>VZRJ01000714.1:0-368454 GCA_013397565.1 Ptilonorhynchus violaceus | reverse complement strand
AAAGACTTTGTTTTTTAGAATCTTAACCTTGCCTCAAGCCAAAATTAAAACAAAAAAAAAAAAAAGAGAGAGAGAGAGAAGAAAAAGAAAATCAATAAATCTAAAATTGTATTCAGCTGGGACAGATGGCAATGATATTAAATATTTTGGCATTTAGCCAAGTGCACTTTTAATGCAAAAATTGATGTCAGCGAAATAACCTTTTCTCCTTTTAAAAGCCCTCTCCAAGTTGATTATTATCCACTAAAAAAAAAAAAAAAAGGAAAGAAAAGGAAAAAAAAAAAGGAAGAAAGGAAATAAAGGATATGTAGCTCAGGGATGCATTAACAGATCACTGTGAGTAACAGCCCAGCAGAGTTTATGGCACAAAACATGAACCTTATTTAGAGAGCATTTGGTTGGGGGTGATAATGCACAGCATCACCAGAGAGGCTCCTCTGCCTGTGCCTGAGCTGTCTCCCATCTCCTCCTGATTTACTGTACAATTAAGACAATGTCTGTGAGATCTAAAGCAAGCACCTACTTCCAGGGGGATACTCCTAGATCCAGTTATTATCATGCCAGCAATGATATCTCTCTCCAAATAAGCACCCAGGCCCCGCTCAGAGTCTCCTGACAGAAGGCACAATCCTGCCGAGTGCTGAGGACCTTCAGTCCCCACGGAATTCTCTGGAGGATGGAGGCGCTTCTGGCACTGGGGAGGTGCCCAAAGCCCAACACTCGGAGCTCAGCATCCCTCAGGATCTGGCCCAGAGCACATTTCCATTCAGAATGAACAGCAAGTGAATTTATTTTTTTTTCATTTTATTACGAGTGAATCAAATAAATGGACTGAGAGTTATTTCTCCCCTGAACATTTCTTGTGCTTTTGAAAGACTCTGCTGGCAGACTGATTGCTCTGGAATATTTATTTAATTTACTTATTTTTTAAATTTATGCTGCATATTCTTTCGCTATTCTCTAGGTACACAGACAAGGAAAATATATACATATCTTTTTTGAAATACACCATGTCACACATGCAGCCAAAGGAGAAAAATGGGAAGGTGGAGAGCACGCTGAAAGGAAAGGCTGGGATATAAACACAGCAATGCTGGGATCTTCTCACTGCTTGGAAAATGGGGTCAGCACTGAAGACCTGCCATTACCTATGGGGAAATGGAGGCACAGAGCAAGACTAAAACCTTCCCAACATCCCTGAGCATTTGGAGCAGCATTAAGAGTACAGTCAAGTGGCCTCTATTCCAAAGTGATGTCCTAATGCCAAAACCTTGTTTTCCTCCCACCCATTAGAGGCTGTGATCGGGTCCTCTGAAAATTCCCTATAGGAATTATGGACCTTTTCCAGTGCTCTATTGACAAATTGCTTAAGAAAACCATGCTTTTTAATTTTGCATCTGCTATAAAAGGTGGGTACAAATCAAACAGTTGCAAAGATGTTGGCTCTTTAGCATAACTAAATCCATAGATATTTAAAATCCATGCCTGTGCCACTCATTGATTGTCAAAAAAGAAAAAAAGCAGGCTAGTTTGGATATCTAAATTCTCCTCCCTCATACTAAAATAAAGAGAACCCTTAAAAACCAGCCTTCCAAACCTACTCCATTTAATTCTCTGCTAAATTTTCCTGTTCTTCCGGATAAAATTAGCAACGCGCCCATCGATTTCTGCGTAGCTGGAAATGCATAGGTAGAGCTAAAAGAAGGGTAAATAAAACATGATGGACTCTCAGGGTTAGATAAAAGAAAGTGCTTAGAAATGCACAAGTCCACGAGCAGAACAGAACCCGAGCAGGGTTCAGGCAAGGGGCCAGGAAGGCGATTGCCCGCGGTGAGCTGCGATTTGTGTCGGAAATCTCCAGGAACTGACTGAGTCTGAGCGTTCCTAAGCAATATCTATAGGGTTTTGGTCGTCCCACATCATTTACATGGCAAGAATTTCCATAAGTAGCATCCCGAGCCTGCCTGCAAACAGAGGGAGCAGGTGCACACGGGCAGTTTAAGCAAATGGGGTGATGGGATGTGATGCTGTTGGTTTAAGGGATCTTTGATCGATGGAATTCATGGCAACGGCTGACTCTGTTTGTCCTCGGTGCCAGGAGGTGTTTTACCACTCCAGCAGTTTTAAAACCGGGGGACTCAGTCCAAGAAAATCAACAGGAAAAGGAAGCTCTTCCAAGTTCATCGTGGCACTTACAAAAGATGGAAGGCAAAATGGTCCAGATCTCCACAAGAGCTGGAACTCTTTGGAACCACTGCACCATCCCCTATTCCTTCTCCACGGGAAAGGGGACAGCTCACCTCTCTTTCCTCTTATTCTAATTTTTCCCACTTTCCAAGCTGATTTAAGAAATCAGATGACCTGCAGCAGTTCAGTTGCATCAGGCTGATCACACAGAGGGCGATATTCAACATCTGAAGCAGTTAGACCCAAACATGGAGGGTTTTAAAGATCTGAAGCACCAAAAGCAACAACTGCGGTGTGTAACACATCAAGCCTTAAAAGTGTACAGATATTTGAATATGCATGTGTATGTATATATAAAAATGTAAAGTCTCTTCACCCAAGCTGCCAGAAGGAGAGAGCTGACTGCAGCAGACACTTCTCAGGGATCAATGTTGCCTTGACCTTCACGTGTCACGTTTTTGATGCTGATACGTTTTTGGCAGAATCAGACAAGCTTCTGCTCCTGCAGAAGAATTTCCTGTATCTCAGTGGCACAGACTGCACGGTGTTTAACCTCCAGCTCCACTTTAAATGGGGTGTGCACGTCTGTTCCTGGGCTCCTGGGCCAGGGATAATTTCCACCTCTCCAAAGAGCCTCCGAAGGGCAGGGCAGATCCTGCATGGAAGGGACTGCGGAGTCCGTGCACAAAGGACAGCACCAGCTGCAGTGCAGAGAAATTGGGTAAATGAAAGGTTGAAAATGTGATGTGAGAGTCACATAATGAAGTAAATCCCACTGTTCTTACATTAAACAAGAATCCAGGAGCTGGAATTACGTGGTCTATTGGATTGGTTGGTGTTGCAGGATATAAGAGCACAGGATCATGTACTCAGCTCTCAACACTGAGTGCATCACTTCTCTATTTCCCTTGCTCGCTTTTTCTGGACCATCAGAAGCCTCTTGGGACACAGACTGTGCCCAGAGAAGGACACCTTGAGGTGGGTCCATTTTTGGGACTCTGGTGGCCACTGCCATGCAAATAACGGTGAACACCACGAATAAAGCAAACTCAAGCAGAAAGCTGGAGTGGGAAGGGGTTTGATCCTGCACTTGTGCCCTTCCTCTGCTGCAGACTCACGGGGTGATGCTGCACACGCTTGTCCAGATGCCTCAGCTGTCACATCTGCAGCAAGGAGATAACCACAGCAACCAGCGTGCCCTAAATACTTAGAGATGTAAGTATTAGGGACGTCAAGATGTAAAATTTGTACAGGAGACTGCAGTATTATTCACCACCTAGACATAATCAGCAAGAAGGATGACTCAGATATGGCTCTCAATGCTCCGGAGCAATAAAAAATATCTCCCACCATAAATTTTAAAAATTAGTTTGTGTCGTTTCTGAGTTACTGGAAAAGTAACTTTGCTTGTTCTGTTCTTATAAATAAAATGTCATCGTATTATCACAAACAGCATGAAACATGATGTTCAGCTCAGACAAGCCATAGCCAGGGGTCTTTTTGTGTCCCCAGACTTGGCTGTGTGGCACCACAACTCACCTGTGAATCGAACCACCTGCAATCAACTTCATCCTGCTATAACCAATTGCTACTAAATTCACCCATCAGAGGCATTTCCTTATGCAGAGCATCAAGTGTTTAATCTCAGACCCGAACAAACAGCACCAGAAGGTTTTATTTATCAAATCAAGTCGCACCGCGTAAGCGTCAAAAGAAAGATTTAAAAATAAGGTTTTGAGACTATCGGGAGAAATTGGAGCGTTCCAGGTACAAATGGAGAAAGGCAGGCTGTCTGTCACATGGCTAGCAGCACAGAGAAATGCAATCTACAGCAACAGCGCCGCTTTCTCTTGATTTTCACTTGGCTCAAAGGGCACTTTTCACCCGCAGCTCCCAGCCTGGTGGGTGGCAGCTGTGACACGGGCTCAGAAGTCACACCCAAAACTAATCCCTGCCACCCCAGTGTCACCCTGCAGGGCCCAGGCTCACCTAGGAGCTGGCAGTGACTCCACCTGGCCTGAAGCAATTTACAGCTATTTCAGTAATAATAATAATAATAATAATAATAATAATAATAATAATAATAATAATAATAATAAACCAGAGCATCCCTGCAGGGAAATCTGCATGAACCCGGGCTGGGCTGCCACAGCCTGGGCTGTCCCACGTGAGACCTCGGGCAAGCTGTGGTTACAGAGCAGAGATTGGCCTGAGGCACCGCCCCAAAGGCAGAGCAGTTGTGGTCCTGGGCATTTAAATATGTTCATTTATTCCCTCTGTTTTACTTATTCATTCTTTCCACAGGGGGGTTATGTCCACAAAGGTTCATGCTCAGCTTGAAAAATCAGGGACTGATTTTCCTACCAGGTCAGAATTTAAATAAATCTTTCTCCATCATGCAGTGTTCCCCTACCAACATTTAGTCCAAAAAATGATGTGGGGGGGAATTGGCTGCCTTTCAGTGTTGGGGCTCACCCCAGCTCTCCCCACTGCTCCACAGTGGAAGCTGCTGCAGGTTCAGCTCACTCCAAAGGCCAGAACAGAACATTTTGTCCTCAAAGTTGAGCGTGACTTTCAAGCTGCAGCTACTGTTTGGTTTGTGAGGACAGAAATAGGACTGTGGATATTAACTGCTAACAAATAATTGTCTGATACAATAAAGCAGATCATCACCTGCTCCCTCTGCAAACTTTTCTTTTCTCCTGGTGCCATTGAAAGTAGTCTTTTCCTCCCCCCCTATTTCTGACAATGCAGCAGAGAAGACTAAAGATTTGCTGTCGTGGGGTGGATACCAGAATCCATTTACACCTTCTGAGGGGAGCGGGGTGCTGGAGGCTGCAGATCAATTTGAATTAGCAGGTCCTTTAATTCTGAATTTCCAATTTATTTGCCGTGCAATCAGGGCAAGAACATAAGTGGAATGAAATAAAAATGGAGGTCTCAACTCAACAGTATTCAGTAGTAGATTACCTATGGTAACGTGCATAATTTTCAGTTCCTTATCTGTCCTCCCCAGACAGGTGACCCAGAGTTATTAGCACTGTTTATATCATTAAGTACTGGGCTGGGATTATGGTCCAAGTGACTGCACAACACTGGATGTGAAATTCAGATCTCCCGAGCGCCCGCTAATCAAGTTCATATGGGCTGATCTTCCATTTCCAGTCCCGGCTAATCTAGGATTTGATAACAAAAAAAAAGCAGGCAGCCTTCTCCAACTCCTTCCCAGCTTAATCCTTGTGGGCAAAGATCACCAAAAGCGAGCTCACACTGAGAGGGAAGGGGAAACTTCCACCCCTGAGACACCCAGAGCCGGGGCAGGCGGTGGGACAGCACAGACCCAGCCCACCAGCACCACGGAGAGCATTTTGAGTGACATGGAACTGAACTAGGGGAGCAAAACCATGTCAACACATAGGGGTGGAGGGAAAATGCTCTCTCCAAGCAAAGCAGAGCAGCAAGAGGTGTCAGCGTGTGCCATTGTGTGGGGCTGGGTTATCAGCTGGAGGCTGAGCAGGTAAACAGTGCTTATCAGCAGAGGCTCATTGGTGCCTTTTCCCTGCTGCCACAGAGGCTCCAGGGCTCAGGGCTGTCCCCACGCCACGCAGAGGGCAAATGTTGGCAGTGAGGGCTGAGAGTGGTTTGCCCTGAGCACAGAGTGCTGTGCCTGCTCCCGGACGTGTCCCCGGCTCCCTGTCTGCTCCCGCTCATCCCTGGGGATGGGGGAAAGGGAAGAGCCTTTCTGTCACTGGGGGACCTGAATAAAAATCTGCAGAGGGTCTGAGGTCAAGAGAGTGAGGAACAAAACAGGGGACTCCTGGCTCCTGCTCCAGACAGATAAATGTGGTTCTTTTTCTGGTTTTGCAACAAAGCACATCACTTTTGGACAACAAACACAACAAACACCCGGAACTGCTCACAGGCCCCTTGAGCTGTGGTGTGGTGTGTGGATAGTTCTGCTTTAGTGACCACAAAAAGCGCTTTGGACAGCTCCAGGCGCCACGTCCTCGATCACTCAGTGCTGGACCAGGGCAGAGTCTGCACCACCCGGCCTGTCTTATTGATGATATCACTGCTCTCCTTGCACAGGGTAACCAGCTCTGTTTTAGCTAAGAATAAATCCCCCAACGAGCATCCATCTTCCTCTATTTCATGCACAGATTAATTTAAAATAGAATAAACACAATACTACTGTTACTATAGTAATATACCAACAGAAGAAATACAACAACAGAGCAGTGATATGCTTATTTGAGAAAAAAAAAAATTTCTATTTACTAATCAATCAAATGCCAACTAACATATTTTTCCAGAAAGTCTGGGATATTCCAATTCAACCTACTGCTGATGGCTGAACTCTGGTGTCCTCCAGCCACATGAGGAGGTCTCTTACTCTTCAAGGAAAACTACACCCCAACGTCTCCTCCCTGCTCTGAGCTCTCATTCCCATGCACAAGGACAAGGAGACAGCAATGTGGCCATCACAGGACAGAGCTGGGCTGTGACTGCAGCCATCCTCTCTCTCAGTTATCCAATAGCAGCTTGTAAAAAAAGAAAACAAAGTTCAGGACCCCCAAATTTCAAGTATTTTGGAAGCACAGTCCTGGGTTTCCTCCCTTCCCTGTGTGACTTCCCCCTCCAACAGAAGCAGGAATGTCAGATCTGTCTGGGAACCCCTCCCCTCTGCCTGGGCTGGGAAGGGATGCCTGGCCATGGAGAGGAGCTTCCCAAGGCAGTGGTTCCCAAGAAGGGGCAAGGATGGGGGCTGTGGGAGATGGTCAGGGGTGCACGTGCCCACTCCAAGCTGAGCAGCTCCTCTCCCTGCCTGGGGGACACGTGGGCTGTGCCTGGGGGACACGTGGGCTGTGCCTGGGGGACACGTGGGCTGTGCTACTCCCACAGCAGCACCTGAGGCATTTCAAGAGAAGCTCCTCACCCCCAGGAGCACGAGGCAAGAGGGTTTTGTGGGGGCAGATGGGCCAGGCGTGGATGCGCAGAGAGGATGGAAGTTGGCGAGATGATGAGACGTGCAATGCTCAGCTGAAGATGGACACGTAGGGGAGAAATTCCCTCCTCCCTTCCTCATGTCTGAAGTTAAATAAATAAACCCTGTTCTTGCCTGAGGCAGGTTTCTGCTGGATGTGCAGCCGAAACCTTCTCAGTGATTCACTTAACAGTTGTGGGTATGATAATAACAACAACAAAAACACCCAAACAAACAACCTACCAGAAAACCACAGGGTTTTGCAAGACCTCAGAGCCGAGTGCTCCAAGTATCTGAAATGCCATCACACTTTCTTGTCTGGTTTATAGGGACGGGCGAGATGGAAAGAAGTGGCTTATTTCATCTCTATGCTCTTACTTATTTGACGTTGTTTTGATTAGAAAAGAGAAGCTATTGGCACTGGGTGTAATAGGTTTTATACCTCTCCTCAGTGTCAATATTAGATGCAGAATTCTCTCACCTACCAGCAAAAATTGCTCTAACTCACTGAAAAGAGAGAGAGAAAAAAAGCCATTTTGGTAGAAATATTGCTCACTTGAAAGTTATTTTTTATGGATATTGAAAAAGTCTTCAACTATGCAGCAAACTCCCAACCTACAAAGACTTCCAGTTTGAAGCAGCTAGAAGAGAGTCTACAGTCAATGTGGTGTGTCTAGTTTCTCCCTGAAGAATCCAGATGTTCACATTTGTTAAAAGAGGAGTTATAGCTGTGAGCATTATCGTTCCAAGAGAAGCCACCAAGATGTGACAGGGGAGTGTGAGAGAGCCCTGGTGGCTCAGCCGGTGGCTGTGGGCTGTGAGACCCGTTGTGGTCATTTTGGGGGATGACGGTGAATGCCAAGGTCCCTGCTCTCTGTCCCCTCTCCAGGCCCACAGGGGAGTGCTCTTACAGTTCCCATTTGCTGAGCCAGCCATGTGTGTCCCAGGAACTGATAGGGGACCTGGAAAGATGAAGAGGAATTGTTCTATGGACTCGGCCATTAGAGAGTGAGGAACCACATTGCTTCACACCAGCTGAGAAAGCCCAAGATGTTGATCCGGATGCTCTCTCTCCCATTCCCATGAAGTAGGAGGTGACCTCAGGATGAACCCTGGATAAATAATCAGACATCACAGTGAACAGAGTTCCAGAGTTTGGGGTGCTGTGGTTGCTGCCAACACGGTGGGCACAGGGCAGAAAAAGCCCAGGACAGCTCACACATCAGATCTGAAAGGTTTCAGCACTGTCCTGAGGGACAGATCCTCACACCCCCATGGCACACGTGGGTATTTCCCACACCACACACTGGTATTTCCCACACCACACACAGGTATTTCCCATGGCACACATGGATATTCCCCGCACCACACCCAGCACCACCCCCGGCCCCGCGCTCGCCGATTCCAGCGGGCTGCGTTTCACCTGCTCAGGTGAAACTCCTTCTGAGCGTGCCAGGGCTGGCATTTTCAGAGCTGCGCTGGCAGGACCAGACCTGACAGGATTCATTTCATTCCTCGTGGAGTGTAAATCCTGACACCTTCCCAGCGTGGTCCCTGAGCGAGGCAGATGAACGGATCCGCGTCTCCAGCGAGGCGAGCGCTCATCCCCGGCACGGGCTCTCTGCCTGGGTGTCACCGAACACAACGAGCATCACTGCCTCTCGGGGGCTGTCAGTTTGAAATCTCGCTCAGGTAGGTGCTCAAGCACAGGTGACAAAAGGGAGCCCCTCTCTGAGCTGCGAGTGCAGAGCAGAGGCAATCAAAGCCCCGCGGCGCTTCGAAGCACCGAGATTTACCAACGGTGGCAACGGGGAAGAGCCCTAAAAATAATGGTGTGGAAAGGGCCACGTTACCTTGTTATACTGTATGCTGGGAACAGACTAGTTTTAAAAGCAATTTGCATAATTTAGATTCTCCACTCTCGGAATAGCAAATTAACAGTTCATTTTACGACTCCACCAATCAACACCTATAGCCCATTAAATTTAACAACAAACTTGCCTTATGAAGGAGGTTGCAGCTGAGCCTTTCAACAAGCACTCCTTATCACTTATTCTTCCCCCTGAATTGTGTGTTCCTTTGTTTTATAAACTAGCATTTCTATTTTCTCATTAGCAAGTGGCGCGCTAAATTAATTCCAGGTGCTAATTTACACACTAGGTGCTCAACTCAAAACTCAGCCCCGCTGGTGTCAGTGGGGACTAACCCTGCCGTGTCTTTGATTCTCCAGAACAAATCCAGAGCAAGCCACCTCTGCTCACAGGGACTGCAGGTCTCAGATAAATCTGCCTTGCACTCTGCTGCAGCAGAAAAAAAATACAGAGTAGATCCACTAACCCCATTCTGTCCCCAGTTAGTGCAGAGTAATTTGAGAGCAACTTCACAGAATGGAAAAAAGAAAATAAAAAAAATTCCTCAGTGTGTATGTTGAGTATAACCCGAGGCAAAAATTGGCACAAGAACTGAAAATAGGCAAGAGCTTATTTAAAAGGTTGATTTTCAGACCCAGCTCTGAGCACGGGGTCTCTTCAGTAAACACTGAACATGCTGCTAATTGAGGGGATCACCGCACCACGTGGCTTCATTTGCAAAGCCATTTAGGAGGAGCGATCAATATTTTATAAATCCGTTAAGGTGGTGATAAAAGATGCATGATGCAGTGTGTAGGTAGGAGCCCTTCTGAAAGGAAAGGAAGGAATTATAGATAACCTTGACGTGTCGGAGTTACGCAGCTGGAATGGTTAAGGAGAAGGGCCCTTCAGATGTTGCAAGATAGGAAAGTGATAAGAATTGTTTAAAGGGACAATGCCACTTTCTTTACATTTAAAATCTGTTTTGCCAATAGGGAAATGTTCGTATCAGCTCTCAGACAGACACATTTCACCCGTGAGCTTTTGATAGGGGTGTTTTCACTGCACTCCACATTTCACTCAGACATAATTAATAACTCTTGTGCTTCTCACAAAACCTGTCCAAAAGCGTCCAGGACACACTCCAAGGACCGGATGGAGTGACAGTGATGGGGTAACACAGCAGCACTTGTGCTTGCAGGCAGTGGAAATGCCCATTTCCAGTGTTCTTTTCTCAAAACATGGGAAAGAGTATAATTTCTGTGGAGCAGGACAGACCCACATTGGGCCTTGTGAGCTACAAGGAAATCGGTGCAGTTTAGGCTCTGTGGATTTGGCATTTAAATCCTTGTCCCAACCTCTTTCTGCTACAATGAGCAGCGTGGTTACAAAGACCATGCAAAGCTGTGTTTGCTCTAAAACCCTTCACAGTCACAACCTCCACCCTGAACTTCCAGAACCGGGAAGAAAGAGATGGGATCACTTCCAAAAATCACAGGTCAAAGGGTCAAACTGGAACTTATCTCAGAAGAGCTGCAGAAGAAAGGCTGTGACTGCCCAGCCACCCTTGTGGGAAGGAGGAGGGAGGGCCACTTGGATTTGGGGAGGCAGCAGAGGTCTGGCTCTCAGCTGGGAGCTGGCAAACATCCCCAGGCATTTGTGGGAGGTCTCCTGCAGCCTTGTGTAGATCTGCAGGAATATGGAGAGGTATAAAGGAATGTTTGGACTGTGCCATGACTGTGTTTGCTGGGACAACACACCTGGAGCACAGCAGGACTCCAAGACAAGTGGAGGCAGACAGGTCTGATAAAGGACAGAGCAAATTTGGAGGTTGTTAAACACAAACAGAGAGGTTTTAATGCAGATTCTCACAGGTGGGAGGCTGCAGGAGGCGGCTGCCCTGCCTGGCCCCTCTCTGTGCCTGGGCTGGACACTCAGCCATGGAGCTGCTTTGTCCCAGTGTCACCTTTGGAGTTTGAGTCCTGCTTTGTGTTTTTCCAAAGAGAGAAGCCCAATTAATGAATGTGTTCCATGAAAGCCATGCCGAGTGCATTGCCCTTCCACCCACAGAGCGTGGATGTGCCTGAGCTCCAAACCAGTGAATCCAGCGTGGATGGGGATGAGGAATTGGAAGCCTCTTGCAGTTTCCCTGAATTTTGAGCCTTGCTGCCAACGGCTTCTGTAAACAGCTTCAGCTTTTGTCCTTCTATCCTTTGAACACACATGGCAGCGTGCTTGACCTGGATGTTTCTGGAAGAGGGGGTTTGCTCGCTGAGAGGCTTTGCTGGCACGGGGTTTGCAGCCAAAGCACCCTGAATTTTTTGGCTTCTGCAGCAGAGAGCCACTGGATTTGTTGAATGCCCTATATGTGTGTGTATAGCATGCAAAGCCCAAAGATGTGCCTCCTCCTTGCTCTGATTAGTGACATCTCCTGGCCCAGGGAAACACTGGAAGCTGTTATCCCTGTCACTTGGCCAGGCTTGTTCCAGGCTAAATCATGGATCCCTCTTCATTTAGAGAAGATAAATCCTGAAGTGTTGCTCCTGCCCTCTCCCGCTTTAACACATTATCCATAAAGGAGGTTAAATCTGGTGCAGAATCATTTACAGCCACTCAAAACACCCTGAGGAGGCAGCACCCCGGATTAGAACAGCTACTCCATGTCAGAACCACAGCGGGGAAAAAAAATGGATGAAAAGTGATACTTTTGTGGTTTTTTTCCCCCTTATAATAAGAACTGTGTACTCCCCATTTTGTTTCAGAACTTTCTGCGTTTTGTTTCAGGATAAAGAAAACCCCCTCCCAAAATTTTCAGCATTTAATTGTTAAAAAATTTGAACGAACGTTTCCTTCCTTTGACAGAAATGGGGGAAAAAAAAATCGAAGCCATCTCTTTTAACCTACTCCGGCAGAGGCAGAAGAATGATCCCCTCCTCGTGGCAAACCGTAGGCTCCTGGTCCGTGGATGGAACGCTGTGAGCGTTGTGGAACAGATGATGCAAACAAGCACAATTAAGGAACTCGGCATCGCACAGCAGGGGGCCCTGGTAAATACACACCAGACAATTTGTAACCACGCTCATGTTTAAACATCTGATGGGTCCCCGAGCCCCCAGTTTTAATTTAAACAAATACAGACTTCAGCGCGTGGAGATAAATAAAAACAGAACGATAGCTCTCAGTCTGACAGGGCCCAAATGTGAGCTGCAGTCTGCACTAAATAAAAGAATTATTTATGTAGGTAAATAAAATATGGTTTGGTTCCCTTTCCGTATGCAGGCAACTCTTTCCATCACTTGTTTTTTTAAAATTTTTTTTGTAATTCAAAGGTAAACAATCCTAAAGGAAAAATAAGAGGAGGGACATCAATTGTACGTGGTAAGTTTGGGACTAAAATGATTGACATCTCTAAAAATGAGGGATGTGTCCCAAGTATGTTCCCCATGATTATTTTCCAGCATCCTTGAGGCAGTTATTTCTTTTCCTAAGCACAGGGAGGAAAGACCAAACCCCTGTTGCCACTTTGCATCTATTGCTGGCAAACAATGACTTTTTGAATGTTGCTGCTGTGTTCCAGCAAGGTGGTTGGGATTATACATGCTAAGATCTTTTTATTTTTTTTTTTTTTAAATCCCTAAACACATTCCTATATTATTTCCCTCTGCACAGTTAACTAACCTGGATCTGATCTGCAAGAAGGAAATGGCAAAGCAAGAAACTCCTCCAGGACATGGGATAATGCTGACCAGGTATTAAATTCATGCAAAACACACCCCGGCCCAGAGCTTAGAAATTGAGGCACTGAAGCAGGAAAAGTGCTGAGGAGCAGAACAGGCACATCAAAGCCAAAATCAAAACAAAACCCACAACAAAAAATACTAAACCGGAAAAAAAGAAAAAACCCAAATTAAAACCCAGAGGGAAAAAAACCCCAAACCAAAATCCTCTAAAACTGTGGAAGACAGTTTTGGAATGTTTCAGAATTTGCCTGTCTATATATAAACCCATAATGAGAACACTCACATGCCTACAGCACACAAGCATTCCCTTCCCATCAGACGAGGTTCCCTCCCTGCCGGATATGGCACAAACACGCATTTCACACAATCTCCGTGTGAAGATTATTGAAACTCCTCAAAAGCTCATGGAATTCCAGGGCCAAGCGTTCCCTTCGTGCAGTGCTTGGAGCAAAGGGCTGGGTTGGCTCTGCAGGGATTGAGTGCAGTTTTCCATACCCTGCCAGGACCCCTCCCTTCCCGCAGGTCTGGTACCACACCCGGAGCAGGGGGGCTGGGGCAGCACATCCCTCCAAGCTCATTTTACATTGGGAATTTCAGAGTTTTTAGGAGTATCCAAACAGTGATAAAAGAGGTGAGAGGCTCTTGGGCCTGTTGGGCTTTTGTTTTTGGAGAAGCACCTTTGGCAACTCTTTCCTTTTCTCTTTCACAGGTTCCTACAGTGGGGACTGAACACATTTGGGGTCCCCTGGGGTGCTTGGGGAGGGGGAGAGGCAGGAGTCAGGGCAGGAATTGGGTTCTTTGGGCCTTACTCCATCCCTTTCAAAAGCAAGGCCAAAAAAGTGAGTGCATTTCTAATCACAGCACTGCAGAACCGTGTAGTTCAGAAAATATATATAGTTAGGACAACATTCAGGCCTTTTTTTTGACATACTACTTCTACAAAGGACTTTTCCTGGAGTCCAGATTCTTCTGCAGCTAAAATCCCCAATTATAGTAAGAGGTGCTTGCAATACAGGTTATTTTGATGGACATAATACCCCAAACTAAGCTTTCTACCATCTGTTCGTCCCTAAAATTTGAAAGCAAAGAGAACATATTTCACCACTGCGTCAGTGAAAAGTAAGATAAATGCTATTTAAATACATGTGCAGCATATGTTCTTTCTTCTACGCCACGTTCATCTCTAAGGTTTTACTCATTTCTCTGGAGACACAAATCAGCAGGAAAGAGAAAAAAAGCCACCACCCTTCCTCCCCCAATCAATCCCTCCACAAATCCAGGCTTTCTGAACACAGGCAGGTTTGTGGGAGATGAGAGTCATTCAAACTGTGAGACTGGACTTGACACATTATATTATTTACTTATTCCCCCTCCAATTCAACAACATCAGATGCAGGATCTGTGGGGCTCAGGAGCCACCAGAGGGTAAAGCTGTGATGGGGTGGGAGGGTTTGTGTTCTATATTTGAGTGGAGAGTGGGACATTTGTCTGTCCAGCAGCTCCCTTGGCACGTCCAGCAGTTTGTAGTGACAAATTAGCAGGGAAATAACTCCCGTGGTTGTCACTGCTGAGCTCCACTGGTGTCCCACAGCACTGCCAGGGCTGTCTGGGACACAGCACTGCCCTTGCCCCAGACAAAGTGGGCAGATTTAAACACCTAAAACCCATTTGGGGACGTTGGTTTTGTGTCTCCCTGGTGCATCCTCACCTCCCTTAGCAGTGGCTGCACGCAGGTTTTAATGCAGGCTGCCCCACAGGAGAGGGAGAACCCAGGCACTGGTTCCTCCCCGGTCCCAAGGCTCTGCAGATCCCTTTGCAGACAGGACCCTGTGTCTGGGCTGTGTGGGAACGTGGTGGGTGCCATGCTCAGCTGGTGCAGGCACTTGTAGAGCAAATCTTGCTACAGCAGAGCAACCATGGCACAAAGAGCCAGGACACGACCCTGGAGCCATGGTTTGTTGATTGATCACGCTGTTTTCCCTGTTCTCTCCTCTCACTCAATTCAGCAGGTGGGGCTGGGGTCAGCTCCACAGGGAGCCCTGGAAGAGGCACAGGGAGCAGGAGCTGCTCTGCATTGTGCTCAACAGATTTGTCTTTGGGAGGCTCCTCTCCCGGGCTGTGGAGCTCTGGCTTTGCTGAAGCAGGAGCAGCCCAAGTCACTTGTCAGTTTTGAAGATGCAGATTGATAAGATGAAGGAATTTCGTTTTTGCCTCTTTTGGGAAGCAGGAGTCTCTGCGTTCTGCCCATTTTTCCCTAAAATCTGCAGGCTCATCATCCGTATGCAATGGCTTTGCCAGAAGTTTGGAAGCAGCCACCTCCTGGCTACACACACAAGTGCACAGAGATTTCTGCACAGTACTTGGAGATGCTTCAGCAGCTCTTTGGTTCGTGGAGGAACTCTCTGCTTTCAGCTCCTGGTGCTTTCTCACTCCCCAGGATGCTGACGGAGTCAGACACGAAGCCTGGTCACTCCTGGGTCAGCCCCAAAGGTTGCACTCAGGGGGAGACTTGGAGCTGCAGCTGCCTGAGCCTGGTGGAACATTCCTGTTATTCCAGGGAAATGCCCAGCCCTCACTGAGTTGGATTTTCCTTTCAGCTGTTGGCTCAAATTGGCAAAAATCTGCGTATGTGGCCCAGATCAGAACTCTGGTGGTTTGAAAGGAGTGGGAGGAGGAGAATGCAGGGCAGAAAGAGGCTTGCAAGGAAGAACTTTCTTTTTNTTTTTTTTTTTTTTGGAAAAAAGAGATTTTTTCATAAAAGAAATCTAACATGATTATATATTTCTAGCTCCACTTCCCATCTGTTCACCTTCCAAAGTGACATTTAAGGAGCTGAGTTGACGATGCTGGAGGCATCAGCAGCCCTGGATTGAGTGGATCAGATTCCAGGCTGACTCTGAAGCTGCTCAAACCTCGCCTAAAGCTCAGCTCTTATTTATTTGTTTTCCTACAGCAGAGGTACCTTGATCCCTGGAAATGCTGGCATCTGCCCTTTCCTTGTTTGCATCCCTTTCTGCTGAGAGCACTGGCTGCCTTTTTCCAGCACAGGACTGGGTAGAGCTGCCCCAAACCCCTGCCATGCCTGGAAGCACTTGGGGTGAGGAGAAAGGCAGCTCTGGCAGTGCCTGGAGGTCAGGACCCACATGGGGAAGGAATTCCAGGGCTGCTCTCCTCTCTGGGACACACAGAGGTGTGGTCCAGCACGATACTCACAGTTAATGACCAAAAAAAAGGCTTATTTGGGGACATGCCTGGGCTCCTTCATCCTCTGAAATGCTGGTTTCTCGTGGAAAATGGGAAACAGGCACATTCCCTGCTCTGTGGTCCGGGCAGGAAAGGCTGAGCTGCAGCTGATGTGAGCAAGGCAAGGCTTTCTCTGCAGGCAGGGGTGTTAACTGGGCGTGCAGCACAAAGATCCACCTCAGAGTTAAAGTGAGGAGGAGAAGGAATGGGTGTCTGAGGAGGGCAGAAAGCTCCCAGGCAGTGTGAAATGTGGGGACAGGAATCACACCTGGATAAACCGACGGAGAGGGAGAAGCAGCCCCGTGAGGACATGGACAGGCAGAGGAAGAACATCTGTGCACGCAGCAAATCCAAGGGCTGAGGAGCAGAAAGCTCTCCTTCCTCAGGCAGTGACCCGGCCTGACATCAAAGGAGAGGATTCAGCCGGTTTCCCACCGGGAAACTGCCGATTCCACCTTTGCCGCCTCCCTTTCCTCTCCAGTAGAAGAGGAGGCTCGTCCTGCACAGCCCTTGGAAAGGTCTGGGGGCTGCGGGTGCAGAGCTCTCCACGGGAACTCTGAGCCTCCCTGGGAGTGTGTTCCAATCCTACAATTGCCTCTACAAAGGTTTGGGTTTATTGACTAATGGCACAATTAGGGGAAAAAAAGGAAGCAGCCGCCCACGCTGCTTCTGTCTCTCTGTTCTTCTGTCTCCCACAGAGGCAGGGCTCTGGCAATATTTATAGGCCTGTAATTTCCTGGAAGTTTATATAGCATGAAAGTAGAAGAAGTGATAAAATATGCAGTTTAATTGCAAAAACCCCATGTACTAATCTCACTAATGTGCTAGATTAAAACTGTAAATGTGTGAGGCTTCAAGGTGATTACACAGATTTAAAACAAATTTTCCTTCAAAGTGTCTCTAACCAAACTCATATTTTATGGTATCCTGGACCTTCCAATTGACTTTTATTTGTTTTATTTTTATGAATGATATCCAAAGTATAATATTGTCACAAGGGATTCTCTTCCTCTGTGGATTCTCTCCCCATGCAGGGTTTCTATTAACTTCTCTCAGAATTTTGCTGTCACATTTGGCTGCCTTAGTGGCTGCAAGCTCTGTTGTGTCACACTGGGCTCTGATAATCACTCAAGCTGGAGTTTACCCTTTGTGTGGAGCGAGAGGACAAGGACTGGGCATGCTGAAAATCTGCTAAAATTCTGTTTGTGGAACTTGACACCAGCTGGAAGATTCTGCATTGCTCCTGTGAGCTGCCAGTGACCCCCATCAGCTGAATTTCCACACATTCTGGGTTTTTTCCCTCCCCAATGTAAAAGCCATTTGCCACAGTGATCTTTAAGCCCTATTTCCTAGAGAGAATTAATGAAATAATCCATCAGCAAGCAGAGCAAGGGACTCCACTAAAAGAAGTGGCCACAGAAGTTCATTCCAGTCCCTGAAGATTCTCAGGCTGGTTCAATATCAGGAACTCCAAACTGGAATTTTAATGGACTGGTTACAGCAAACTGCAATTTTGCTAAAATGCTGGTTAAACAGCTCCTCTGAACTGGTGAGTTTACTTATACTCGTCTGGAGTAAACTCTGAGCAGTAATTGTTACTACAAATCTGCTGTTTGGTTTCTTGGGAAGGAGCTGGTTGATCCCTCTCTGCTCACATCCACCTCTTTGTAACTCCAATACAATCATTTCACCGAGTTTGGGGTGGACAGCAGATTATTGCTGACCCCCAGGGGCATCTCAGCCTGTGGTCAAGGCAGGCAGGGCCCTCCAAACGGCCCCTGGCTCCAGGGAGCAGGACAAGTGTCCCCTTGTCACACACTCCTGCACCAGCACATGGCACAGAATCCTTTAGGCTGGAAAAGACCTTCAGGATCATCGAGTCCAGCTTGGCCTGGCTGAGCTGCCAGGGCAAAACCTGTCCTGCCAGGGCCAGGGGGAAATGGATTCTGGGACACACAGAGCAGCTCTGGACCCTGAGCTCACCTCAGTGGCAGCACTGGGGCTGGAGGACACCGCTTGTTCCGGGAATGAGGACCACTTATTCTCAAAAAACCACCAGATATCCGACTAATTCCCTAAAAATCCCCCAAAACTAAAAACCCCAGACTCCAGCAGAGCTCTCAGACCCCACAGACCCCTCCACTCGCACCACCCTTTGTGCACCCCCAGCCAGGACACGCTGAACTGGCAGGAGAATTGACTTTGGGACCTGGGAGTCCTCCAGAGCCCGCTCACATTCACTGTACACCACTCATATTTAATGCTGGGAAGGGAAAATAATCTAAACATCATTTTGCAAATGTTAAGCTATTAAACTAGCAAATGATTTGAGACAAGAGCAACTACACGGGGTCAGCTTCTCTTTCAAACACTCCGAGGGTACATTATGTGGAGCTTTGCCTCATGCAAATACCACGGCCTTGAGGTTTTTCCTTGTGGCTTTGTTCATCCTCTCATTTCTGCAAGGAGGCAGGAGGAATAAATAGATGTTTTTATCGCCACTTTTTTGCTTTCAGAAAGTTCACATATTGCATTTTTGACATTATGTAAATTAAAAATCACCATGGCATTACCTGAAATAAACTATTATATCACTCCTTTCACGCTGCTCTAGTTAAGATACTGTCAGCACTTCCATTACTAGCCCTTATTTCAAGGAGTTTCAGACTTAGTTGGTGGAAAGGTGGAGGATTTTATTTATTTATTTATTTATTTATTTATAATGGAAACTTCCAACACATTCCCAGCCTGGGGAAGAATTTAATTTTCTTCAGATTTGAGGAAAAAATGCTTGTCTGTTTTATTATTCAAATGCTGTGAGGGTGTTAACCCTCCAAAAGTTCGAACACCAGGGTGATATCCCAGTTCCATGCCCAATTCCCTTCTCCACTCAGGCTTACACTGTCCCAGTCTCACCAAACCAGAGCCAAACCCAGCCCGGCTCCGGTGCTGGGGCACAGCTGGGGACACCTGGAGGGACAAGGGGAGTCCTGGCACTCAAATGTGTCACCGGTGCCTTTTCAGAGCCAGGGTCTGTGTCCCTGCTCCTCCTGGCAGGCTGAACTCCACATACACACCTTGGGGAACAGGTCTGCCTTCGGGAAGTTGTGCGGGAAGGAGAATAAATTTGGTCTCCACGTCAGGCAGAACAAGGAGTAATGGGCTTAAATTACAGCCAGACCAGACATTAAGATAAACTTCCTAACAGCAAGGGTAGTTAAACACCGGCAAAGATGGCCCAGGGAGGGTGTGAAATCCCCACCCGGGGAGGTTCTGAGTGCAGATCAGACAAATGCCTGACAGGAGTGATAATTTTGATGTTCCTTTGGGGCAGGGGATTATATCTTGATTGCCTTTCCAGCCCCCTTTCCTGCAGTGCTTAGGAAATCACTTAGAAATAAGAGGATACATATTTTGACGGCTTCCATCCTACCCTGACTGTGCAATCCCGTGCTGTGGGACCCCTGGCTCTGGCTGTCTCCTTGGGATCCCTGTGGGAATGCCATGAGCTTTCCCGAATCTGCCACCTCCCCTGGATGTGCCACCCCACTCTCGGCAAAGGGCACTCGGGATGGGCTGTGGAGGGTTATTCCCAGTGGCATCAGGCTCCACCAAGACTGAGCACCAGGAGCCAGAGGAAGGCCTTTTATTTTTTAATTAATAAAGCATTTCAAGGTGAATTTGAGCCCCTTTCTGGCTGCAGCTCTGGAGGGAGCCCCGAGGTAGAGAGGGAAGAGCTGCTGCTTCGCTCTGCAGCCTCCTCCTCTTCCTCTCTGCGAGGTTTTCACGCCTGTCCTGTTTCACCTCCCACGTTATCCCAGCCCTGTCCCTCCCCAGCCACCGGATTCCTCCATTTAAACTTTGCAGGGCCAAATTTTGCCTCTCTCCCTTTCCAGTTCACACTCCTGGCCTCCAAAGAGGCTTCTTGTTGCGTCCTTAGTCAAACTAGAGCAAAATTAGGCAATATCCCCACTTTTTCCAGCCTAGGCTGGAACTGCTATTTCAGTAACTGCTGAGACAGTCTTGGCTCATTGTAAAATCTCCCAAGGTAGGTTCCTGTGATCACATATTGCCTGGCTGAGAGCACGCAGGGATGGCCACAAAAGCAAATATCACACAGAACCGTATGTTTTAAGTTAATTTCAGTTGGGGCAACTCCTCGGATTGTGAATCTCTCCGTGCCTTTGGTTCTGTAACTCACCTTTCTGACCCCGCCCCAAAAAAGCAAACAGCATTTTCTTCTCCCACTATCAAGCACCACCTTCACACATATTCAAGTTACAACTGTCCCTACACCTTTAAGCTGCTTACGCACAGATTTCATGTTCAGAATATGGATTCAGTTTTCCATAGTCATCTTTCCTATTTTTTAATCATCCCTAGCCATAATGCTGGCAAGTACAGGGACAGACAAAAGGGACTCGGGCTTTTTTTAAATGTATGTATGTAGGCACATATATATTTTTCATTTTTGGATGTTTCCCTTAATCATATCTTGAATTAATGCGGGGCTTGTTCATTCGGAGCTCTCATTACCCTCTTAATTAACTGTGCACAGATGGAAAAAGTCGGAATTGCTTCACTCGAGTTGTTCTGCTAGTTTTAAAATGAGATGGCAGATGGAGGACAAGGCAGAAAGGGCTCAGCTCAGAGGTAGGAGACAAGTTTTCAAGCTGTCACAGAAACGTCAACAAACGCTCCATCTGTTTGTGAGGTGCACCAGGCAGAGGCAGTTTCAAGTGCCATCCGCAGACGTGAGTTCAAAGAATTCCAAACAATTAGCAGCAAAATGAAAGTTGAGGTTTTGGTTTGAGATTCTCCAGGACGCTGCCAGCCAGTGCTGCTGACACTGGAGCCAAGAGCGCAGCACTTCAGGAATGTTCTGAGCCTGGCAGTGGCTCAGCACCCTCAGGGCGTGTGTTGGCTCCTAAAACTTCATCCCTAAAGCTCTGCAGACAGCCCCGGAGAAAGGACAGATGTTCCCAAAGGCCCCAAAGCAAGTGAACCTCTTGAAACTCATAAATAACCCCCAAAGAAGCAGCTCTGAGCTTGTTCCTATGAGCATGAGCCCAAAGAAAGGAAGGGTCCTTGGATGAGGGCCCCAAATACAGACACAATCTTTGAGGAAAAAGGCTAATTTCACCTTTCCAGAAGTTTTCTATACCTGAATGGATCCCTGGACCAAATCAGTGTCAGCCTTTGGGAAGTACAGTCAGTCAGGAGTAACTGAAGCTCTGTACACAAGGTGATGCAGCTAAGAAAAAATAAAATTCTACCCTCTCCTTTCCTAGAACAGCCCTTGTTGAACTGCTCCAGTGGGATATTCCATTGTTATCCTGCTGGAAATGCCACATACACGCTGATCCCAGTGTGGGAGGGCACAGCACTGTTATTGGCATTTCAGAGAAGCAGTAACAGAGTGAAATGACTGTGTCAGGGCTCTGTGTAACAGAGATTTGGAGATTTAAATAACCAAGGAAGCCTACGAGGAGCACATCTGGCTCCTGCCACAGCAGCCAGCTCCTGTGAGCAGGGCACATCTGTGTCCAGCCTTTGGGGTTTATAGGATGGCAGCAGTCAGGGTTATTGGGAACTGAATTGTACCCAGGTGGTTTCCACATAGGAGGAGATGCCACGAGAAATACTCACACAAAGCACTCCTGCACAGCTTCTTGTGATTTACTTGCTCATTCTTTTTCCAGGAAGTTGAGCTTTTTTTTTTTTTTTTTCCTAGGCAACACCATATGTTACAGTGATGGGAAGATCCAGGATCCCATCCATGTACTCTCATTTCAAAAGTGAAACTACGGACTTGAATTTTCCTCAGCTTCAGAGGGGTCTGGATCTGTTGCGGGTCCAACACTTTCCATAGTTTGTTTTTTTTTATAATGAACAATTTCCAGACACAAATCAGAAACAGTCACCTGACAAATGCTTGCAAACAACATCCCCAGCAAATGCTGTAATAGGAGGTTTTCTATTTCCCCTTGATATGGCACATATATTCTTATTTGTGTGAAACCCCCAACTGCTTTTGCCTAGCTCATCTCTAGCTCTCCACATGGCTCCATCCTATACAGTTAATTTTGGTTAGGCCCAGCAAATATTTAGCTATTTTAGACCCAGTTGGAGGGAACACAAGTGCACCATGGAGCTCTGTGCATTCTGAGGTGCACTGAGTATTATTTACCAGCTGAGAGAGCAGAGCAGCAGACCAGGCTGCCTGGGCCTGTCCACAGCTCTGCCAAAATTTGCTCTGCAAGGTCCAGGCAGTTACATGTTGCCTCTGTGTGTGTGCACCTACAGCAGAATTCCAGTTAAACACACCAAAAGTGCATTTTTGAGGATCAAAACTCCCTCTTTATTACACTTCAGCTCACATGGTGAAGCAGGCTTGGTGCTCATGAACTGAGCTCCTTTTGGACGAAGCACTCTCCTAATTCACTAATAAACAGTCCGACTTTGGGACCAGACCAGAGGTAGCCTGAAATAATTCCCATTAAATGATTACAGCATGGCCACTGGTCCTTTGCACTGAATGCTTTGCTCTCCACGCTCCTTGCCAAGCACAGCCACTGCCTCTGCTCTGCATTATCCAGCCTTTCCTGGTGGGACTCACAGGATGCTCTCTGCAGGTGTGCTTTGTGATGGAAGGGGATGTCTGAAGTGCGAAATGATGTGGGAGAGGTGGGATGCAGCTCTAGGTGGCTGTGGAGGAGCTGGGCAGCTCACAAGGCAACGTGTGCCCTGTGGCCTGGAGAGCAAGTGCTTTATTTGGGTTTTGGAGAGGGAAAGGGCGGAGTTAATCCTCTGTCTGAACCGAACCAAGGCCTTTCAGCAGAGTGTGAAGATGCACATGCCCAAGGGGAAACCGCGATCTGGGTTTTGCCCTCGGTGCCGCTTGCACGCCGTGCGCTCGGGCCCCCGAACGCTGTCAGCCCGTCAGATGCCGCTGGGGCCGCGGGGGTAATGGCCACTGGGAACAGGAGAGATGAACTAGAACGTTCTGTCAGAGCAGAACCACCGCGGGGGACGCCGGGACACCGCGGCCGCCCGCGGGGCATCGGCGGGGAACCTGGAAACGTCCGAGGCCCTGTCACGAAAAGGATGTGAAAGGGATTTTCTTCAGGCTGCAGCCCAGGAAGCTTAAAAGGCAAAAAAATACCACAGAGATTTTTCTGTAGAAAAAAAGGAAAAAAAAAAAAAGGAGGAAGAAATAAAGGAGGAACCAGGACAGCAGCAGCAGCTCATCTCTGTGCGTGTTCTCAGTGTGACAGGAGAGTTACCCTGCCCAGGGGCTTCTTATCACAGCCCCAGCTCCCTCAAGGTCACAGATCAGGGTAATTACACTCTGATAAGCAGTCCTCGCTCATTTGCAGCTCCATACTGTGGTTCCTCATTTTCTGCTCTGAATACAGGGACAGCATCGACACCCCACAGCACCTGCAATGGGCTGCAGCTCCAAAGTGGTTGTAGTTCAAAGGAATGATGTGTAATTCTGGCATGTGCACCTGGAAAAGCACCTTAGGAACCCTACGGTCTAAATAGGGACAGGGAATGCCAGTGTTGAGGAGCCCAATACTATTATAGGCTTTTTGTGGGCTCATCAGGGAAAATCCTACAATCCAGATTACAGAAAAAGCCAGTATCCCCTGCAACAGCTCTTTCTGGTATTATGAAAATCCTGAAGTGCCTCCCATGGAAACACCAGAACTGACTGGAAAGGGAAAGGATATGTTCATCTCCTGGGAGCCCTGCAGTGAGCTGAGGGATTCATAGTCCAGGATTCTCCATCCTGGCCTGCTCATGTTTTCAGCAGCTTCCTGTGCAGCTCACAAATTGCTCCACAATGGCATGTACTGGAGAGGCTGCTGTGTCCTCCATAAACACAGGACAGTCCCGTGGGAATCCTACCCCAGACAGCTCTCCTGGCCCTGGCAGCCCTTGCACACAGAGGTCAGGGCAGAGGACAGGATCTCCTCCTTAACCATTACCAGCCCTCTAATTCAGCAAATATTCTCCCCAAGGACTCTGAGCAGCCCTTAAAGAAGCTGATCCCTGTTCCCAGCCAGAGCCCCGAGTCCTTCTGCAGCCTGGCTGGGCTGGAGGCTGGGCAAGGAAAGCTCCCTGAGGCATTGCTGGGTCATGAATTTATTTAATGAGCGAGCAGAGGACAGTTTCAGTTTTAGAATATTTTCCCCCCCCCCACACCTGTACTTTTTTCTCCTTTCTAAAAGAGGCACTTAAATCATCCCAATGAATAATAAGGATGCTCGCCAACCCAATTTAAGGCAATTTTCATTTCAGTCCCAATATCATCCTCAAACATACTTTTCCCTTTATCTGTGGAATGGCCTGTTCTGCACAGCACCTTAAATAGAAAGTGCTATGCCAGCTAAATGCTGCCTTTCAACTATTACAATAAATATCTGACAGTGAGGAAAATAAGAAAAGAGGCAGGCGGGGACCGATCCGCCTTGTCACACGCTCCTGACTTGGCACCCAAAGCTGTGTCAGTCCATTAGCTGCTCTTAATTTCCTTGTTCTTCGTGGCAAAGGTGGCCATAATTGGTGGAGCTGCTGGAAATATCACATAAATGGGGTGATTCACACTCAGAACTGTCACCGCAATAAAATCCCATTTAGAAAATGTCCCCTTCACCCGAGGAAGAAAAAGGAAGCTCCGGAGCCTGCCCTCCCCCCTGTGTGCTCCTGTGGGAATGTGTGACCCATCAGCATCAGCCAGGAGCACAGACCCGTCCACGTCTCCATCTGGTCGTAATCTGAAAGGGACGTCAAGGCTGATGGCCTGTAATCAGTCCAGACACAACAGCTCTTATTTTTATTTTTGTTTGTGGGACTTTTCATACTGGACAGAAGCCAAGGAAACAGAGATAAATATAAAATGGAAAAGCCCCTCTTGCTATTAGCAATATCATTAACGTGTGTGTGCTTGAGGGAGTGATAGATGTGAGAAGAGCTAAGCAGAGCTGACGTGGGCAGAGATGGCACAGCAGGAGCCAGGTCACTTGACTCAGCAGTGCTCTCAGATGCAGAGCTCAGAGCCACACTCAAACCCATCTTTTTACCTGTGAGATGGAAAGAACTGGGGGGACACCTTCACTGGAGTGTGGCACAGCCCTTTGAAATACATGGAAATCGTATGAAGCTCCAAGTCTGAGCAGCAGCAATTTTAATTTTCAGTATGGAAAACCCCCTAATTATTTACTTTTGGACAAATCTCTTGGTGGCATTCTCAGGAACCCTTCCATACCTATAACCCAGATGTTGTAAAAACCTACAAAACTGGTCTACTCTGAATTCCATGTAGCTCATTCTAACTACAAGACCTGTCACTCATTAATAAATTTCCAATAACCAGAAAGAACAAGCAGCATAGGTATCTCCAAACATTTCCACTGAATTAAGCAGAAGTCTTCAGCAAGCCAGAAGGATTAATCCCAAACTGACACCAAGCCTGGGGGTGCATGCCCAGGTCCTTACCCAGCTTCTGACCTCATTTTGCCCAATTTTGCCCAGAGGCACGACACAAAACCCACCTGCAGATCAGGGGATGCTGCTGTGAGGCCTGAGCATGACTTGCCTCCCTCTTAAAAGGATAACAAGGAGGATTTGTGGTCAAGGGTTTGAGGATTCCTTCTGGGCCGGGCTGTTAGGCAAGGCTTGTCACTGAAAGGGCTGGATTAGGAGTGTTTTGCAGCTGTGCTTTCTAAAATATTTACTCAGTGTCCACTGGACCATTTGCAAAGCCATCAGCACTCGCTCTAATCTTCCTGAGCAGCCTGAGCGAGCAGTGAAATGAAAGACTTCAGCAAAGTCCTCAAAGGGCTGCTGAGATTAATCTTGTCAGGTACAAACACCTCTTGACTCTGCAGGGGGTTGGGATGGGGAATATGGGGCTGGTCTCCTTTTCTGACAGGCCCACAAGTGCCATTTTTCCCAATTATCACAGAAGGAAAGGAGCACACTGTCTGGATGATATGGTAGGAAAACCTGTCATGTTGGGGAGGAACCTACGCTGCAGAGCTGGGGTGTGGAGAGGCACAGTGGGTTTGGTAGCTCTCCATGCAGGATGAGGTCTCTGATCTCTGAAAGGCTTTTACCTGCCTCAAACCAGGGGGTTTTGTGGGGGAGTTTATATGGACAATCATATTTCCTTGGTTACAGCAGAAAACAGCAGGTGAGGAATGCCCTGCCCTTTGCCCACGCAATTCCACCCAAGGCTAATCCAATAACCTCGGGAACTGTGCTCTGTTTTTTAACCCTTCGATGAGATCAGCCTTGTTACAGCCTTGCCAATCCACCCAGTGCCTGGAACTCGTCTCCAAGCCGGGAGCAAGACTAAGGACCAACAGCACCAGGCCCAGGGAAACGAGCGACTCCCAGGCTCAAAACCAGCAGGACAATTCAGCAAAGAGCTGGAGCACACAGAACCAGATCTCAGCGATCCAACAGACCCCAAAACACCCCTTACAAGTTAAGGACATGCAGAAGTGCTTTGCCACACAGGGGCATCGTGATCAGGCAACATCATCTGACCCAACCAACTCACTGGGGTGCCTCCCTCCCCCCCTTGCAGCTTTGTAGGACACAGCAAACGAAGAAGTCGCAGTGACACCAGGGAATACAAAGCACTGCAGTGAATCACTACAGCAGCTCGTGGCTCTCAGCATTGCCCACACCAGACAAATAAGTACCTCAACATCTCTCACAAGTAACATCCTGAACTGGGGCCGTAAGCACAGCCTGAACAGTTGGTGCCAACTATTGTGATAGCTGGAATGAGCCAAGGAAAGCAGGAATCTGGCTGGAAACCAAGCACAGGTTCTGAAGATTAAGATATTTTAGCTAATGAGGAGGTGTAGCAGAGAGAACAGGGCAAAGACACAGAAGCAGCAGAATGGAAAAAAGGCATGTGAGCCTTCCCAGGAATTCACAACAGGACGAGCCCTGGTAGTTATTGTGTTCTGTTGTGAAGGGCCACTGCAGGACCAGACAGCAGAGGGGAACTGTCCTTTGTAGCATCGTTGACCTCCCTTCCATGAAATGTCCTCCCTTCTGCCAAGGTGCCTCTGGCTGTAGCACTGTCGTTCATTCGAGCATCCTTTGCAAATCATTACGTGTTGCTGATGGCCTGAGTCAAATAAGGAGCTTCACACTAAGAATAATCCCCTTTCTCACCAGGATGGGATGATCTAAATAACACAACTGGGTCCCACGTCTCTGGGTCAGCAGTGTTGCATCTCTATTTTGAATTGTTCTAAAGTATTTACCACTTCAGCACGCCCTCCTGCTCGGCAAGGAGTGACTATCACCACAGCAATCTCCCTGCAGTGTCTCTGATACTCTGTACTGCCTCTGACTCTCAACAGCACACACAAAACCAATTCCCCAAACCCTCAGTAATTGAACCATCTCATCCAAAGGTGTTTTCTCCTTTTGACAAACTTCAAAGATAAGATATAACCGAGTTTTACTCACACAGATGCCCGTCCCTCCCATTTTAAAAGCAAATTGCCATTCAGGGCTGCTGGAAAGTACCAGATGAAGAGGAGAGTGATGGATGATGCACTATGAAACACATTCCAGCATCGAGCTTTTGTTCCCCTGCTCCCCCTCCCACCCCAGCACAGTGTGCACTAATCCACAGCAGGTCTTTAAGCAGTTGGAGTTTTCTACTGGCTCTCACTGCCTTTTACAGTATTTCTGCAACAGAAGACAAGCGTGGCTCCAGGATCTGGGCAAGTAGAAGAAACATAATATTATGGAGTAATTGAAGTTGGGAGGACCTCTGCAGGTCAGCAGGTACCACCCCCCACTCAAAGCAAGGCCAGCTTCAAAGTTCCATTAGATAAGCTGACAATAGTGATTATTTAGGACCCCTGTGGTCTGTCTGTACAAAGCCAGCTCGGGCTGGCTTGTTTTATCCTGCCCTTAGCCTTGCTCAAGTCGGAGCACCTCTTCATCCCAGAGGGCTCCATCAACTCTCTAAGCCAAGGCTCTCACTCAGCTCCAAAGGAACACCATTGCCTAAAGGACTCCCAGTTTAGACAGTCTGTTCGGAGCAGGGGTTAAAAATAAAAAGGCAACAAAGGGGGGAAGGCTCAGCCAAAGCCAGCAGGCAGGACCAGACTGGACCCAAGGCTTTGTGCAGCTCCCAGTTTGCCACCAGCTGAGCTCACATCCTTCTCTCCCAGCAACACCCAGCTCCATGAAACACCAACATTCCAGCACAGAGAGTCTTCCCACTGACCAGGCAGCTTTCCAGGCTCACAAAAACTGTAATTGTGTTTTGCCTGGCTGTAGTTTTCAGTGTCCACCAGCCCACGGCACAGCAGAACCAGGCACTCCCAGGTGGGAAGGTCTGCAGCCAACCCACTGCGAGGCTCCCTTAGTGCTGGCAGCACTCGGTGCCTCCCCCTTGCTGGGAAAGGAGCTAATCTAATTAGCACCTGAAAACAGCAGAAATGAGGTCACTCGCTTCCTGTGTAAAGCTTAATTTTGTATAATTTATTTTTTACATTTTCTAATTGAATGAATATTAATTAACTGGAGTTTAATGCAGAAGATGAAGACATTAAACTCTCATTAACAAACACTGAGTCCTATTCATCCCCAAACACTTCACATCTGCAGCATTAAGTTATCAAAGAAAAAAATCTGCTATGATTTATGTCGTTTTCCGGTGGAAAAAGGGAGGCAATGAATCTGCTTTATCAGCTAATTATCTGCAGGGTGACACATGGCTCTGCAGGGATGGGACACGGGTCCCAGTGAGGCACTGGCAGGCAAAGCCATGAGGTTTCCTGGCCTGCAGCAGCATTTCTGGAGCTCCAAACGACCTGGAGCACAGAGCTGGAGCACGGAGCTGGGCCAGGTATGGCATCACATGGAGCTCATTGGAAAGGGCACCAGGGAGGTGGACACAGCCACAGGCCAGAGCTGGTGAGGGTAGGGACCATCTCTGCCACAGGCAACGAGCCTCACTGGAGCACTGAGAAAAAGAAACTTTTCTGGGATTAGCCTCGGTTATTTGAAGAGGCTTTATTTGTTATTCCACAAGTTATTGTTTGCAAGTGCTATTATTAACAGATGTGATTATGATTAACCACATGCAGGGATTAATGTCACCCCTTGGTGCATCACCCCTTCATAAGGCAGGGCTGTTCCTCCTCCCATGAGAGGATGATGAGGGGCAGTAACTCCTTTCCCACTTGCAGAAGGTTCCCCCACCTCCTAAATCAGCTGCAGGGGTTATGGCCAGAGTTCCTGAGCAGGGAAATGAGGGATGAGCCCAGGCTGGTGGCAGAGAGTCCCACAACTCCCCCCAGTTTCCTGGAAAGGGAGAAGTGTCAGATCCTTCACTGGCTCGATTTACTCGAAACACGAACACTGGGAGATGTCGCTGTGCTTCAGAAAGTGGAGCAGAGCTGGAAAGTACTAAAAGTGTCCCAAAAAAGTTATTCCGTGATTTTAAAGTGTTTCTTTCTCGTCGTGTCATTTATAATTTAATTAGTGGCAGGTTGTCATGCAATAACTATAATCTATAGATTTATGCACTGGAGAAAAACAGCGACCTCATTCTTAAAGCAGCAGAGCTTGCTCCCCCTGAGCTGGTGGAGTTGCCATCTGCTGATGGCTCCTGGAATGTCACCTGCTCCTTTAAGTATGTTCATATAAATGAAACTGTATATCTCCATCACCTTTTTTTCCCCCCCCACTATGATTTATTTCAGCAGGTTTTACATTTCAATAGCGCTTTCATTTCTCCGATAGAAACCTTTTGTGGATGTGAAACCTGATTTTATGTCTGCAGGCAGACGTTACAGTAAAAGTGGCAATGGTAATCAACTATAAATCATGGAAATAGCCTGGAGAGGTAAGTGTGAGAACCAAAACAAGAGGTGACAGTGGAGACATTTAAAAGCTCGGAGAGAAAAACAAGTGAGATGGTGAAGTCTGTTCCGTATCAACAAGAATTCAATGAGCTGGTGGAGAGGCAAGGAAGGGAAATCTGGAAATGTGGTGAAAAACTAAAGAAGGAAAGACTAGCCTTTGTGCCCTGCCAACAGCTCAGCTGAGGCAGAAAATGGAGCTGTTAATGACAAACGGGAGAGTGGTACACAAACAGTGACCTGCCGTGACACCCAGGAGCCTGAAAACGCAAAATCCCTCTGCTGCACCGCTCTGGGGAGGACACAGCACAGAAGGGATTTAACCAGGCTCCCGTTTGCCTCATGGATCTGTTGTCAGACCCAAAGTGCTGAGAAATACAACCAGCACTAACTCACAGCGGGGGCTTGGGGGCAGAGCAGGCTGGTGGTGGGACTGAGAACCTCCAGATTTTCAGTCTGAACTGCACCTTTTCCTTGGTGTGAGCACACCAAGAGAGCCAAAGGCACTTTTAGACACCAAAACTACATTTTGTTTGAACCCAACCTGGAATTTTTAAGATTGGAGTGAGACGGCTTAAAGTAAGTTGGAAATGGGCATCCTTAAGGCTCACTCACTGTCAGGAGCTTCTTCAGCTGCTGCCAACTCCACTCACAGCACTGCTCTGCTGAGCACAGTCCCTGCAGCATTTGGGTTCCTCTTACACATGGCAAGCTCTGCTGCCCTAATGGCAGTACAGCTTTCATTGAAAAAGAAAGAAATCTACATAAAACTCAGAAAAAGTTATCCCTCCTTGCTCAAAATAAAACCTCCTGGCCAACTGAAAACATGTTGGTTGTGGAAATTCACTGGAAGGGAACTGAAAAATGGCACCAGAGGACCCCGTCTGCCCCCGGATATATTTATTTTCCTCTAAAGGGAGTTTCCTATGAAGCAGAGTACCCAGTGCCTGCCCAGCTCCCCCTGCTCATGACACGGAGCAGGGGTTCCTCCCCACCTCCCTCTGCTTGGCTTTAATGAAATATGAATAACCTAAAAGAGCATGTTAGCACTGGCAATATAAACTCTGCTCCTAAAAACCACATCAGAGTGGCTGTGCACTTGGGCTCGCCGTCCCCTGCCTGGCTGCAAACCCAGGTTGTTGCTTCCCTGGGTCAGGATTTCACAGGACACCTCAAGGATGCTGCTGCTGCACTGAAAAGCAGCGAGGAAAATAAAAACATAAGGGTGTTCTCTGCTGTGGTTTCACAAAGGCAACTGTGTGATTCAAGGACTGCTTGAATTGAAGGTCAGCTGCTGGGAAAAAGCCCTGCTAGGAAAAGGCAGCTAAAATCCCATAATTAAATGGACAATTTGCCAGCTATAAAGCTGCCAGCCCACCCTGGATTTTTGGTGATAAGAGATAAATACTTGTGGTCTTCATGAGAGGGGAGATCCTCCAAGAGCCAGTGTCAAGCAGGCTGATATTCCTGTCGGTGGGTGGGTGGTGTGGGACAAAGGAGCCACCAAATCCCTCAGGACTGGAAGCAGACAGGAAAGGTACAACAGGAAGTTTGCTGTGTGCAACCAGAGGAGGCAGAGATCTGCTCTGGTGAAAAACCAGGGTTGGAAGATGTTTGACAAAGCCTGTGAAAGAAGACCAGGGGGTGAATCCAAGGCAGTGCTAACACACAAGTTGATGGATGTGAATATATGACATGGTGCCTGGTGTCAGTGCTGCACCAAAAGTGGAAATACTGTAACAGAAGAAAGGGGGTTTTTATATGGGGAGTATAATTCTGGGAAAGTATCTTTTATTTTTTTTCTTTTAAGACAAATCCAACATGTGATTTTTTAAATAGGGTTAAATAAAGCACTTCTACAGTTGAGTCTTCAAGAGATGAAAAGCGTTTCTGAAAATCAAAATCCAATTCAAAAGACGGAGTAAATCCAGTTTCGTGTTTTCACAGTAAACTTTTTCTTTTACCAGAAGGAGGGGGAGTTTTGAAAAATTTTCCTCTGCCAATAAAATGGAGTATTAAAAAAAAGAATTAGCCACACATCTGTCAATCAAGACACCTTGAATGTTTCCTTCTCTCATTTTGTTTTTTTTCATGGTACATCTCTTTTCCTTTAAATTTCATCTGTTTTTTCTGCCTAAGTTGTAAACTCCTCACAGCAGGGACTGTTTTCTTATAATGCATTTGTCCAGCACCTCAAATGTTGTGAACATAATGTGACGTGAATAATGTATGGGACTCCTCTCCTGAGCAAATGATAAAACTCAGAAGCAAAACCAGCTGATGATGGCTTTGTGACAGTGAAACAGAGCTCGAGACAAACCTCACTGCAGCATGAGGTCCCCACTGTGGCTCGTGAACGTAAACGCCAAATGGGCCTGACTGTAGCAGAGATGATCTCTAAATCATGGCAGGCTATGCAATTGCTGCACATAATGCTCCTAAAACACCCAGCCCAAACTCTCCTCCGCCTGAAAGCGCAGCTCTGAATTTTATTGGAGTTGCCTCCTGCCAGGAATAGCAGAGAGCAGCCTGCACACAGCATCTGCTCACAGGGAGAGAGCAAAACCAGCTGGGAACGGGAGCTGTCCCCTGCACCTGCCTCACCTGTGAGAATCCCCCACAAAGGGGAGATAACAGGGCTTTGATAATGCCTCGGAACTTGGGTATTGTGTTTCCTCTAAGGAAAACCATGGCCTTCAAGGGAAACTTCACCCGTGTGGGTTTTCCTCTGTCCCTATCTCACCCCCAGCTCCCTGTGCCTTTCCCTCCTGTCCTCATGGTTGCTCTTGTGTGAAGTCTCCTCCATCATCAGCAGCCAGTCTGGGTCCCCAGGTCTCTGTCATCATTTCAGAGAGCAAAGTGATAAAGCAAAGAGAAAGCTTGGAGAAAGCAAAACCTCCAAGAACCAGGAGATACTGCTCCATCTTTGGGTAGGAAGCATCTTTGCTCCTGCTCCTGTAAACTCCCCCCTGGCTGTCCAGCCTTTCCCTTTGAGTTTAAAGGGGACCACGGGTGAGACAGGCTCAGGACTGCTGCACAAGTCTTCGTCGCAAAGTTGGCAGCTGTGGACATGACAGAACTTTTAATAAAAGATGGACGAGGAAACAGATCTAATGCAGCACAGAGAGCTGCCATTTAGCAAGGATAAATGACTCCAAGATACCTTAAATTTGTCCTGTTGTCTAATTCTGGAAAAAAAAAACGGATGACAGCCATTCTAGAGTCAGTGTTTGGAAATATACAACAAAAGGAAAAAGCTTTATTAACACTAGAAATGTACTCTTTGCTTGGATTTCCTTTTCAACACCCAGCTTGTTCATCTCACAGCTCAGTGAACTGTTAACATCACATATTTCTTCTGTTCCAGCAGCAAGTCCAGTTACTTTGGTTTCTGCTAACTGCAGACAGATGAGATTCAGCCTTCCCGGGGAGATGGAGACGGGGAGAGGGAAGCAGACCAGGAGGAAGGGGATGAGAGGCACGAGGGCTCAGTGGAGAGCTGGCAACGTTGATGAGCTACAAGTTGGGGTTTGAGGTGTTTCTGAGCTGAATGCTGCAGCTTTCCTGTTCATAATGTGAACTTTCTGCATTCATGTGTTTCTAAGGTGAGCCAATCCCTCAGCGTTCAGTGAGGTTGGAGAGCATTGTGTCAATAGCTAAATAGTGGAATATTGCTGTGTGTTTCATAGTCTCAACCAGACATATTTCCTTGTCCTTTAATAGCCCAATCCAGCCTCCTTTCCAGAGACCAGGAAATGTCCTTGTCCTGTTGTGCATAAAAACAACAGGTAACTACTTCCCATAACAAAAATGTCAGATTCCCCAAGTTAAAATGAAGTAAATATTCTGTAAATAAACAATGGGTTACAGCTGGAAACTACAGCTGTAAGTAAAAATTTCACAGTTTAAGTAAAGGAAAGATGCAAGGGCAGACACTTGTACTATCTGTATTCCCTAATAATTGTATTTTGCTTTTATCTCCCATCCTTTGCTACAATCTCCTTTGTTACATGTGTATTTGAGCGATGAGAACCTTGAGAAACTAAACAGCTCACCCATGTAGTCAGATGGAGAAAGAAGAGAAAGGCAGGTGCCCTGGAGGGTGACCTTGTGCCTCTTTCATATCCCCCCCTTGTCTGGGATGGCTCCAATAGCACCAGACCCGGGGGAAATCCCTTTTGTTCCAGGGATGCCAGTTGTGGATTCAGGCTCTGGCCTCATTTCTCAGGCAGAAAGCAAATCCAAAGAGCAGAAGATGAGAAAAAGGAGCAAGAGTCTGGGGTCCCTTCTTCTAGCAGAAATGTAGGTTTTTTCAGTACAAATCTAAATCAGTTTGACAAGAAATGCTCACTGGGCACAAACGTGGGGTAAATGCAGAAGATTGGAGCTGACCCTGAAGGGATTCACAGGTGTAGTCAGCCCCTGGCTCTGATCCTTTCTTCCAACCCTTCCTGATTTCCTGTCAAAACTTCTGCCTTCTGCACCCTGATCTGGGAGTGTTATGTATGGGAAAACATGAATGAACTTTTATTTTCAGAAGACGGCTTCGATCATGACCCGCTGAACTTTGTTCTCTTCACCAACACGGTCTGCCTTTTCCTTTCACAGGCCAATCCCATGGTTTTTATGTCACTAAGCTGGCAAAGAGGTGACTAATCTTCCATTTTTGATCCCTGAACTGAAAGGCAATGTTGCTAACACCCTACCCCTCTGTCACAGCGACCTTTGGCTGCAGTGCCGTGCCGGCGATGGAATTCAGCATCGTGTGGGAATTGCGAAAGATAATATTTTTTCCTAAACATCAATTCCTCACACATTTCCCCCAGGAACAGAGAGAAAAAAGAAGAGACACTTAGCATTCAGGAATGAAAAAAAAAGATGAAATCTAATGAATTCTTCTCCCTCTCAGGGATCTGAGAACAGTTCAACATTCCTGATTAAGGACAAGGGAAAGGCGGCCTTGTGCCATGGTGCTGCCCTTCTCACACAGGACTGTTCAACGTGCTGGAGGATAATCAAGAGAATAACAACACTCCCAGCAGGCAGGAGGCTTGGACTTGTCATCTGACTTGGCTCCATGCAGTTAGGTCTCGGTAAAGATGACTTGCTAAAAATCTAACTAACGTATCAAGGCTCATTGGGTTTCGCTAAGCTCCTACCTCTGTAATCACCATTTACCAAATTAGAATAGGGGGAAAATGAGCCACTTCATCTCTGTGTCATATAATGAACTTTTTTGTGTGTTCACACCAGAGAGGATGATTGCTGCTAGGTATAATTATTATAATAAAGATCGGTACAAACTCAAGTTAAAAAGGAATTGTAGTTATTGAGGCCACCGGTGCGACTCGAATGGAACTGGTCCCTGTGTCGTGCACAGATGAGTTCAATCCACTGATCTCAACCATTATGAGAGCCCAGCAAAGCCAGAGCAATGATCCTGCCCAGTGCTTGCTCGTCTGTCTAATGTAATTTGGATTATTGATTCCATTTGATGTGAAATCCACTGATTTCACTCAATGTAATCAAATCAATTAATCCCATCGACTCCAGTCCAATCCATGAGCACAATCTAGTACCTCTGACAGTGATCAGCTGGCAGGCAGAGGACAAGACAGGCATGAAGATAAATAATAAAAATCAATAGTTTTATAAATGACATCTACAGTGCACTGGGTGTTTCACAAACAACTGTAAAAAGCAGCTTGATGTTCAGCCCATACACATTTTGCAGATGCACCAAAATTAGTGACTGATTTGTATCATATTTCTGTTGGCTGGGGTGCCTTTTCCCAAGGTTTTAGTCTATGGTTGATTAGGGTAGCTCAAAATGGCCTTTGGGATAAATTTTGAAAATGATACTTATATGATTTATAAAGGACTTTGAGATGCATCTGTGAAAGGAACAGTGTAAAGTTGGTGTTATCAAAGTTCTCTTGCCCCTTTAACACTGATAAACATCTTCTTCCTCAGCATTAATAGGAAATCCTCTGTTTTAGAACAGAACATTTCACAGATGAAGAGAGAGCTGTGCTTTATAGCACATTTAAGGAGTTCTTTGGAACAGGTTGTAGGATTTAAAGAGAAGATCTACCACTTTTCTGTCCACTGCTTCCTGCACATGCAAGACTCTTAAACACAAGCACCATAAACAACCTAGAAAAAAATAACAGAGGAGGCTTTTAAAGCTGGTAAGGTCAGCAAGGTGTACTTTTTGTGTTGCAAACCGACCTGGCCTAAGTCCCCAGCTCCATATACTGCTCAAAAAAAATCCTTCTATGTAAAATAGGTTCACCACATAAAAAAATCAAGACACAGAAAAGAGCAGAAAAGCCATGTTTTAAACCAGTCACAATTCCATTAGAAGCCTGTTCTTTTGCCCCTTTCAGGGTATCTTTCCTTTAACTCTGTAATTAATAATATTAGGTGCTAATAAAAGATCAGGAAAGTGGCAGCTGCACTCCAGCCTCTAATCCACTCAGGAGGTATTGATGCTGCTGCTCCTGCTATTCCATCTGCTTCTCTCATGTTTGTTCCATGCTGCAGTGCTGGAGATATTTGGGGCTGACATCTGAGACAACCTACAAGAACACAGGAACAAAGAATCCTGTCCCTGTGCAACGCAGGGGAACGGGCCAGGACTCCCTGCAGGCAAAGTCCAAATGAGAGACTCCCAAGGGACTAAAAATAAAGTGAAGGCTGTGTGGTTCCAATTTCCTGTCATCTGTTTGGCTCCCTTGAATAACCCAAGGCTTGATAGGCTTGCTGTAGTTTTCTCTCAGATCCAGGACTCCCAAAAAGCCTCGTCCTTCAATTCCTTCGTGTGTCCTTCAGGTTTCTGTTTGCCCATGTGGACACGCAGACTTTTTGCTCATGTTTTTATAATTATGTTTTATAATAAGGTCAAGAAATTATGTATTCCGGCCTTGATGGGAAGAGTGTCTCAGCCTCATTGTTGCAAATTGTTGTGAATTAGGGTGATACCAACGCTAATTGTCTTTTCCTTGCTTCGCTGACTCTTTAAATAATTGCCCTCCTCCTCGGCCAGTTTCTTCCTTGCACCTCTGAGAAATTTGCACCTCAACTCTTATCAGTCTCCTTCCACCCAACCAATGTAAAGTACATTGTGGCCACTAAATCCAATTAATCCTCCCAGCACTCCCCAGTGAATAAAATTAGTTCCATTTTCCAGCCGGGCGGGCAGGGGTGCAGGCAGCTTTCCCAGCCATGGCTGCATTATCTCTCCTCCTCTGCAAACCTGACCTGCCTCGTGAGTGGCTGGGTCCTGGGAGAAATGAGTGACTTCAGCTGGAGGGAGGCTCGGGGTGAGGGATGGAATTTGAGTGTCACGGGAAAAATGCGAGATTTGGTGACACCCAACACCGAGCTGAGATTGACTGAGTGGTTCTGTCTGGTCCCCTCTGAGGGCTGATAGGATGCATCCACATCCCACCTCCAAACACACACAGACAGCACCCACCTGCAAGGGCTGGCTCCAAGAAAAAAATAAACACAAAAGATCCCTTTTATCTATCGCTCCCATTTTTATAATAATGTTACTCTATCATTTTCCGCAGGACTGCACATCCTTTGTGAGATGAGTGGAAAATAAGGAGTTGAGCTTTCATTCAAACAACAGGCGCTGCTGATTTCAGATCCTCAATATTGGTTGCAATAGCTGCTTGCAAATCAGCTGAAAGAGTTTTTTTTTTTTTCCCCCTTAAAAAATAAAAGTTAGTCCACATGAACTGCAGACAACTTTCTCGGTTTCTGTGCCTTCAAGTTTGATTTTTAAAAACTCTCCCAAGCGATTAGAAGTCATTGTGGGCTAATCAACCAAGAAATTTAAACATAAAGTTTGCTGAAATCTCTCCTTAAAGCACAGCTAGAGCATATTTCACTTTTATTGCTCTGAGATATTTATGTACATTTGAAATACAAAGATCCAGATTCTCTGCTGGCACAAATCAGGACAATGTTTCTGGCTTTGTTATGATACACAACTCAAGGGCTCAGCCCTCTATTTTATGGTCTGTCTTCTTTTATCACAATGTTCTCTGTTTTGCACAAATCTTCCAGCGGATGAAGGGGATGGTGGATGGCTCAGTACATCCCATGAGCTGCCCAGTGAGGGTTCCAGATCCCCTGGGTGTGCCATTATGCTGTGATTACTTTTATGACTGGAAAGCTGAGTGAACTAAAACCAGGAACTCCAGAAAGGGGGGAACTTTGGCTTTGGAGATATTTAACCTACTGGAACCCATTTCAGTCTTGCTGAATCAAATATGACTTTATAATGGATAAATGCTTGCAGGGTACATAACAGCCTCCGTTGTACAGCATGCAAAAAAAGGGAAAAGGTGCTTTTGATACATTTGTGACAGCTTTACTTCCAGCAAGGAATGCTCTGCATCATCCAGCACAATTTCTGACTCAACCATGCACTGGCCCATGCTCATAAAACAATTATATGGGAGTGTTCGTGTGTGGAAATAGGGCTACTCAACAAAATCAGCAGAGGAATTTCACTGGGCTCGTGAAAGGTGGGAAAGTGTGGCTATACTGACTGCACTGCATCTCATGAGCTTTATCAGCCTTAATGGGAAGCAAAGGGGAAAAACAGAAATAAAGTGAGGATGGAAGGGCTTAACAAGGGTGACTTTATGTTCTCCACCTCCCTGTGCACAGGTGGAACCACCCCAGCAGCAATGCTCGGGATTTTTGGGAGCACTGTGGCATGTGAAGCACTGTCAAGCTCCAAAGGGCTTTATTTCAGTTGTTCACACATTGTAGGATACCCCACTAACCTAGGAAGATTTTAGGGGACTTCAGGGCATGCATAATTTATTTGTAGCCAAACCCCAAAGGGAGCAGTAAGGAGATGGATGACAGTTCTTTTATGGCATTAGCATGGATTTGTTCAGTTGTTATTGAAGCATCCCATGAAGTCCTGATCCTGGCTAAATGCTTGGCTTCAGGCACAGGGGATACAGGAACACAGGACTACACATGCTACAATCCATAAAACATTTTCTGGTATTTGGAAACTAAATCCTACAGTTCAAAAGGCCAAAATCCACAAAACCTTCCGTTTGCCAGGGGAAGACAAGCTGATGAGACCGAGGGAATCAGCAGGCTCTTAGACTTCTGCCACAGAAGGAGGGAATTAGTTATTTCCTTTGTTTCAAAAGGAGCAGTTCTCATGTTTTAGGTTAAGCCTGCAATTCAATAATCTGTTGGCCTGATCTTTGCTTTCCATCAGCCCGAACGGACAGGTCCTCACAGATCTGGAATCAGGAACAACACACAATTTTAAGAGGAAATGAGACAAGAAAACAGAGCAGGGAGATCAGAGGAGAGTGGCCACAAGCAGCACCACATCTGGCACCCAGGGTGAACTCCAGCAGGACCTTCCTTGTGCTGGGACACCACACACGGAGCGTTGGGTGTCCTAATGTGGATTTATCTTGACGAGAGTTCCCCAAAGCAACAAGCGGTGGAGCTCGTGGAGGAATGACAGCGAGACAACTGGGAGTGGATCACAACTGTGAACAGCAAGGGCTTTTCACTCCTTTCATCCTGCCAGACGTGCTGGCCCTATTAAAAGCTAATGTTTGAGAATCATCTGTTTCTCTTAAGCTCTCTTTGAATCCTGGAGCAGTGAATGCGACTCGTGCAGTGGCTGGGGGGGATGAGCTCCTGCTGCTGTGGTCAGTGGGAAGGCCATGTACTAATGGTTTACAAGCCCCCCATGACCCAGTGCATGCAGTTAAAGAGGATTCCTCGTCCTCTCTGTTCGAGTGCTCTGCATCTCAGGCTATCTCCTTGATAATCCTTTTTAGATTAGTGTCAGAGCCCCAGATGAAATCCTTGCTCATTCTCTTGCCATGTTTACCAGGCTGATTTCCAACACTGTTTCATATGGATTAGGCAGAGCAACTTAGTGCTCGTATGTTTTTCAGTGCATCTCAGTACCTCATGAAATTACATTATAGATTCACTGTATAAATAGGAGACTGAACACAATTACAGTCCAAAAGCCCCAAAGCGAAGGACTGGAATCTGAAAGTAGATGTGACCAGATCTTGCTGTGTGCAAATATCTGAAAAGAAATTGGTCGCACACTTGTGTATTTAATCTCTGTTTTCTGACTATCCCTTTAATTTATTTTTTTTTTTTTCAGAAAAAGAACCTTTCTTCACATTTGGGCAGAAAGGGAAGGCAGGTGCACGTTGCCATCATGGCCAGGTCAAACCAAGGGTGTTGGTGGTTCCACACACCCGGGAAAAACAAACTGCACAAAGGTGGTTTAAAGTGAACTTCCCATTGCTTGTCAAGGTCATGGAATTTTAATCACAGCAGTTATCATCACTTCCCTCAAAGAATCCTAGAAAAAATTGGGTTGAAACGGATCTCTGGGTCACGTCATCCACCCAGCTCAAAGCAGGGCCAATTTTGAAGTCAGATCCATCCACAGGAGGATTAAACTGGCTGAAGTGCTGCAGACACTGGGTGAATCCTCACTGGACAGAGTCACTGAGCTTTTTATTGCTGGTAAATAAAAAGGTTTGTGCAGGAAATGAATAATATTGGGGTCTGCGTGCCTGAGCACACAGGAGGTCACACTACTGGTGGAAAACTGGGTTTTGTGTCAAGGCGGGATTGTGCTGACAGATCCATCTTTTTGAACTGCTAATTGATATTTGAAATTCCATTGCTGAAGATCATTTGGCTTCCAGTTGTTGCTGGAAGCACAGGCCTTTGCCGCTGATGAATATAGCTCCCCGAGTGGAGATTAGCAGAGACAGCTATCGTTGGGCCTGTAGGTGAATGGATTACCCTTGATTTAATAAGAAGTAACAGGCCATTATTTCCAAAGCTACAGGATGGAAAATGACATCTGGATTCTGGATGTAAACATTATTCATCATGTCGGATGCTTTGCTTTTCGTGCCAGTAGCCCATGCTCTGCTGAGGCTGTTATTTCGACGGCAAATGAGTGGTGAGCGCAGCGTGGATTTATCCAGATTTCTCTGTTGCATCTGAGCTCTGTGCTGCCCAACACGGCAGTGAATGGCCCAGCCAGGAGCTGGGCATTGCTGGTTCTCTGGCCAGGGTGATGGGACAGACCCTCAGCGGGCATCAGATGGCCCCAATCCATGGGTGGCAGTGGCTCTGCAGCCTGGGAGTTCTCCCGAACTGTGCTGGCTTCTCCCAAGCCATCCAAAGAGGCACCCGCTGCCAATCCCCACCCAGAAATATCAGGAGCAGAAAGTGAGAGAGAAGCTGCCCAGCTGGAGTGCAGTGTCCCAGGTGTGATGAGCAAAGGGCTGAATGACTTTGGCTAATGCATAAAAAAGGGTTTCCACCTCTGCTGTTTGGAAGAAGAAAGAGTTGGGAGGTGCATCCATAAATCCCATCAGGGTTTGTTTGCACTGAACACCCAGTGAACCTGTTTGTGCTGAATGTTTTGAGTTATTTCTCTACAGCCCAGCAGCTGGAAGGCCTCAAGATGGTAGATCACAATATATGGCACTTTCTGCACGTATTTCTGACCCACAGAATGGTAAATTATATTGGGGCAAACCTTTTCACTTTCATGGGAGGTAAAAGTTTTTAGAACCTACCCTAACTGGGGTAGTCCAAGAAATCCACCAACAGAGGTGGCTGGTTTTTCTGTTCTGTCAAAAAAAGTTAAAGATCTTTAACAATATTGAATTGTTGTTACAAGTAATTTTATTCTTGCTTTCCTCAATACCATGCAAAAAGTTAAATGAAATGTTGACTTAATGCAATTATTTCTCCTTCATTTCCTCTCTTTTGAGTGGCAGACTCAGGAAGGGAGAAAGAGGGAAGAGAGGATAAAGTATAGAAAACCACACAGACAGCAGCTGTAAAAGTGGAAATAAAATATTTTGCAGGAATTTTCCAATAATAATTAAAAATATTCTGCAACTAACGCAACTAATACATTTTATGTTTCATCAATTGCAAATTTTCAACTGGACATGGAAAACTTTTGAAACTGGACCTGTTATGAAATGAAATGCTGAGTACAGTCTTGCTGCTGTGGCTCACCCTTCCGGAACCAGCTAAATCAGTCACTTCATTAAAATGTGTTTTGTGCTGAGTTAATGTTGTGCCCATGGAGGTTTGTGTTCAGGTTTTGGTGCTGGGGAGGGCAGAGGTGTTGGGAGGAGATCTCTATCCAGGCCTGTTCCCGGTCTCAGCACACAAGAAGTGCTGAGTGACTCTTTCCTGGATGTGATTTCCCACGAGCCCTGCCCATGAGGGATGGTCAGGAACCACAGGTGGTTCGGGAGCTGTTTGTAGTGATATTTGCAGAAGGTGAGCTCTGCACGTGGGACCAGTTGAGATTCTGCAATTCCAGATAATTCAACTCAACTGCTCCCATTGCACAGAAACACCTCCTTGGACACTGAAATGCCACCGGACTGAAATAATGTATAACAGCACAAACTTGTGTCCCCCTCCCTCTACAAATATTCCTGTCCCTGTGTAATAATGAATTCATTGATTTTACCATTTTTTATCAAATCAGTTGTTTCAGAGATAAATGTCCTTCATTTGCAGTTATTAAATCTGCCATGTCTAGGACAGCCATTGGAATAATTGTCCAGCATGAACAGAAAAAAAATTATCCATGTCCTCCTGCTGGTTGATTTAATATCCAGTGTCCTTCTCTTGGTGACAGAGCCTGAAAGGCAACATCTTAAAACTCACCCAAGAGAAGACGAGTTGAAACCAAGAGCATTCTCATGGGACTGGAGAAAGAACCCTGGATCTCCCAACAGAACGAGAACATTTTGGCCACGTGGTCAGAACAGAGCCACAGAAATCTGCCGCTGACTCCAGGAATAAATCCAGTTGATTTTGCTGCTCCCTTCAGCTGGGGATGGGGCAGCAGGAGAGAAGAGCAGCCTGAGGACTGACACGTGCACAGTGACGGAGGGAAATGCCTCTTCTGAGCGAGCCCCAGTTCCACACTGTTACCCTCCTGCTGTGGTGGAACAGTTGGAAGCTGAGTGCTGAAATTAAAACGACTTCCTTGGCTGGCCAGCACGATCCTTCATCTCTCCAAGGCTCTGATCCTTTGGGCTGCAGAGGCAGCGAGCTCTGGTTAATGAGGCTGGGAGCACACGCAGCGTGGTCCCGGGGCTGAGCCAATTCCTGTGGATGCTCTGAGGGTCCCGTGTCCCACCCCACTGCCATCCCCACACAGGGTTCAGTCTGCAGGGGTGGGGACAGCCAGAGGCTGGGAGAGGCTCTGGGACACAGCCCTGTGCTGAGCTCTGCATGGATACACCCCAGAGAGGGAATCCCTTCCCAGCCTTTCCCTACCTTGCGGTGCCATCAAGGCATTTGTGTCTCCCTTCCCCACAAGCTGGACGGGATCTGTGCAATTTGGACCTTGTCTGGAGCTGGACCACATCCACCCCAGGCCTGCAGTGAGGAATGGCACAGGCTGCTCTCCCTGCACGTGGAAGTGGCTGGGCAGACACTGCCAAGGTGCTGGAATCAAAAGGCAGTTGAAAACAAGACAGTGGCTTTTACCTAAGGGGCTGAATGTGTGCATGTGAGATGAGCCTGAAACCAGCCCCACCAGTGAGGAGCAGCAGGAGTACGAGACAGGAGCAGACCATCGCCAGCATCCTCAGCTGCTCTGGCTGTCAGAAAGGAGCAGATGTCCTCAGTGCACCTGTAAATCACACACCTCTCAGATGTTTCCAAGGTGAGGAGTCAGACCAAACGCTATGCAAGGAGTGAGGGATGGGGAGACGAGCAGAACAAGCAGAGTGAAAATGTGGATTGAGCTTCCTCTCTCTGTGTTTCCCTTCGTGCTGGCCCAGCATTGCAGCCTCTTCCTGTTACACCCCAGAAATGCATTGCAGGAATGCATCAGCTCTAGGGAAGACCTGCGAGAGCCTGGTCCTGCTCCACTGATCCCAGTGCTTCCTGGGAGCTGAATGGAATGACATTCCACCTGTAAGGATCTGGAAGATCGAGGTCTTTAGTCAGATTATGGCCTTGTGCGTGGATTTAATCACATCTCGTCTCCATGGGGCGGTTTTTCCTTACACCTTTCATCTGTCCTGTCTCAGCCTCAGCCCCACACTGTCCCTTGCTGTCTGCCTTCCATTGTTTCAGCTGGATCTCAGCTGTGGTTGAGGCCCAGACATCCTTTGGTATTTGGCCTGGAGAGCTTCAGTCTCCCAAGGCTGTTCCTTGTGGAACACACACAGGGGGGTTGAAAAATTGTGGGTGTCTCTCCAAGTGAAGACAGCAAGGCTGATGTTCCCTTTAGGAGTAGGGTCAGCTCCTTGTTCCTAAGTCACTGCCCCTCTCAGAGATAAAAGATTGTTTCTGGAAGGCAATAAAGTCCCTCCCTCAGTGAAAGCACAGGCTGTTCCTGCAGGCTGAGGGTCAGCCTTGTATGGCAGCAATCACAGACCCCATCCCCTTCCAAATCATCTCCATTCCCCGTTCCCTTTGCTGTACCAATGAAGTCAGGATTTGACAACATGGGACAACATCCCCTGACGACACTCAGAGCTGGTATCAAGGTGTACAGGAACTGTACTTCTCTTTTACACTAGCAATAAATAAATAAATAAATAAACACATACTGATGCCTGTGCAAGGAAAATTCCACATATCCATCCCTCTGTTTCCTTTATCACTTATTCTGTAACAGCTGTTTAATTAATTGCTTGAGTGATTTCCTAATACATCTTATTTACATACAAAATTACAGAATAATGGTTTGCCTTTGAGTCGAGCGAGAATTTAATGTCTGCTTGCCATGCCTCATGGAATATGGTTACTCAACAAGAAATAAAAGTTCTGGTTGTTTTTGGCTGTTGCTTTTTTTTTGTTTGTTTTTTGTTTTTCTTTTTTTAAAAAAAAAGTAAAATTCTTTTCCTCCACAGGTTTTGTTGCTGTCTTTACAGGCACTACTGGATGACGCTTCAACGACAGCAGCAAGGAGGGGGAATGTTCCCTTTGAAGGTGACTCAGATCCTCGGGGGGGGAAAAAATAATGTAACGAACAGGATGGCTTCTACCGAAGAATAAAGAGTCATCTAACACCAGTGGAAACAATACAACTTTATCTCTGCTGCTCAGGTTTATCCCCTGGCTGGCAGAGCTTGTCCTGGAAGAACAGGGGCTGTGCAAGCAGCAAGGGTCCTGCTCTGGTGGGCTTTTCACTGCACGACGCCCCTTTTGCCTTCCGACACAGAAACCTTTCCTCTGCACCGCGAGAGCGCCGGCGGCCGTGTCGCTGCTGCTGATAAGCTCCTGTCAACTGATGTTTTCCTTTCAGGGACCCAGCTGCAGCCAGGCAGCGGCTGCACCCACGGGCACGCGCCCCTGGGCTGGAAATTCCCTCCCGGAGGAACGCTGGACAAGCACGTCCCCAGTGAGCAATGCGGTTTGGGTTTCCTTTATTGCCGAAGCTGAATCTTGGCTAACGTGGGGCAGTGGATGTGCCTGGATTAAGGGGTTAATTCTGTGTGTTTTCTTGTTTCATCAATAAGACAGAACCCCGAGGAGGCGGCTCACCCACGTTGCCCTCTGGACGTGGCACCTCGTTGGCTGCAGTGGAAATCCTGAGCACTTGCATTTCCAGCTTAGAGGCCTAAAAATGGGGTTATTTGGAGCCCTCGTGGTGACTCGAGCACAACAGGTCTGACACACGCGGCCTGGGCTCTGCTCAGCACTCCAGGCCGTGTCTCAGGACGGTACTACCGACATTCCAAGTCATGAGGGAAGCTATGGGCTGGCTGCACTGGAAAATCTGTGGCTCTGGACAAGCTTAGGAGCAAGTTCCCACAGCGGGAAATCATCCCAAATAAAGTGTTCCGTGTTTTCAATAGGGTTGCTGCTGGAAGCCAGCCCATGGTCCCAAGGCCATGTTGTTCTTTTGGGTCAGGTTTGACTCCCACCCTCCGTTCTGGGCACGGCAGGGAAGGGCAGCACTCCTGGTCTTGGGGCCTGGGCCAGAGGTGGGGTGGCTGGTTCAGGGGGGCTGTGCTTTGCAATCAGCGTGACACAAGTTCTTATCTAAGCCCTTTGCTGAGCTTGGACCTTAAATACCAGGAATCAGTGGCTCATACATGGATACCAACACTGAGCACGGCCCTAGGTGTGATTTCCTAGAGGCTGCATCTTTGGACTCTAGAAGAAGAAATTCTATCCACTCCCAGACCTCACAGTTGATACCTTACTGCTGTCTACTCAAAAGATACTTGTGGTATCTTTGTGGTTGCTAATGATCCAGTACAAGTATTTAAAACATTCTTGAATACACCATGGCTGTGAGGTTGTTTTTCTCACCACTCTTAGGGCAGCTGATATTAAATCCATATCAAGAACTATTGCACTTTTTACTGAGTGTAAAAGGGGAAAAATATTACCATTCATTTGTGTTACACTTTCTTTCTAACTATCTTCACTTAATAAGGTGTTTTCTTGCAACACAGTGTGTTATATATTCGGTGTTTTATAAAGCACCTCCTGGGAAAAATAACCAAGGAAACACAATTTTTCGGAACCATCTCCTTTTATTAAGAATAATGAAAAGGAAACAAGAGTCATTCCAGCAGTCAAACATCCTTCTACACTTTCTTATTGGTCTTTTTACGACAGCCAGGTCTCTCAGCACATAACCTGAGCTGCCTGAATTTGTCTGTGCATTTACATTTGCCCTTTTAGTCGCTGTGTGTGTGTCAGTGTGGAGATGCCATATGATGGACATGCAGTGCATCCAACATCTGTATCCACACACAGAGGATGGAGATCTGTCAAAAATACTGCATGGGATAATCACAGCACTGAGGTCTGGCTGCATCACCAAAGCTTGAAGGGAGAGTTTGATTATTTTGCTTGCTCTGTACATCAGTCCCCCCTGCCCCTGGATTCCCAATAAAACAAGGAGCCTGCTCTCCTGGGCTATTGGAATCAATCACACACAGGCAGGAAGAGATCCCAAAGGGCCACTCCTGCACCATCTTGCAGTGGATTTTGTATGTTCCTTACTTTATCTACAGCACCTCCCAGGGCTGCTGGTGGCCCACCTCTGACCTGAGTGTGACACAGTCCCAAGCTGGGGTAGTGCTCTTCCCTCTGTGTCCGTCTCCACAGGGTCAAGGAACGTGTCAGTGCTCCTGGAACACCAACTGGCCGAGGACTGCCACCAGCAGATCCCATTTCAGGCCTTTGGGTCCCTGTCTTCCGTTCCAGCTGTAATTTATACCCTTGGCAGGTGCTCATGCTTGTTTTTAAAGCATCAGTCATTCCTGAGTAGTCATAGATGATTCAGACTCCCTCTATAGGTTCTTCTGCCAGATATTGATCCTGAGGACATTAATTATCAATTACAAAAGGTTTATTTCTCGCAACGTTCATGACTAAAAGATCTGCATATTTATTTTGCTGAGTGATTTATTGGCGCATCATCACACGTTTCATGGAAAACTGCATTTTATAGATGGTGGTGGGGAGAAAAGCCTCCAAAAACTCCACTTCAATTAGAAAAGAGCACTCAAAGAGCAACAGCACAATATTTCTTTGGTTTGCCTCAAACATAGAGACTGAAAATACCTTCCAGTTCACCCTGCCCACTGGGGAACTGTTAAAGCACTCACAACATAAATCACCAGGCTGGTTATAAAACCTGCAGTGTTGCAGGTGCTCCCCATCCCAGTTTGCATTAATGGAAGGACTACAGAGCCTGCCATACCCTGGGACAGTCCTGTGCCAAGGAATGGCTTGGAAGATGCAATGTCCTCTCAAGGAGGTGTCCGGAGTCATCAAACAGATTCCTACATTCTCTAAAAGCTGTCACACCAATGATCCATGGAAGTGAAAACTTATATCTGGGTTCAGGTGAAAAGGTGATTTCTAATTCCTTCTTTTTCAGTATAAATGTACCAAAGCTTGTATTGTTTTGGCATATTTGCTTGCAAAGGGTGTCAGTAGCTCGAAGGCTCCTTGTAGCCAAAGGCCTGACCCTTGTCTTTGTGTTTAATATGATGCAGTGACAGGGGCAAAGTTAATATCTTTCATAAACACCAGTTCCATAAAAAGCTAATGCATCACATTTTTAGTACAGAGCTCTGCCCACTGGACCATACCCTGCCCACTGGCTCTGCTCCTCCACACTGACAATTAAACATATTTGTGGTAACTTCAAATGATATAAGCAAAAAAGAGAACAGAGTTATTGAAATTCAAATGACTGTAATACAGTAGATGCAGCAATTCCTCAGTGTCCGTTCTTCTTATTTGCATCATTAATTGTTGTCTGATTAAAAATCATTAGGAGGCTGAAAAGAAGTTAAAACAGAAAAACGAAGCCTGGTGCGGTAGGAGAGAGAGGCCTTTATAAATCACACTGAAAGCTCAAACAGATTCCAATCTGCAAACCAGAAATTATTCCACTCCATAAATAGAGAGAAATGAGGATGCCTAAACATAGACCTTCCACGGTTCAAAAGGTTAAAGAAAAGAAATCAATGGAGTCCTGTAAGCTGAACAAGGAACAGAGTGGAAATTCACTGTGTGCTGAGCTGCCATGGGAGTCTGAGCCTTGGAGTTTGGAGATGTTCCTGTGTCACTGGAGACACAATGAATGGTCTGGAGAGGAGAAGGATTTGTTTGATGGAAAACTGAGCTACTGCCCGTGCTCCTGCTGCTGTCAAAGAGCAGCTGGTGCCTCTTTCCAGCACACAGCTTTGCTTCAGACTTGGACCTGGAGATGGAAGTCCCAAATTCTCCTCTTCTCCCAGGCAATGAGCAACAGGACAAAGGGAAACGGCCTCAAGCTGCACCAGGGGAGGTTCAGGTTGGACATCAGGAAGAATTTCTTCACTGAAAAGGTGGTTGAGCATTGGAAGGAGCTGCCCAGGGAGGTGGTGGAGTCATCATCCCTGGAAGTGTTCAAGAAACAACTGGATGGGGCACTCAGTTGACAATGATGGGTGGTGATGATGAATCAAAGGTTGGACTCGATGATCTCAGAGATCTTTTCCACCCTAAATGATTCCGTGACTCTGTGATTCTGGACGGAATGCAAACACGATTTTAGGGACAGCACATTAATGTAAACAGATGCGCGGAGCCATCGAAAGGTTAATAATCCCAGTACAAAAATTCTTAGACAAACTCTCCTGCAGTTGAGCTGTTAGCAGAGCTATTAAATTTAATTGCAGTGTAATTACACAGCCACACACCTCGCTGATACCCAGCTACCCAGCACACACAGCACGGCTCTAACCAACGCACACAACGCACGGGGCTTTGCCTCAGGTGCCACAAACATCCCGATGTGCTGCTGCCTTCCCAGCCAGGTTGTATCCCAGCCAGGCTGTATCCCAGCCAGGCTTTATCCCAGCCAGGCTTTATCCCAGCCACAAACACGCTCGGGAATACACTTGGAGGGTCAGCGCTACCGCAAAGAGGGTCAAGCTGCTTTGCAGAGCAGGGATGAGGAGCGAGATAAGCTGTGATGGCACTGTTTGCTGTGCAGAAAGCTCACACACCTCTCAGGATTTGTGGGCTCAGGGCCAAAGCAAGCAGCACATCTCATCTCTCCTGGACTGGTCAGATATGCCTGCATTCTCATGAGGGAAACTGCTGTCTACTGAATCACTCTCTTCCCTGAGGCAGCGAGCCCAGGAACGAGGCTTTGTGCATCCAGACCCTGGCTTTGTGCATCCAGACCCTGGTTTGTGCATCCAGACCCCGACTTTGTGCATCCAGACCCCGGCTTTGTGCATCCAGGCCTTGTGTCCCAGCGATGGGTTTTATGGCAAGTGCTCCATGTGGCTTCACAGAGCAGGAGATGCTTTGTGAGGGGCTGCCCCAGCAATGGGGGGCCTTAGCAGCAGCTTTTGGGAGGTGCCAGCCCTGCAGGGGCAGGGGAGTGCCCGCTGTGACCCTGCATCTCCTACACAGGGCACAGCAGGTCAAACTCTCGGGCTCCCTCTGGGCTTTCGTGTTATGGTTTTAAACAAACAATTACATTTAAACGAAGGAAATGGCTGGAAGCAGCTACTTTGCTAGGAGCTCACCGAGCTCATCAATTATTGAGTGTGAATACATGTGGAAGTTGTGCCGAGCTCCCCTTTCCTTGGGGGATCCACCAGGAGACCTCCTGCTCGTGCATGAAGTGGGAGCAGAGGATTTGCCTGGTCTCCTGTGATCACCCAGGGCCCTCTCACTGCTTCCTGCCTTTCGCCGTGGCCACTCTGCGATGAGTCAGTGGAAAATGACCTCCACCCCCAAGCCATTTTTCACCGGACTAATTGTGCAATGCATGGAAAGAAATGACTTCCTCATCCCTGTGGGAATCCACGAAAGCCTTGAAACTCTGATGCCTTTTGCTTTGGCACAGGTTAAGACAGGTACAGCAAACCCCACTGGCAGCTCAGAACACCCTTCGGGTTTCTGTATTTTTGCCGCCTGGATTATTTTGCCACCAGGACCCACTGCTAGCTGCGAGTGTTGCTGGCATCCATTAAATCCTTCCCCACTTTTTCATTCTCCCAGCAATTGCATTTGATCCTTAAGTGAAAGGATAAAACACTGCTGAGTATCACAGGCCATGCTGGGAACTCAATCGCTCCTTGGTCAGTCTGACATGAGTCAAACAAACGAAAACCTAAAGAAAATGAAGTGAAAAGAAAAACTCGGCCCATGGGTGTGCCCACAATGGGCAAGGACAAAGCAATGTGCAGCTACAAAGGGAAGTAAGAGAGGGGTAGGTTTTCTTCATGCTGTTTGTTTGAATAAGCCCCTGCTACAAGGATATTGTGAAGTGGGGCTTTCATTCCCAAAAAGCGTTTGTGAGAGTGCCAGAAAAGCGATACCAGGGGTTTTAGGAGGAAATGAGGGGTTCCCTGCTGCAAGGTAATGGTATTGATGAAATGGGATTTGGGGTGAGTAAGAGCTGGGGGGAGGTTCCTGCTGCCTGAGCAGGGCACACAGCCAGAGGCAGCAATGAGGCAGAGGGGACCAGCTACTGGAAGTTCAGGTTTTCTCCATTTTGGTCCCAGAAGTCACCTATCCTGCTGGTTTTCTGTCTTACAAGCTGATTTTGTGATCACAGAGGCTTCCTGTTAACCTTGGCCCACCTTTCCTTTAAGCTTAATAAAAATGGTAACTCAAGTTGCTTTTCTACCCAATGTCTCTCTGTTCAGCCTGAGACCCCTTCTGCAGCCTGAATCCCAATCCAAGCTCCTCACCTGTGGCACGTGGAAGCATTCAGCTTCTCTGTGACTCAGAGATTGAAAATACCTTAAACTGATCATTTGCAGCTGATTATTCTTGAAATAACTCTCCGTCTACCCATCCCAAAATCCTACGTCTGGAAGCGAATCTCAATTTTTCCCCTACCAGCGCTCTGGAGATTTGCATGTCAGCTACAAATTTGCTAGATTTTAAACATCTTGCAAAGCCATGTCTTCAATTTGGCTGGCAATATCAGCTCTGCTCTCTAAGAGCTCTTCACGCAGCCCAGCGTTCCACGAAGGGGATCGGGAGGGTTGTGGACGGGAAGAGCTCGCGTGCTCCGGATATTTTATGTAAATGTGGAGTCTGCAGGCACCTGGCTCCACAAAAGCAATTAGGATCCTACGTGTCGTGGACTTCATTACACACATAAGCTCCTGCCTGCTGCAGAGGTGTGGAGAAATGCTCCATATTCTCGTGTTTTCTTATCAGTGCTGTCTGTGTGTGTTTATTTTATGTTTGTATATGAAGACCATGAGGCAGGAGCAGGCAGGGGCACACACATTTTGCCCACAGGAGTATCAGACTGATAGTTTTATGGATATTATGGACCATGAGCATGTGCATGGCATGTGAAGCTCTGTGCCACCATTTGGGATGATGGCAGAGACTGTCACTGTAGCCATGACTATGCCCAACTACAGGCAGCCCTAAGAGAGGGTTATAAATCCTTCAGACCTCTGCCTTTTGTAGGTCTGGGATGAGGATTTCCTGTGCTGCTTGGAGCTGTACAGGGTTTCTGTGCTGCCTGTTTATGGACAGGGATGAGGAAATGCCTAAGGGCCAATGTGCACATGTGGTGTGTGCTTGTGCACCAACACAATTTGTGTTTTGGAAACTGTGCCTTAGTCTTGGAAAACAGGAAACAGGACAACTGTGGAGAAAGCACTCCTGGGAATGAACCCAAAAGGTTGATCCTACCCAAAACCTACAAAAGGAGTGTTCAGCCCTCCCTAGCAGGCTGTGGGAGGAGCTGGCATGATAGAAAGGGCACAGTTTTATCACTTAAGTCTCTATTTTTTTTCAGGCAGTTGTGTTTTCAGGTGTTGCAGCACTTAGAAATGAATCTGCCCCTGGGATCCTGGTGCTATTTCAGTGCACACCACACCTAGAAGCACGGATTACTCCAGCTGTTTGAAGTCTGCAGGGGGGTTTCAGACACAGGTCTTTGGGGAAGCCAGAAACATATGGTGCTCATATTAATGGTGATCTTCTGCTGAGAACCTGCAGCTCCTGGGCAGTGTGGTGTTGTTCTACAACATCCACTGTGTGATACAGACTGAGAAGTCAAAAATCTGTTTATCATGCGGGCGTTCCCTTGATGTACTGGGAATATGGGTCATTCTGCACTCATCTCTGGGTATTTCTGTGCCTTCAGCTGATCAAGTACACAGGAGTTTGTGGTCCAGTGGAGAGAAAAACAGTCTTCCCTCTCTCCATGAAGACTAACAATGCTGTGAAAATGCTGGAGAATCCAGAGCTCACAATGTGCCCATGCTGATGGAAGCAGAAATCACTGACTTCTTGTGTCACAGACATTTCCTCTGGTCCTGCATAAGTGATGGGTCAGAGGAGGGGCTTTGACTAATTACTCTCAGCACTGGCTGGCTTTCAGCCGAGCCAGGTGCTGGAGCCAAGCAGGATTTATCAGGTATGAACACTTTGTACTGTATTACAGCACCCAATTTGTGATTGGGTTTGGAAGCAAACGAAGGCCCAAACATTAATAATAATAATAATAATAATAAAAATAATAATAATAATAATAATCTGTGTCGATGGCAAATGTGCTGAACAATAAAGGGCAAAAATCACCTTCGTGCTGTAATTCACCACTCTGCCCTTCATCTGCCCCTTCTCCCTCTTTCCTCCACTCCACCTCTCTGCTGATGGATGAGGAGCACCATAAATCCCGTGCAGGCAGCAGTGAGCAGAGCAAACAGGGGTTTGCAGTGGGGTGGTGCTGGGTGCTCGTCTGCTTTTATCTTTTAAACCACCCAGGAGAGGCTGAGGGTGGGTAACAGAGAGATACCTGGGATAAATAAACAGTGGTTTAGGAATGGAGCTGAAAGGAGAGATGAACTCAACCCCATTATTTGGTTCCTTTTGTGGGTTTTTTTTTCTATCTTGACCCAGAGGAATAGGTGCCAACAAAGCTGCTGGGGAGGTGGATGAGTGGGCTCTCAATAAACCACTTTTCCAACATTGCTCAGAAAATTCCAGGCCTCTGATGGTCAAAGCAGATCTTCACTCCTCTCTGGCTTCCTCTTTCCCACTTTCCTGAGTCTTGTCTTTGGCATCAGAGAAAAAAACCTTCCTTCTTCATCTCCAAAACAAAAATAATAATGGAATTCAGTTGTCCTTAGGATTAAGAATCCAGAGATGGGTGTGCAGTGCCCAGCCCTCCCACAAAAGTCACTGTCAAAAGGACATTGGTTTCCACATTGACTGAATATCTGCTAGCAGAAGGTGGTGTGGAGCTGTCTTGGCCAATCCATGTTAATTAAATTGTTATCAACTCACTAAAATTTCCTTTTAGAAATGCTTGGGTTTGGATTTTTACTTTTTTTTTTTTTTAAAATAGAAAAATGCAGCTTCTGCAAACTAAGAAATTTCCATGTGAAAATGTTAACCTTATTAGTTTTTGTAATAAGGGAAGGGGAACTGCAGCAGTTTAATTTGCTGTTTTGAAACCTGGGTGTTTCAGTTGGCTCAACCTGAGTAATGTCTTTTTAATGTTTTATTTATTGCACTCCTGGATCTGATTCAGCCCTCAGCTGTACATCTCCTGGGAGGCTGTCACATGGAAATTGGGTCTGGGCCGTTTCCTCTGCCCCACAGCACTGCCCTTGCTGGCTGAAGCAGCTGTTCCTTCAGGGTGGTCTCCCCTGGGGTGGAGGTGGGTGATGTTTTTTGGTGCCTGAGGTGCCTCCCCTGCTCCTTGCAGACTTTGCTCATCTCTTGTCTCTGCACTGGGCAGTGTCACCCTCACAGCGCCTTCACTGCAAAGCTCTAAATCATCTGAAGCTTCACAAATTCTGCAAAAGCTGAAAGTTTAAAGTTAGGCCAGCACACCCAGCTAGGAAACTTGTCCATGCTGTAAGCTGTGTCAGACTGAAACACAAACCTGGAGTGTTTTATGGTTTCTGGTGCCTTCAAGACCCAGACCTGCATTTATAGAGGCATTTGGCTTTCTCTTTTTGATCAATAGATGATCTCAAGATTTTACTGGTGGCTGAGAATATTTCAAAGCACAGAACCAGGCCATGCCTGGCTGAGTCCTGCTGTGATTTCATTCTGTGTCCCAGAATCACCCCAAACTTCTCTGCTGACACCACAAAACATCTCTCATGGCATCCCAAAGATACCAAATGAGGGACCTGCCCCCAACACAGACCTTGCTCCTCTGCACAATGAACTTCAAAAGGAAAATTTATGTTCCATAGCTATTAAACTGTTCATGGACAGACATGGCACCTTTTTTGATAAGCCTTTATCAAAGGCAATGGTAGTGACAGGTTCCAAAGCCAGTCTCGCTGGTATCACTGCTTGTTTCTTTATTTGTCACAGCAAGAATGTGTCATGAGGATTATTCCCAAACACTGTTCTCCCTAAGTGTCCCGCTGGATGTTCCATGAGAAATCTGGCCACTGGGAAACACAAAGAGTGCATGATTTTGGTGGAAAATAGGCCTCCTAAGCAGCCAAGTGATTCCAGATGGGCTATAAACCAAGTGTGTTACTGTTGTGTATAAATAGGAAGTGAGAGGCTTTGGACAATTTATTTTCAGTGGCTCCAGCCTTCATTTGACCCATCATTCACTCCATAGCTGGCAGAAGAAGGGAAAAGAACCTATTTTTTGGTGATAGATTGAAGACTTCATGACAAAACAGAGGCCAAACTGTGCTCTGGGCTATGCAGGGACAAACAGTGCACAAAAATCCCTCACGTGGATTTGGTCACCCAGACCCCATCCCGTGTAAATGGAACGAACCAGGTGCCTGCTGCATGCCCTGTGGCTGTCCCTGTTAACCTCATATCACATCCAGATCTCCCTGCTTTGCCATTCCATCCCTCTTCCTTTTCCCAGCAGAATGGCTGCTGCCTCTCCAACTAATTCACTTTATTTGCTTCAGTGATTGTACCTGGCATCCTCTCCCCTGTCTTCGCTTGGGCTTTCCTTTAATTCTCCCTCCTCTCTGCCTTTCTCAGAATATGTTCTCCGTGGTATTAAGGATGGATTTACTTCTGAGCAGGGAAAACTACAAAGTCATGAAAATCCTTTACAGTTCTAATTAGACTTGAGTAATGTGTGCAGACAGCCAGCCTCACCTGTACCAGTAAACGGAGGATTTGGGAATCCAAGTGCCTTTTGCTTTATTACTCAGTGGAGAACTATGAAACTTTCGATTTAATTATCACCAGGAACAACGTAGGCAAGGAACAACTGCCATGGCACAGAGCTGGGGGCATGTGGGGCTTCAACAGGGGACTTGGGGATCAGCCAGTCCTCCTTGGCTTGTGGGGCCTCGTTTTTCTCTGACTTCAGACAAGCCACTGCCATTTTTCTGCCCCTGGTTCTTTGCGTGTGACAGGCAAGAGAAATGCACGTGTGCCTTGTGTGGGAAATGTGGGAAGGGTTTTAGGCGCTGGCAAATTTGTCAGGAATTTGGCAGTGGGGCCCAGGTACGAAGAGGAAGGATGTCAGAGAAACAGGAGGAGGCAGTACCGACCCCACAGGTGGATTCTTTTCTTTCCCAAAGCATTCCCACAAGAGCTCATGAGCTGTTTGTTCCGGGTCTCCGTTTTCCATCTCTCAAATGGGCACTAGAGGCAATACTTTCATTTTTTTTTGTTGTATGTAACCAAGGCTAGAACCTTGATTGAACCCTGGAGCTTTGAAAATTAAATGCTCTGCCACCCACTAAGTTGTTTTCTTCACCAATAAACAACTTTTTCTGGTAATGGAAGAAAGTAGACAAGAATGGATCTGAAAAGAAGGGTGTTAATAGGTTAAAAGGAATCCTCCCACCTTTCCAGAAGGGACTGTGCATTTATCTGAATTGGCTGATTGGAGTTGGTTATGGAAATTAATTGTTAATATCTACACATGCTTTATTCTGTTACAATGAAGTCACAAATCAAATTAGAACAAAGATTTCTCTTTAATTTCTCTGCTTTTCTACTCCTTCTCTTTCAATTACTGCACTTTATATAGTTTTTCATCTAGATCTGACAGCTTATTAACAGGCTTGAAGCCCACAAATTTGCATTTTTTAAAGCCCACAATGAGAAGAATTGCAAACAGTCCATCAATATATATATATTTCTTCTGTATTTCTAGCGCCGGATATTTAAACCTTAGCTTCAGTCAACTTTTGGGCAAATCCAACTCCTCTGTTGACAAGGCTGAGTGCTTCCAGAGTCACACACGGGGGGCAAACACAACACCAAGATGGGCTTTGTTGGCTTAGGACAGATGCAGACATTTAAATCGATGGTGGAGGGAGGGGCGAGCGCAGCCCCTGCAGCACCACGGGCGGGGAACATTCTGCTCTCCTGACCTGCCTGCAGACGGAAATTTAGAGAAAATGGGAAGAAAAAAGGCCTGTGTCTGCAGCAGACATTGCCCCTGTTTTCCAAAGAGCAGAGCAGCCCAGGGAGTTCAAAGGGGGAGGTGCTGTGTGGGTGCAGCCCCCGGAATGACATCCACCCGTGGGATAACTCAGCTGCAGAAGGCGATTTCCACGGCAGCAGGGCTGGGGGGACAGCAGTCTGTGTGCTGCTGTTTGTTCCCCCAGTGCAGCAAGGCTCTCACAGGGGCAGCATCGATTCCCTGTGCCAGGATCTTGTTTTTGAAGGGAGAACCTGTTCCCTTTCTGCGAGGGGATGTCACAGTGGGACAAAGCATCTCCGCAGATTAGATCCTGCTTCCTCCCCACTCTAAGTCTCTTTTGTTTCCTTACTGATAAATTCTTCTTCCAGCACAGCAGCCCTCACTTTTTTCCCCTATTCCCTTACTTTCCCCCATGGGCACTTCCATTTGAATTTCCGATTTTTTGGGAATCCAGCTGATTCTTTAGTCAGGTGAAATCATGTATGCGAGAGAACTTGGGAAATAACTGGAAACAAGAAAACTCAAGGCCGATTATTTGTGACCATGTGACAAAGCTTGTTTGTTTTTCTAACTGCTTTGAAATCTCCAAAAAAGCAAAGTGCTCTGCCCTTTCCAATGGTGCTTTGCAAACACTTCGCTGTTATAATCAGATTTTTGTTTGCCAAAATGAGAAAGGCTGTGAAGGAGAGGTAAATGGGTGGCTTCATCTGGCTTGTACCCCCAAATTAACCAGCCAAGGCAACCCTGCCAGCGTCCTCTGCCTGCAGCCAGGGATCTGCCCAGGGCATGGGACAGGGGCTGAATAACCCGACAGGGCAGGAAATCCAGGGAGAGTTTAGGAAGGGATACCAGTTCTTGTGTTTCACCTACTTGAGAACTGGGAAGAGTCTCCTGAAATGTAGGTTCTTGCTCTTTTATCTACTCTAATTATTTTTTTCTTGGAAGCCCAAGATGGCAGTTTCTGAGAGGCAAAAACCTGGACCAAACGGATGAGAATCCAGCTGTTCTTGTGCATCACTCCTTCCCTCAGTAATGTGGGGACTTGGGCTGCCCCTCCTGGCCATCACACTCGGGTTAGCCCTCAGTAGCCCTACATGTCTTTTTCTTGAAGGAGCTGAAACAATATTTGCACATTTCCATGGTAAATCAGTAATTTTTTTGGTGCAGGAAGTGTTTTGCCCACTGGCACAAGTTGCCCAGAGCAGCTGTGGCTACCCCATCCCTGGGAGTGTCCAAGGCTGGGTTGGATGGGGCTTGGAGCACCCTGGGATAGGGAAAGGTATCCCTGCCCATGGCAGGGGGTGGGATGGGATGAGCTTTAAGATCCCTTCCAACCCAAACCATTCTGTGGCTCTGTGGTTTGCAATTGTCTCTCAAATGTCACTCCAAGGGACCCCCACCCAGCCGTGCCTCTGTTATCACTTTTCCATGTTTCCGTGCAGGGCATAAAGGACACAGATCTTGTGTTTTCAAGGGAGAGCTGAAACTTATCAATGACACCAAGCTGAGAATAGAGTGATGGAAGGCTGTACCTGCAGTGGAGAACTCTGAGCACTGCCAGAGAACTCTTTGGAACTCTTTGGAGAGCAGTCCAGTGCTGGACTCCCCCAATTGTTTTGTAGCGAAGCAAGATCCTGGAACAATTGGCACAATTAGACATGCAGAACTATTTGAGCAGCGATGCCTACTCACAATGGAGCAATTAAGACAATTACTGTGTGTTTTATGTAACAGGACAAATGGATCTCACTCTTAAAGTCTTTGAAAATCTCCTATAAAAGCTCTAATAATGCATTAATATATTAATCCTTCTAATCCTGTCAAATTACCCAAGTGTTTCTGTGAAGGGGCTGACAGGAGATCTCAATACTGAGAGGAGCAGCAGCAACCACTTGCTAGAGTTGCTTTTTTAACCATTTCAATCGTGTCAGGTGTTGGAAGTGGCAGAGACTTGGTGGCTGAAGGGTGGGATCACACGGAATGGCTGGGGTTGGAAGGGATCTGTGAGGATCACCTAATCCAGGTTCACCTAAAGCAGGATCACATCCAGGCAGGTTTGGAATAGCTCAGAGGAGGAGACTCCACAAGGGATAAGGGAGAGGAGAAATTTTGGAAAGACTTTCTTGACCTCGGCTTTGAAAAAGGTTCCCTGACTTGTGCATGCTGCCATTCCTATTGAATCCACTAAAAATACAACAGTTTCTCCAGAGCCACGGATCTAAAAGGAGAGGATTGTGGCCAGGAGTGGTCTAGAGGGGATTGGTGGTCCAGAATTCCCCCAGGCAAGGAGCAGTCCCAGCCAGAGCCTCTCCCTGGATTTCCTACCACAGGCACAACCCGACACCTCTGCAGCCCAGGTACTCTGGAGAGCTGAGCTGAGGCTGAGCTCTGGCAGATGGGCCAAATATCCAAGCAAGAAGTAAAAACAAAAGCAAATATAAATTGAAACATCTTTTGTAAACTCAAGGTAGCACAGCTGCAGCATCATGGAGAGAGGAGGAGGGAAATAAAAGAGAACTGTGTTTTTATTTACCCACACTTAGGTCAGATCCAAGAGGCTTCCCTGGTTCTCCATTATCCAGCTGCTAAGGATATCCATTGCCATTTGCAGTACCCCCTAAATCATGTGCCTGTCTGCTGCTCCTGGGCAAAGCTCATGTTCTTAGGTGACTGTCAGGGGAGAAGATGCTGATTTGGATATACAAGTTCTTAGGGTTTTTTTTCTTTTTTTTTAAAATCTTACCTGATACTCTGTTCCAACTTCAGGCTCTCCCCATAAGGGTATCTTTGATTCCCAACATAACTTCAAATTAGTTTTAACCCTGGACCCACCAGACTCCTGATGCCTCAAAGCTTTAGTAACTCCTCAGCAAGTTGTTAACCTATTGGGGGATAACAAACTCTTTTCTGCCTGGCATGGCAGTGCTGAAATCTCAGTGTGAAGCCTCTCTCACAGAGCCAACCTTGCATTTCACAGCAACCCCAAATTGACAATCACATTCATACAATAATGTACATCTCACTGATAGAAGTAGCTCATTAATAGCTCTTAATTGAGACTAGGCTCAATGGCTAAGCAGCCACTTGGAGAAGATAATGGGTGTGAGGTGAGTGACCCCTGCTCAGTCTTTGAGGGATTTCAGAGGACCTGGATTTTCAGAACAGTCTGGGGAAATCAGACATAAAACAGCTGTTGTATTTCCCTGACAATGGGATACCTCGTCTGGCTCAGGAAAAAAACAAGTCTCAGTTATAATTTTTCTACATTTTAGGTCTTGATCTGAAAGCCAAGGCTAATGACTCTTTTCCTAATTTAGAGGTTCATGGATCCCTTAAGGCCTGTGAACTGTGTGGATGTGAGTTTAGCTCGGGGTAGTTAAGTGCAGTACTGCCTGAACACCCAGGACACCCACAAGCAAAGGCTGTGCCTTCTGCATCAATCCCAAAAGCACAGGGCAAAATAAAAGCCCTGGAATCCAGTCCCTCTGTAGAGCAGAGCCCGTGGTATAAGAGGATCCCTCTATTTCAGGAGACACTTCTGTGGAAAGTGCTGCCCTGCCCCTCACCTGGCTGTTTATGCTGGTTTTTGCAGCAGATGAGTATCTGCCTCTCTATGCCTAAATATTGTTGAAATTTACATTTAGCAGCCAGAGAATGAGATGGAGGAGAGAGGTTATGCCCTTTATCCTGTGAACATTTTTGAAGGGAATGTTTCTCAGCAAAACACCGAAGTCTATGTGAAGGGATGGTGAGAAAGTGCTGCCAGAGAAGTGCAAAGGAGGGTGAGAGTGCAGTGCTGGGGGGTGCAGACCCTGTCCCTGTGAGAGCAGCCTGGAAAATCAGCAAGGAGAAGTGCTGCTTATGATCCCGGAATAAATAAGGAGTTGAGTGGTCAGAGGATGGAGGCTTTAGGGTCATGCAAGGATACTGCCCAGCCAGGCTGGGGTTGGGCAGTGCAGGGAGGAGGACTCAGCCTCCTGCTGTCCCAACACCACGAGCATCTCCAGCAGGAGAGCAGCAGCACCAGCAAGGCACAGCCACCCATCTACCCACAAATTTTAATTAAAAATCTGTTCTCTGAATGGAGCCATTTGGCAACCCCGTGGCAGGATTGGGCTCTGAGCAGCACTCCGGGTGGTGAGTCAGCCAGGACTCCACAGGGATGGGGGAGCTGGGGTTGATGATTCAGTGTTAACAAATCTCTCCCTGCCAGGAGTGGGTTGTAACACCAGGACCAACCTTTGGCATGCACCAAAAATGTGTTTATGCAGCTCCATTTAAGTGCCCGCTGTGGGAGGGCTGGTGACCTCAGCTCCCGATTCTGATGGCAGAATATGTTTACAAAAATTAAGGTTATCGATTGCAGCGATTCTTCTCAATCAGCCCATTAATGCTCGTTTTATGTAACAAGACAAATAGATCACAGTGTAAAGTCTTTGAAAATCCCCTGTGAAAGCTGTAATAATGCTTTAATGTATTAATCCCCTTAATCCTGTCAGACTCCCAAAGAATTTCTGTAAAGGCTGACAGGAAATCTCAATACTAACAGCAGAACCAGCAGCAGACACTTTTCAATAGGTGGGCTTTAACTATTTGTCAGTCTCCTCACTTTAAAACACTCCCGAGCCGAGGGGGAGAGAGCTGCAGTTTGTGAAGCCCGGGGAAGGATTTTCAGCTGTTTTGTGGTTTGGGCTGTTCTTTAATTTACATCACGTTAAATCCAAGCTGCTACTGGCTGCTGACACCAGGGTGAGGGCCAGCATTTTCCATCCTCTTTTTCTGCCTCTCCCTGCTGTTTGCTGTGCTCCACGTGCCTGCACTCTGCCTTTCTCACCGTTCCCTGGTCCCGGCCAAGCGCTCGTGTTCCCCGGTGTGTTCCCGTGGATGCTGAGGCACATCCCTGCATCCCGGGCTCTGATTGCACTCCACGCTCCTCTGGGCTCCACGTGCTCTGCAGGCTGGATCTGGGGCTGGCAGGACAGAAATGCTCTCTCAGAATGCCCAGGTGTCTCTTTGCTCAAGTGCTCGAAATGCAGAGGATAACTTTGAAAAGGGAAGAAAATCAGATAGTGGAATGTTAGCAACATAATGGCAGTGCTCCTTTGAAAGGTGGCACCTCCACTTTCAGGCGTGTTCTTAGCAGTCTGCAATTTAGATGGAGCTGAAGCATTTAGTCCGTAGGACTTTGTTTTTCTTCCCTCACCTTTTCTTTAACTCGTAAAGAAAATGACATTCTATGTAAAATGTAATAACCAATAATGAATCCTTTAAAGTGCAACATTATCTTTTCAGCGCACATTTCCCCTGCACCTCTCCTAATTATTTGATTAAATATGTGCCGTAGTGGGTGTAGTGTTTGCTGGAGTGATCAGGATGAATTCATTTTCCTTGTAGCGAACAGAAGACAGGGTGTGTGTGGATCCTGTGCAGTTCCCTGCCTCTGTGATAGAGGAGGCAAAAACAATGACAGCTCTGCAGTATCAGAACAGCCCCTGTGTTAACGACAACTCTGCTTTGATTTCATTTACAGCAGTGAAAAGGGGATGGTAATTTCAGTGAATCAACAGACTTGATTTGAACATAAAAACAGAACCTCCGTGTTCCTCCCTGCCATCTCTGGCACGGCTGAGGTCCCAGCATCTTCCTGGCCAGATGGCTTGAAAACAGATCTTTCCATTCCAGGTAAAACCAGTGGAAAACGAAGTCCTCTCTCAGTATTCATAGAATCATGACATCATAGAGTGTTGGAGAGTCATAGAATCATAACATCATAGAGCGGCTTGGGTTGGAAGGGACCTTAAAGATCATCCAGTTCCACCCCCCTGCCATGGGCAGGGACACTTCCAGGGATGGGGCAGCCACAGCTTCCCTGGGCAACCTGTGCCAGGGCCTGCCCACCCTCAATGTAATAAATTTCTTCCTTATATCTAATCTAAACAAACTCTCTTTTACTTTAAAAACATTACCCCTTGGACTATCACAATGGGCTCTGCTAAGGAGTGGTTCCCATCTTTCCTGAAGCCCTCTTTAAGTCCTGGAAGATGCTGTAAGGTCTCCCTGGAGCCCTTTCCTCCCAGCTCTCACACACTGAGGAAAAAGCCCTTCTCCCTGGCTGCAGCTTTCCTGCTGGAGCAGTGTTGAAGGAGCGAAGGAAACTTCCCAGACTGGAATTGCAGAGAGGAAAAAATGGGCAAATTTTGTGCTCACAAATGGGAAGGCACTGCTGGGTGGGCCTGGCTCTGGGTGCTGCTGTCCTCCCCTTTCCTGTGGCTGTGTCTGCTTTGCTCTGGGCTCCTCACGTGGACACAGAACTCTCACTCCAACTGGGAACTCCTGTGATGAGCAATGGAAAACAGCAATAAAGGGAGTCTCAGTGCACTGGGGATGTACTGGAATCCACCCCCAGAGCACTCCCCACATGGCAGAATGGAGACATTACGAAGAGAGACACAGAGATGCCTGTGAAGTCCTGCAGCATCATTTCTTAATCTCTGGATTGGTGTACATGATGTGCAAAATGGTACAGTTTAGAGGTTTTCATGTAAAGATCAATGTTTTCCCTGGGTAGGCAGAATAATTATTTTCTGACAAGCTTAAAGTCTGAGTCACCACCAAAAGACAAAGCTGGCACCCTGGCAGGCAGCTCCCAGGACAGCATCCCCATCCCAGCTCTGCTGCCCCAGGCAGAGCCTGCTGGGGTGTGTGTCCCCCCACTCTCGCCAGCAGACAGAGTGGCTCAGCCTGACTCATGCATTTCTCACTTTATCCTGTGCATTGATAGTTTATTTGAGCTCCTCTTGCAAGAATAGCATTCAACATTTTCTTGCTTAATGCCTTGGCAACAGCATTTTTTCCTTTTTCTTTTTTTTTTTTCAGTAGTACAAGATGCTGTGCCAAGAAAAATCTAATGCTCATCCAGAAAGGATTAACTGGGTATCATAGCAATATCCTTCCGTTTGCCCACAGAAGAATGGAAATAGTTTCCTTTTGTGCAGCACATTTGAGAGAGTATTTCACCTTAACTTTTATGTTGAGACTGTTTGTAGTCCAGAGATAAGTCTTTGCGAGGAAATCGATAATAATTCATGCATGCACAGCTCACACCGGCTTCCACAGGACATTAGGTTTTTGTATTAGCATAAGTGAAAATTGGAAGGTTCCTTTTCCAGCGGAGTAGAGATAAGTGCTGTTCAACGCCGCTCCGCGCGCGTGTGGGTCCCACTCGAGGAGGCAGAGTACGAAACGCGGCTCTGTGGGTGCATGGTTTCACAACGCGCTTTGCATTGCCAAGCGCTTTCGAAAGGTGGCATCGGGAATTCCTGACGCAGGCCGGCTCCGTTAGAGGCGCCCAGGGATGGAGGTTCCACCCAGAGAATTGTAAATGACCGATTTGCCATTGCTCTCCCCTGTTGATCAAATGAGGATGGGAAATCAGGGAGTTCGCAGGTCTGGGGCTGAAAGGGAAGAAATGGCTCGTTGGTACCATAAAAATATCTCTCTAATTAGCTGGGGAAAGTCAACAGAACACAGAACTCAAGGCAGAGAAAATACCATGTAAAGCACAGGCAGTGCTGGCCTAGGGAGCACAGACCCCCCTGTTGTTTCACAGCAAACCTCTACTGCTCCTGGTGCTTGTGTTCCCTGGGCTACCAAAGGATGAAATAAATTAGATTTGTGGGTGAAAGGATAAAAAGTAAAATATGGAGTCTTTCACAGTTTTGTGATGGGTTTAAAATCTGGGCCAGGTTTGCAATGATCTGTGACAAGTCAGTTCTGTAGCTCAGGTTTATTATGCTGAAAATCTGCACTGCGAGGCACATTCCAACACGAACGCAGAGCTGGGATTGAAACCAAAGCAAAACAAGCTTTCTATCAGTAAATGAGCGTGCTTTCCTATTGTAAGATGGAAAAATAAATAAACTACTCCATCAAGGTTCCCTACAGAGGCAGGTGTAGCTACTGGTCCCAGTTTTGTGCTCCTTGCTCTGAGGCCTGCTGGGATTTGAGGAGTGGGAGTGACAATCCCTTGGTCAAACTCAGGTTCCGCACAGCCCTGTCCTACCTGTGTCTTCCTTCACAGAGAGCACGAGCGTTTAATTTCTTTGGAGAGGCTTTTATCCCCCTGCTGGGTAGGTGTTGGAGGATGTTTATCTCTTCTATCAAATAATGAAAAACCAGAACACTCTGGAATCTGTTGTTGACCCAACCGGCACGAGGTATTGCCCTCTGAGCGCCTCATATTGATGGAAAATCTAAATCAGAAAAGCTGTTCTCTTGCTTGGCATGAGCTGCCTCATTTGTCACCACTCTCGCCAGGGAAGCCAGGAGCAGGGCTGGCTGTCGGGACTGTGCTCTGCTGGGCAGCCTCTCCACGCTGGGGTTGCTGAACGTGTGGGGGAAATACCTTGGTGATATTCCCAAGGTATATCACCGTTTTCAGCTGATGACTTTGCAGAAGTGGCTCAAGCTTCATCTTTGTACCCGGGGACGTGTTGGAAGTGCCTGATTTGAGGTATCTACAGCTCTGAAATGTAAGTTCTTCATGAAGATACCCCAAATCTTCCATGAAAGAAACATAATCCGTATCCTTTATTCCTTTTGAAGACCCTGGCTGTGGATTTTCACTCTGTTGCGGATTTCCAAGCCCCACAGCTACTCCATTGGAAATGGAAGAAAACTCCACTCATGAAATCATATGATCCTTCAATGGAAAAATATTTATGTTCTAGAGGTGATCAGTTCTGTGGTATATTTACACTATTTTATAGAAACATGTGTGTGGGGATATATATTTACTCCAGTAATTATATGCTTCATGGTGCTCTGAGAAGAAAAAAAAAAAAACCATGCCAAGAATAATTCAAATAAATATTAAGGCCTTGACACGACTTGTATTGCAGTGATGTGGTTTTCTGAGTGCAAAAATTTCCCCAGCTCCTTGGTGTGTCATGGAGGAATAATGAATGCAAATGCTGTTGATGACAGTCATTAAAATTCCGCAAATGAAAAATGAGTCACCCCTTCGTTAATCCCGGCCCGCTGCGGAGAGAACCTGTGAATGCCTTTGTCAGTGACACTGTTGGCGTTGGAAAAGGTGGAGAAGCTTCCTGAGCAGCTCTCCTCTTCCTGAGAAACTTTGTCCTTGTATGGCGGCAAGATTTCTGGCTGCCAGGATGGTGATGAAAGCCGTTGAACCGCCTCGAAGTGGCCCCAAAAACAACCTCAGTGTGTGACAGGGGGGTCAGGGCATGGGGTGGAAGGGTCAGTGATGGTGCTGATCAAGGTGATGAAGAAAGGAATGTCACCTGTGTTCATGAGGGAATTTGGGCTCCATTGTGCCGGCTTCCACATAAAATGTCTCTGGAGAGCTCGAAATAGAAATAGGGAAGACTGACAAAACATCAGAATGGTTTTAGGGACAGAAGGTTGGAGGAGTGAAGGGTTATTGTTAATCTTGCAGCACACTGGAGCCCTGCTCGCAGAGCAGGACCTCCTTGGGGTGGTTGCTCCATCAGCAGCGGAACTCAGTCAGCCACGGATCCCATGGGGAGTCCATAAGGAGAGGAAAATTGGAAAATGGGGCTTTTGGGAAACTCCCTTTGGCATTGCCCATGGAGCAAAGTGTCTTCAGCGTTGCAGGACGTTTCTCCCCAACTGGGGGGGTATAAAGAGACCAGGAACTGGAGGCCAAGTTGGCTGAGAGCAGCAGTAGGAATAATTTGTCTTTGACAGAGCTGAAGTCCTTCATTTTCATTTAATTGGATAACGTGAGCTACAACCTTGCGATTTGCTAATTTGTTGCACTGGAATATGATTAGAAGATGTTTTGAGACTCGGTGATGAGGAATTTTAATAAGACATTTCTGAGGTGGGGCTGTTCTGACACCAAGGATTTTGTTACAGTATTTTAAGCTCATTGTGACTCTAATGATGTTACAAATGTGGAAGTGAGATAAATATAAATGAATTGCTATTGAACCAATCCAACGAGAAACTTTTAAAGTGTTGTGGGACATATGTAAATGAATATGTAAATGAAATGGTTTGGGTTATAAAAGGACATGTCTGAGGAATGGCTCTTTGGAGGTTCTTTGAATCAGCATCAAGGATGCTGATCATTTGGAGCTTTTACATATGTTAATCATCTTGTTCTTCCAGGCCAAAGAGGCTATGAATATAAAAGTGCTAACAGCCTATTACCAAGTTGTTTGCAAGAGTCCTCATAATAGAAACATTAGCTGTATAGCTTAATTTCTGCTTAAATAAACCTGCAGCTTTCCGTAATAACTGGCTGTGATTGGCTGGAATTGGATCTATCTAAAATAACCAGTGTAATTAAGCCTTATCTTATCTCATCTCAGTTTAGTCTGGCAGTCCACAAAAGGTTTGAGATGGAAAAAAGTTGTTTCAGGGGTGACAGACAGGAAGCAGCTGAGGGAAGGTGCCGGAGGGAAGCGTGAAGGGGTCAGGGCGGTGGGTAGAGAAGATGACGTCTGCAGCAGCGTTTGGAATCAACAGGAATGGCCTGGATTACAGCTTCCCAAGGGGAAAGAGAAGTGTCAATCAGCACTCAAGATGCTGAGTGGGCTTGCTTAGGCTGGCTCTGTGGACTGGCTAAGTATAGAATGAAAATCTGTAAGGTTTTTTTACCAATAGGTGACAATGTCAGAACTCTCAGACTTTTCCTCAGGGAAAAGACCATTTCTTGTCATTTTTGATGTAAGACTGACAAAAAAGCCCTGTGGTGACTGTGCAGCTCAGTCACCCTCTGCAGCAGCTCCTCCACAGGCTGGGACAGTGCTGAGCTCTCCCTGCACTTGGGGGCTGCAGGTGGGTGCCGACCTTTTCCTTGCGAATCCCAGGTCCTGTTTGATTTGGGAGCTTCCAGCTGTTGAGGAATCCAGTGCAGGAAGCTCAGGGTGCAGCTGCAGTGCCAGCTCCAGGGTGAGCTCTGGGGTTGGGAGCCCCGGGCAAGAGGCTGTGACCTCGTAAGGACTTAAAGAAAGCAGGTGCCTGTCTCAAAACACTGCCAAGGCCCCAGGAGGAACTGTAAGATAAGGAACCACAGCAGGAACTTGAGATAAGAAGAGAGGAGTTTGAGGAAGAGAGAGGAATTTGAAACAGGAAGGTGCTAATTCCAGACCCAACGGAGACGAAGGTTTGGTTTGCACACTGGACAAAAATTCCCACTGTGCAGACTGTGGGAAAGGAAAGCAAACAAATGCTGACACCCAGGCCAGCCCGAGTTGTGGGAACATCTGCAACCACCTCGTGGATACCCAGAACTTGGCCTGTATAAAGGTGGGACCTCCAGAATGACTCTGGGACCCCCATCAGCGAGAAGATCGGGGTGAAGAGGGACCACAGGATGCTGTGGGATACAGCTGGGTTTCACCTGGCAGCCGTGTGGTGCTGCTGCCTGGCCATTGTCACCACCACAGCCAGTGCTCCTGGTGTCCCACGTGCTGTTTTGTGAGGATTTGGTGGCCCTGGTGCACATTTCCAGGCCCCTTTGGTCCCAGCTGCCTGTGAGTGCAGGAAGAGCTGTTCAGCACAGCCTGGCTGGTGCCTGCTGTTTCCTCACACCCCTGCTCCAGTGGGTTCTGATGGAAGAACATCCCTCCCTGACTCTCTTTTGCTCTTGAATTCCTTGCTTACAACCAGCAGAGACCAGCAGGAGTGATGCTCCAGGACTGCTGGGAATGCAGACTTGCTTTTTGCAGCTCGAGTTCCCAAGGGTGAGTGAGTTTTTATTCTCATCACTGCTGAATTTTGCACCTTGCTGAGGAGGACTGCTCATAGATCTCTTGGTCATGAGTGGTGGGAAGAGAAACTCAAGTTTTTCCTACTTGGAAATCACTGAAGCAGGGAGTGATGCCACCAGTATTTCCATATGAAATCTCTTTTTTTTTTAAGTCTTTTGAGGAACACCGATCCCCCGAGCTTGACATTTTGAAATAATAACACCTAATCTAATTTCTGATGTATTTAACTGAAATCTAATTTCCATTTTTCTGTCCTGTAAAGAACAACTGGCTCTGGGGATCCCTGATAAAGCTGTGGGAGGCACCCCCTGCTTCCATATGCGAGGAACTAATCAATCTGCTGCCACGAGTTTACACTAATATCTGTGGTGATTGCAGCTCACGTATAATGAAGACAAATCCTGCTCTGCCTAAAGATCAATAATTCAAGAGGGAAAAGGGGGAGCCAGGAATGGGGGACAGAGACTGCATCAGCCCCTGCCAACGAAATGCTTTTTGAAAACAATGAGCTTTAAAAACAGAGTGTAGGGCAATTACTGAGAATTACTGAATGTCCTGTGGGCATGAAGAAGACCCTGTGACTACAAAATATCCCCTCCCACCCCTTCCCAAATCCAATTCCTGCTAGGAGCTCCTAGGAGAAGTATTTAGAGCCTATTAGAATGGCAAGAAGCCAGCTGTTAATCAGCATGCTAATCCTGGGGTGACATCATAGGGACAGTGGTGCTACCTGCATATGTTAGGGGGAGGGAGCTGAGCTGGCAGCCTGGCTCTGATTTCCTCACTCTGCAGCTCCACAAAGCTCTGGCACTTTCTGGGGACTGGGAGGCACCCGGGGAGGATGGCACAAGCCTGGGATGAGGAGGTGGTGTGGTTCGTTTGCAGCAGGCTGCCCGGGGAAGGGGTGCAGTCACCGTCCCTGAAGAGTCCAAAAGGTGCGGGTGTGGTGCTTGGGGACGTGGGTTTGTGCTGGACCTGGCAGTGCTGGGAAAATGGTTGGGCTCGATGATCTCAGAGGTCTTTTCCATCCTAAACGATTCTCTGACCTAGGATGAGGCGGGGAAGCGCTGTGTGGGCTCGCTCTGGGTACAGGCAGCAGGGTGAGGACAGAGGGGTGAGCAGGCCACGGGGCAGCTCTGCCGCTCCTCTGCAGGTGCTGGTGGGGGCCTGTGCCCATCAAATGATGCATCACACACGGCAGGGGCCCCCGGGGGTGCAGGGCCACATCTCCTGCCCGGCAGGGACCCGGCTCCCGGGGGCTCATCCCTGCCCAGGCGCCACCCCACGCACTGCACTTGCCATCAATCTTAATATTTTACCACAGACGTCTCGTATTTTTAAATATTTATTGGACAAGGGCCTCGGCTGTTGTCACAACATCTCGAATCAGATCAGAGAAGTAATGTTAACAGGCGTGACAAGTCACAGATCGGTTTGGAGTTATTTCTCCTCTTCTCTAGAGTGTGAAAGGGTTAAAAAGCTGCCTGAGACTTCTTTTGCTGAGACAAGAGAACTAAAGGTGTATTGATTTCAGCTTGCCCCCCCGTTTTTTTTTTTTTGAGCGCCATGAGCTTTGTTTTTCGCTTGCCCTGCAAAAGTGATTATTCAACATAAATACAGACAGTTTTCAGTGTTTACAAGTTAGCTGATATAGCAAGTCTCCTTGTCATATGCTCCTGGAATATAGGGTAGGGCTGATGTTGCCAACCTTGAGCATTCATGAGTGAAATGCTTCTAGAAATCAAAAGATTTGCTTAAAAATGGCCACTTTTTTTCTTAATGAAGAAAGGGAAAGACCCAGACATTTGTTGCTGTATCTTTTCAGAGCCTGGAATGGGTCACAGGGACACAATTTTAAATTTTTTCTCCTGAGTGAAAAGGTAGAGACACTTGCATTATCTTCCTGTGCTTTCTGAGCCTTATCACATGGCTCTGAAGGCTGGAGTTCTGAGATTAAAAACTGCCAACCTCTGCGAGACAACAGCAATATGAGCTGATGTCGCTGCATCAGCCCAGCTGCATCTTCGTCTTCTTTGGGCATCAGAAGCGAAAGGAGTAGGGAAGTTCTGCTGCCTCCTCAGGAATATTTTAGTGTGAACTAAATCCCGAGCAGTCAAGTGAGAGCACAAAGCAATAAAGAGTGTCTGCATGGTTGCAAAGGGCTGGTGGAGGCAGGCTCAGCTTTGCTGGGTGTGTTCTTTGCTGTGGCTCCACAGGGGCTCTGCTGGAGGCACATGGACCCCAGGGCAGCCCCCAGGGCCAGGAGGGAGCTCAGGCCTTGCTCTCTCTCAAGGAGGAAATGTAATTTCTCTGGGTGGGTATCAGTTTGGAAAAAATGGAAAAGAGGCTGTGGAAGTTGCTCACAGCTCCCCAGAATCCCTCCAGAACATTCTGGATGTGTTTCCAGCCATGAGTAAGCTGAGATCAATTTTATCAGAGGTCAAGCCAGGCTAATAATTTTCATATCTTGATCTCCTCAATCCCCTCTGTTCCTCTGCTGTGGCTGTCCTTGGGGATCATCCTCTGATGGCATCTCCCTGCTCCTCTAGGGTCAGTGTTTGGGGTCTGACAAGGTCATGGATCTCCTGTACAGCACTGACCCTCAGCCATGGGAGCTCCTTCCTTGGAAAGCTGCAGCACAAGGAAGGCTGAAACAGCTTTTTCCATCAGAGCATGGTCCCGCAGCAGAAGGGCCTGGTGGAGAAGGCAGTGCCCAAGTGGGAATTGTCCCTCTGCCCTGCCTCCCAGCTGAGGGCAGCCTGAGCATGTTGGGGAGCATCTCTGGGAAATCATCATCCCCAGGCCCTGCTGGAATGGTTTGTACCTGAGAGGAGCATCACGTTCCCAGGATGGACAATCCAGGAGCTTTAGGCAGTGCTAAATCCCCCTTAATAATAATAACCCTCAACGAATCAGGTGGGAAACACTTATCAAGCTTAAAACTCCAAAGAACCTGCAGGATCCTCTTAAATGGAAACCCATGGAAGTGAGTGCTGCCAATTTATATGGAGGGGGACTGGGGAAGAGATATCAGCAATTTTATAACATTGCAAAGATGTGGAGGGACACATTACAACATTCTTGGGCAAGGTCCTGCTCATTCTCTTTTTCTCCAAACACTGCAATCCTCTCCATCAGCTGAAGGAAGAACAAGAGGCCAGCATCCCATCTGCTGCACGTGAAGCTGAGGTCTGCAGAATGGGAGTGTCTGGAAACCCAGTGGACTTGCATGGGATGCAGAGACACAGCGCAGGCACATATGCTGCAGTTCCAACTGTGTCATTTCCCTGCTCTGTGTAAAACACCATCTGTGGTGCAGAGACCTCTGCTAGGAGGGAGGGGCACGTTCAGCCCAGGAAATTGTCAGCTGAAGTGCTGTAAAGTTCTCCCTAAGTGTCTTCATCACTCACTGCTTGAGAGAAGCACCAAATATCGTGGAACGCTGCAGAAAGGACTAATGTGGATGGAGGAAGCCAAAGCCAACCCTGGGGTAAATAGCTGCAGCTTTCCTGCCTGTGGGAGCAGGGGTGGGTCCAGGCTCTGTGGATCTGACAGATTTAACTCCACTGAGTTAGAGGTGCCCCAGTGCAACACCATTCAAAGATGCAGTGAGGGGGCCGCCGTGTGTTTTCCATACGATTTAATTTGGGCCATAATATTTTGCTTAAGGACAAATTTTATGGAAAACAAGAGGCTGGGGGTGATGGACTCATGTCCTTCCCTATCAGGGCTGTGATTCACAAGGTTATTTGAAGTTATTCCCTTCACCTTCACATCCTTCTCCAGGCAGCAGCAGCTTGAAGGCACGAGCGGTGTCCCCTGTCTCCCACACACAAGGACCAGCAACTCCAGCGACATCCATAACCTATTCCTGTGAAAGTTTGGCTTGCAAGGACGGGGGAATAGCTGTGCTTTCCTGAGGGGTGTGTGATTCCACTCATTGCCACCAAGTGGCTGGTGCAATGTCAGTGAGCCCTGGAGGTGCTCTGGTACAAAATGAGTACCACAGGCACTGCTGCAGCTCAGCCCTGGCATACAGAGATGAAACCAGTGCTGCTTTTTGCTTCCCCGCCTCAAAGAGCTCATCAGAATTATCTCCTGATGGAGCAAGAGGGAAGAAAAAAGGCAATCCAAGCAATCCATTCCCTTTGGGCTGCAGTGGCGGGTGAAAACCACCAGATTTTGGTGTGGGGTGCCTGTGTGAGCAGCCTGTGGCTCTCCCTGTTCCCAGGAGCTGGCAGCCAGGAGCTGTGCCATGGCCAGCAGGAAGGCTCATACCAAGGCAGGTTTGTGGCAGCAGCAGTGGGGAACTCACTTTTGGGTTGCTTTGCTCTTTCTCCTCCCAGTGGCTGCCCCTGTGTTTATTGAGTTTCATCATCACTGCAATTGGTAGGAGTGAGGCAGAGATACCAGCAGAGGGTTCAGAGGGAATGTGAATAAAGAGTTTTGGGCCTTTTACACAGGGATGTTTGGAATGTGTGCTGTGTTGTATGATTTTATGCTGGAAAGATCCAGAAACAACCATTGTAACTTGGGCTTGCACTCAAGTTCTGATCATTAAAGACCTCCAGGGCTCCAGAAGGAGTGGCTGTGCTTTAGATCCTCTGTAAAAATGACACAGGTAGAAGAGCTTAGATGGAAGTGAGAGTCCCATGACTGCAGGACTGGGGACAGAGGGGACAGAGATGAAGGGCAGGGCAGCCAGGGCTCCTCGGGTGGCAGGGTCTGCTCGCCCTGGCTCACAGTGTGGCTGCTCAGTGCATGGTCAGGGACAGGCTGCTCCTCCTGCCTCCGCTCTGGACTCATCCCTGTGCCCAGGGCTGAAGCCTGCACTCAAATCAAGCAAGAGGAGAACATTCACTGAGGTAAGTGGAGGTGCTGCAGGTTAAAGATCAGCGTTTTTGGCAAAGTGCACAACTCCTTTGCTTCCCTTCCTCTAACCAGAGTGCACAGATTTTGACCTTAGCTGGGCAAGCTGCTGCCACTTCACCATTTTAAAATATACAGACCAACGACCCCGAGGCTGCAGCCCCCATCCCTTTCCTCCACTGTGGATTTTCCATCTTCTCGCTCCCCATTTGTATCTCAGTCTCCACAGGACAGAGCCTGTACTCCATCCCTTCTCTCAGCAGCACAGGGGACCCATCAGAGCCAAGCCTGTAATCAAATTGCAATAATCCTCCCTGGCTGTATCCAGCCTGCCTTGCTTCCCGGGGCGAGCAGGATGAGCCAAGGCCCGGGAACGGACCCCGGGCTGCACCAATTCACACCCTCATTTATCGCGGGGAATTAAGACAGCAGCTGGAGATGCTGCTCCTGAGCAGAGGACACAGAATGTTCACAGTTCCTCCCACAAACAATCGACAATGTGTGTGGGATGTACGGGAAAGGATTGTTCCTTCATTCCAGGCGGGAGGAATTGGGGTTCTGAGCGCTGTGCAGGAAGCTGGAGGCTCAGCCAGGGGTTAAACTCAGTCTCTAAGGTCCACCACGGTGACTCTTCTACCACACTCTCCTTCCCGAGTGATATGAGAACAATTATGAGACAAAATGTGCCATTCTTATTCTGTTCCACTGCGTTTTGGCTCTGCCTGCCACTCGTCATGGGGAAAGAAAGGCCATTTTGTGCACTGAATATACCCAGAAGGTAACTTAGGCTGGAATCAAAATGTTTTGGTCTTTCTGCACTGGAATACAGAATAATCCAAACTGCTTTTCCTTGTGTCTTGCTGGCGGAGCCAAGTGCTGCCATTTGAATTGGAAATGTAGCCCGGGTACAACCTGGAGACCCTCCTGCCATCTGCTGCACCTTGACTCGGAGCAAACCACAGCAGGGCGAGCTCAGGCCAGGAACCACCAAACCACAGCACATTCCCCTCCTGATGGGCAGCCTGGCACAGGGGCTGGGCCCATTCCTTCACCCCCAGCTCGTTGAATGGGATCAACTTGGGGTTTTTTTATTCCCCTGTTTTGCAAACCATTTGTAACTTCCATCCTCTTTCTCAAAAGCTTTAACCTGAAGCTAAAATTCAGCATGAATTGATGCAGGAAATGCTGGTGTATAGTCCTGCACCCAGTGCTGGGGGAATAAACACTCAGCAGCCCAATTTCTCCTCAGAGTAGGGTGAGGATCAGTTAAGTTTTGCCCAGTTTTTATTTTGATCCCTGGCACGAAGCGCTTTCAGCAGGTTTGGGGGCAGTGTTTTAGTGTCTGTCACAATAATATTCAACACTTTATGATCGCTTCAGCTTGAGGGAGGGAATGTACAGCTTGTGCAGGAAGTCTGAGAGGGTGACATGTGCCAATCCTGGCTTGTGCTTGCCCTGTGCTCGTTGTCACCTCGTTGGCCACCCCCCTAAGCAAATGCCACGCACGTCCACACGGCAGATTAAAGGTGCCTTTAATGCTCCTATAGCATGAGCCTCGAAAAGTCATGAAAGATAGATAGGTAGAGTCCCTTGGCACCATCTCTAATTCATGTGTTTGTGACTTTAATCCTTAGCTTGATGGTGTTTTAATTGACAGGATGTAAATTCCTTTCCGTGGTAATCCCTCTGGCGCAGGGAGATGCGGGCAGATGCTCCCGGCTCAGACAGCGAGGGGGAGCGGGCAGGAGGGGCTGCTGCTGCCGCAGCATTTACACAAAAATTCCCTCCTTATTTACCTTTGTGCACTCCAGCTTGTGCTGTCCCACTGAAGTTCACCAGGATCGTGTCTCTGCCTCTCTTTCCAGGATTGCTGCGATAGAGATACAACTTTTTTTTTCATCCCCTGAGAGTTTTGAACTCCTCCTAGTGAGGAGTAAACACAGGAAAAACTGCTGGATATCTCTGTGAGAAAAGGAGGAAGCCATATCTGACTTTTCACTGTAGAATGGACTCTGTTTTGCAGCAGCTTTTAGCTGAGGAAGATAATTCCCTGCGTTTCTTTTCCATTGGGATGGGAATATCTGTCCCTGGAGCTTTAACCCGTGGGGGGATGCTCAGTTAGGAAAGGGATAGCAGTGCCCAGCCTTGCAGCTGGGAAAAGGAGGCAGCAGCAGCCCCCAGCCCTCCCTCCAGCTCTGTATCCAGGCCCATCCTCTGCTCCTCTGGATCCAGATTAACCCATCAGAGCTTCCAGTGGTTGTAGAACCACTGGAGATCTTCTAAGGGAAGGAGTTCTCAGGAGATGAGTGCACCAGCCCCTGCTGTGCTCCTGGACCAGCTGAACCAGCAACTGCAGACATGCCCAAAAATGAAATAAGCTTTAATAAACCATTTAAAAAAAAAATTAGGCAGGCTTTTCGAGGCTGCAGGAAGAGTGGTGTTCAGATTATTTTTAAATTTACAGCTATTTGCAGTAGTTTGGTCTACCCAGCTTGTATAAGCACATTTCCTTCAGAAACCAGTTTTTCCTTTTTGGACTCACCTATAATAACTGAAATCCCAACCATTTTAGTTATTTGTCATACCACAAGGTCCCCCACTGAGTGTAATCAGAGTTTTGGTACAGAGAGGAATGAACAGCATCTGGGAAAGAATTTCATCTAATGACAGAGGAGTTAATGGGAGTTTATTTAAATATCTTAGTATTTACCAGTGCGGGGCTATGAATAATATTTCTAATACTTTCAGACAGATAAACTGTGACATTTCCAACCTCCTCTGTTCTGCCCAGTCTCCTTTTTTGGTTGTGTTTTTATTTTTTGTTGTTTTTCTTTTTAAATCCCAGTAAGGCACTGCCCTCGTTCCCCACACTGGGAAAGGCAGAAAAGCCAGGAAAACTCTAAAACAATTGGTTTGTTCCCAGCACTGCTGTTCCTGCTACGTGATCAGATTTCTCTAAATGCTCTTGAGTGTTTTTTTCAGACAGTGGCACTGCCTGTGGCTCTGCCCCACGATCTGGGGGCTCGGAGTGAGGGGCAGAATGAAGATGCTCCATGGTCTGCAGCCCCTGCCCTGCCCTCCCAGAGCTCTCCTGCTCAGTCATAGAGAAGGACAACTACAACTTGCATGTCCTTCCCCTTTATTTCTGCTTGATTTACTTGCCCTAGATTCAAAACTTCATCTACTTTGCAAGTTGCTGCTGAAAAACAAGTTCCATATGTATTACCCTTCATCTGCATTAGACACAGAACGAAAAAGAAACTTCTCCATCCGAAGCTGTGTCATCTGAATTAACCTGCAGAGTGCCTGACTGCAAATGCAGGGTTTGTGCAGGTCCTTTCTCTTTCTGTCTCTCCCTGAAACACCTTTTGAACTCTCTGGCATGCTGCTGGGCACCACTGGGAACAGGACACCTGTGCCATCACTCCTCTCCTCAGGGATCTGTGGGAGCCAACCAGCTGGAAATCCTCTGTCGGTGTGTCGCGAAAGAAAGAGCTGAACTTCCAAGCAGGGAACTGAGGAGTGAAAGTCAAACAAGCTCCAGCGAGGATTTATTTCCTCTAACACAATCACTCAAGGATCAGAGGGTTTGTCCATTATTTCTTTAGCTGCCTTTCTTCATCTCTAAATATTTCTTTGTTGTGTGCATCCCGGTGTCCTGCCTGCTCCTGGGCTGAGATCCCATTCTGCAGGCCTCAGGTGTGCCCTCTCTGACTTCTCCAGAAGCTTTCTCATGGTACCTGGCAGGTGATGTTTGCACTTTTAGCCTTCCATGGCCCCTCTCAGGTGGAGCTGAGCTGCCTGTGCTGGCTGGAATAGCGATGGGAGAGAATGGAACTGCACATGGAGCTCAGAGGGGCTGCAGGGGCTGATGGAGCTCTGATGGCTCTCTCTGGCTTGAGCTTTCTGCTTGTGCCAACAGAACAGGGACCTTTATCCAGCACAGGGTTCTGTGTGCCTCAGGAATACCCTCCCCTGCCCTGCTTCACTGGTACAGTGAGAGAGATTGTCACTCTCAGCACAAACACAGGCTTTTCCGACAGAAAGGCAGAATTTCTCTTTGGATACACTCAGCAAGTCTCAGGGATGCAGATATTTACCACTCTTATGAGGTTCAAAACTCTCCATAATCACATCAATGAACCACCAGCCTCATGGTGCAAAATCTCCTTAACTATAACTCACTTCTCATCTGAGTCTGGTCCAGGGAAATTTCCTTAAGGAGCCATTTGAGTGACCCCCTGCTTTTTTCCCAGCCTTCAGGCAGCAGGAATGTGAGCAGACACATGAGATTTAATAGCACTGGTGAGGGGCAGATCAGGTGCAGGGTGAGTTAAAGAGGTGGAAATTTCCTACCCTGGAAATTCCAGCCGAAGTTGCCACGATTTGTGTAATTCCAGCCTTCCAGGCAGCGCTTTGCAGGAAAATTGCTTTTGCTGTGGATCAACTTTTGGGGTTTTAGCTCAGTATCCTTACACAGCCCTTCCTTTACATCTTACCATCTACAAACCCCATCTGCTATTCTGGTCCCAAACCACTCCCAGCCAAAGATTGGCACAGGAATTGAAGAGCTGTCTAATTTCAGGAAGCAGAGATGGCCCCATGAGGTCATGCTGGCTTTGAAAGGTTGGGAATGCAGGGCATAACATGCTTTTCTGCCCACAAAACAGCCTTGGAAACAAGCGTTTCCTCCATGAACTGGGAGACTTTTCCTGCTGACCTTATGGGAGTTCAAGTGTAGGATTATAAATTGGAAAAGCCCTGTAAGATTATGGAGTCCAAACATGAACCCAGCACAGCCAAGCCCACCACTAACCCATGTCCCAAAGTGCCGCATCCACACGTTTTTTGAACACTTCCAAGAATGGTGACTCCACCACTGCCCTGTGCCAGGGCTTGACAATCCTTTTGATGAAGAAATTTTCCCTAATATGCAATCTAACCTGCCCTGGCCCAACACGAGGCCGTTTCCCCTTGTCCTGTCACTGATACCTGCGAGAATGAGCATTTCTTGGCATGGCCAAAGGCACAAAGTACCCACTGGACTTGTTTGGGTTGGGAATTCCCTCAGCTCAGCAGTGCACTGAGTCCTGATTAGAGCAATTCCAAAAAGCTTTTGGTTTGCAGCTTGAATTCTCCAGTCAATAAAGCAATATATTTCACATTCAGATCAAACAGCAACCTTTGATTCAAGCCTAGAAAACCTTCTGTTTCACTCACAGTTATTCAAGAATGCTTTATTTGTAAATTTTGCCTCCTGGGACTGCACTTTTTGACCAATTTGCAAATTCTGAAAGCAGCCCCCAGCCTGTACTCACATCCAGCAAAGCCCAGGGCAGAAAGAGCTGTGAGCAGAAGTCTGATGGACAAGTTTTGGGAGCAGCAGTTGAATCTCTCACCTGACCCGATACAATGCTCAGCGCTCCAGTTTGGTGTTCCTGGTACTGACAGCAAAGGGAAACTCCAAAGGGAAATGTCACAGGAGCTGCCCCAGGTCCCAGTTGCACTGAGAGGCTCCTGCCAGACACCCTGAGAGGCAACTGTGATAGATGAAGAGTGATTTGGTTTCTTAATGTTTATTGGACCAGGTAGTGCTGAATATAAACCCTCACTGATCACACACTCTGCAGCGTGGGTTTATTTGTATCATTTTGGGAGACTTCAATGGCTTCTGCATTTTCATTTCATAATGATGAATTACCCGAAATCGTTCCTCTCAGAACAGATTCCTCCAGCTCTGACTCCTGCTAGGATGTTTCATTTTGTGTTGAAAATTGCAAGAGGAAATTTCCTTGAGCCATTGATGTGTCAGGCTGGAGTTTATCACCACTGGCAGTCCCGGCACGCCGGGGCTGTGGGAAAGGTTTTGTAAATAATATGACACGGGCAGGAACTCATTGGATGCTGTGAGAGGGGATGAATATTCCCAGCCAGGCAGGCAGAGGGAAATGCAGTAGCAGGAAGGGTGACCTTTCCTGGGAAGAGGCGTTCTCACCCTGATGCATCCTGGTAATTAATTAGAGTTTTTAGTGGGGAAAACAGGATTTTAGGGGCTGGTAATGGCACAATGTGTTGGCTACCTGTTGCTAAAGCTGTTTGCTGCTCTTCTACGTCTCTAATGAACCAGGAGACAACTTCTGCTCCTGGGCTCTTAAATTCTGTTTCAGGTCCTGCTACAAGTAGAACTTTTTTGGGGGACTATGAAAATTGCTGTTTAGCACATTCCAAAGCAGAGGGCTGATCACTGGCTATCTTCTCCAGACTGAACATTATATTTATACATTATTATTAATATTGTTAATACATTAACATTAGCATATTAAGAACTTCTATTAAATATCAAGATATTTAGGAAACTCAGGATCAGTACAAATGCATTAAATCCACCCTTCGATCTGCTTGTTGCTCCAAACCCCCTCTTGCATTAACCTGTGTAACCCCGGGCTTTATTGGGTGGAAAATGAGGGGTGCTGTCTGACAGTGCCTGCCTTAGAGGTACCAAATAGGTGCAAACGTTGAAAAGAAGCTCTATATTGTCCTAAACCCCAGCTCTCATTAAAACCAGGCTACATCCATTTACCTTTCAGCTTTCAGGTGTACGTAGCAGAAGGAAATCAATTTAAAAATATCCACGGTTTGCCCAAGTGTCATTATCTTGCTGTCTAATCATAGTTCTTCATTTACATATGAGGAAATTGACACATGAAGAGGTAAATTTTCTCATTATCACATGAATATCTAAGTCGGGCTGGAGCTATTGATTGCCAGCTTTAACCTTGATGTGTCATGGGTCGGGTTTCTCCTCTGTGGGAAGGTGTGTGGGATCTGGGATTTCTCCAGCTCCACGCCCCTGGATCCGTGGGAAGGATCCTTTCAGCCTGAGGTTGCCTCTGAGCTGTTTATTTCAGGTCCTGTGCGCCCACTGTTCGTGGCAGGAATCACTCAGGCCGTTCCTCCTGGGCAGTTAGCTGGTCCAATTATTTTTAAAGGAATTTTGTGCACGGCTCGGTTCTGTATCCCTTCTCCTGCTCAGGGGTCTCCTGACGCTTCCTGGTGGTTCCAGCATTAGTTTGTATGCAGACAGAGTGCAGATTTAGTGCTCCTTCCCTGGGTTTTTGATTCTTTTTGTCAGTGTATTTTTCATAGCCCGAGTGGTGTTTCCAACTGGATGCTGCTAATCGTTTACTATTCAGCACAGCTAAGAATGAGATTTTATTTTTAGGTTCTGTCACTCTGTGTCTTTCCATTTTAAGATAAATCCATCTCTGCTGTCTCCCGTTTCTGAGCTGCAAAAATCTGGGTTTCATTTCCAGCTCCAAACTGTTATTTCATTCATGTATTAACTTAGTGTTTAAGATCTCCTGCTTTTATTTATCAGCCGTTCCCAGAAGTTTTTTTTATTTCACTGAGCCTCAGCAGAACCTCTGGCACAGGATCTGGCACAGCCCCCACATTGCAAGGGGCCTGTTGATTGGTAGAATCACAGAATTATGGAATATCCTGAACCGGAAGGGACCCTCAGGGATCATCCAGTCCAGCTCCTGGCCCTGCACAGACACCCCAACAATCCCACCCTGTGTGTCCCTGGGAGCGTTGTCCAAACGCTCCTGGAGCTCTGGCAGCCTCGGGGCCGGGACCATTCCCTGGGGAGCCTGTTCAGTGCCCACCACCCTCTGGGGAAGAACCTTTTCCTGATCTCCAACCGTTCCCTGGATCCTGTCCCTGTCACAGAGCAGAACTTGGAGCTGCCCCTTGGGAGGAGCTGCAGCCCCTGGCGAGGTCTGCCCTCAACAAACCCAGTGCTCTCAGCCTTTATCACCTACAAATAATCCTTATTTACATCCAGAATGGTCTTAATGCGTTCAACAGGACCAGTTTATCAGGGAAACTGAGTCACTCCGAGCTGGAGTGTGTGGACACCCCTGTTGATCCCGGGAGGGAAGGGAGGGAATGCTCAGTCTTTCTACCAGCCTGAAATCTGCCCAGAAGAAGTTGTCTCTTCTACCTTGATTTCCACCCGAACATATCTCAGAAGGATAAACAAAGGGCTGGAGAGTTTCACTGTAAACAAACCCTTTTTAGAATTTTTTTTTTTTTTCTCCAGATCTCCATTCTGGACATTATTATGATTTAATAATGTAGCACCCCCATCCATTTTTTTTTTTTTTTGGCCTGATCTTTTCCCTCGTGATGCTGCAGGCAAGATTTAGACAAAACAGTGGAGAAGAACAATAAAACAAGAGGAGCATGTTGGACCACACCAGCCACAGGGGTGGAAAACTGCGAGAGAAATTTGATTTCTTGGGTGTCTCAAAAGAAAGCTGCAGGAGAGGTCAGCCTGCTGGGGCCAGAAAGAAGAGAAAAATGATCTCCTGGAGTCAGGCACTAATGGATGGTTCACTGAAAGCTTTGTAAATATTTTCAAATTTAGCCTTAACTTCAGATTTATTGAAGAGCCTGGGTGAGTGAAGCTGCACCTGATTGTACTGTGGGCAGTTGTATACAGCTGTGTACAGCTTTAAAAGTGAAGCTTGTTCTGCTTGTAATAGCTTTTCTAACTCAGCTGAAAAGCTTTTCTCCTTGTTGCCATCTTCTTTTTATATTTTATTTTTATTGTATTTCATGGAAGGGGGGGACGACAATCCTTACCTTGTACCATTCTAACGTTGTCATGGGAAACTGGTTCCAAAAAGGCAATTTCTCTCCCTATTTTCCCCCCTTTCCTCGGTCTCAGGTGTGTTTACACAGTCTGTGCCCTCCTCTCTGCATCTGCAGCTCTGCCAGCAGAGCACATCAGTGAGACCAAGTCAGAGCCACCCTTTGTGGCCCAGGAGTTGGGAGAGAATCAAAATGATCCAACCCAAAGCTTGAGGAAAGTGAGCTGTTTGCCTGACAGTTTCTGTGTTCCAAGGAGAAATTGTCTGGCTTAATGCAGCTGTTGCAAATATTGAGGACCCCAGACCCTTCATGGTGCCCAGGATTCCTCAAGGGTTGAGCTTTAGACGAAAATAATTTATAGATGACACTTTTCCTTTCCTTACCTGTGAGTTACAGGCTGTCCAATTCCCAGTGTGGGAACTGTCAGCAGGGACTGCTCTGGGTGCCACAAGATGAGGGTTTCTTTCTGGATTCCCCACTGATGATTTGGGACAAGTCACCCCATCGCTCCGTGCCTCAGTTTCCCTATTTGTAAAACGGGGAGAGCCCGTTTTCTTCCTAACCCCATCCAGCAGCCACAGCTGGGAGGCACCTGAGAGAAAAGCTGGGATCATTGCTGCTGCTGTGCAGGCTCTGGGGTTTCACTGCCAGGTTCATTCTTGGTGGCCGTGTTGTCACTGCTTGCAAATTCCACACTTTGAGCCTCTTCTCTTGTGGCAGAAATCTCCCTTCAGACAGCCACGCCACGGGCTCATCAACTCATTTAAAACCTAACTCCAGCTCTTTTATGCTTTTTTCCCCCCCGCCCTGCCTAATCTCAGTTTATTCTTGCTTTATGTGCTGCTCCATGAGCCTCGCGAGGGGCTTGTTTCCCTGCCTGGCTCTGTGTTTGACTCCGGTGGAAGGCACTCCATTAAATCTGTAATAAAGTGTGTGGAAGCGATTCCTGTCACACTCTGCACCGGGGAGCACAGCCCATTATGCAAATGGTCAGTGCAAGCTTCCTATAAACTCCAGACACTCAAAGGGCACTGCCTTTATGTTGCCACCAGCCAGCACAGACAGGGGGAAGGGATAGGGAGGATGTGGAAATGAAGGTGCTTTCTGTCAGGTTCTTGCATTTTGTTCCTCTCAACAAGTGCAAACACCCTCAGGAGGCAAAGCAGTGGGTTATTATCTGCAGTTTAATGCTGGCTCCGATGGCCTAAACTTGGTGAAACTCTTTTGTCTCCAAGTCCGCTGGATTTAGGAGGTTGTAGGAGAAAATGTTCCAGCCTCGTTAGCCAGGAAAGCAGCCAGGGTTGTGTGGGCTTCAGTGGAGGTTTCCATCCCTGTAGGGCCAAACTCTGCTCTGCATTCTGGTGTTGTAGGACTGTAAGGTGGGGAGCGAGGTCAGAGAAACCCACTGTGTTATCACCCCCTCCCCACAGCCAGGGAGCCCTGACCTGCCAATGGAGTGCTCCAGATACTGCACAGATCTGCTGTTAGCTACTCTTCAACAAACGCTGCCAAAGGAATGCTGAGCAGATTCCTGATGCACGGTCCTTAACATCCAGAGCGGCTTCCAAACCACCTCGTCCAGCCGGGAAAGAGAACCACGTCACGGGACCCAGGGCATCGCTCAAATCTGCTCACGTTCAGCGCGGCGCACGCCCTCAGCACATCCCTCAGCAACGGCCCGTGATCAGACACGTGAGCGATTGTCCACTGACGAGCTCCAAATCATGGGCACATTTGAGAAAATGACAATCTGCTGGCAGACGGTTTGCAAACAGAAAAAGAGATAAAATTCGCCGGCTCAATGATTCATTATGGCTTCCTCTGATTTTTTCATGGCGAGAACAAACCGTGCACGGCTCCACCAGGCAGTTCCCGAGCTTTGCATTTCCTGCCTGTGACTGTCATGCATATAACATCTTATTGCATTTGATATTAATGGCAGAGTTGTGCTCAGGTATTGAAAATCCATATGGCCTCTATAATATTTACAGTATGACGAAGTAATAAGTCACAGGCACAGCCTGCTGCCGTGCACTTCCAGCATTTCCCTCCAAGCCTGGGCAGGGATGAACCACGATGTTCATTGGGAGAGCCTGGCTTTTAACTAGTTGGATTTGTGGCTTTTGGTGGGGGGAGTGTGAGGGTGGTCACCACTGCACATAGGCTGAGGGCAGAGCAATGGTTCCAGAGTGCCTGTGGTTGATTTTTTGGCCTCATTTCTGGTTGACAAAGCAGATGGGGAAACCCCCATGAGGATCCCTTACCCTGGTGGGGCTGCCCTGTGCAGGGGGGACATCCATGGGGAAGGGTTGGGATGCTTCCCACTGCACTGCTGCACGTGGGAGCATCCCTGAGCTGCCGAAACCGTCTCAGGAAACAAGGCTGTGACCCTGGAATTGCTCAGGAGCTGTGGAGCCCAGCCAGGATGAGGCAGGGTGCAGATGGTTGTCAGTGGCATGGTGGTAATACACCTGCCAAGCGGTGGACAGAGTGTGAAGTTTATGCTGTCAGGAGTGGGGATAAAATGAGGTTGATAGCGAGAGTTTGAGCAAAGGTCTAGAGCCGGGAAGGGAGAAAAAATAACCCAAGCCCTGAGATTTATGTGCAGCTCGGTGTAGCTGTGTGTGACCCGGGAGGGGAGGGAAAAGGGGGAGGTCGGGGATGACTGACGGGGACGGGACCTCAGCAATGGGAAGGAAATTGCTGTTGTGAATAGGAGGCACAGATTGGAGGCTCCAGACAGTCTTGGGGAAAAAGGTCGGGAACACAGAGCAACAAAGAGGAGCGTGGCTAAAGCTCCAGCTCCCAGGGGGAGTGAGCAGTGAAAATGAGCAGTGTGGCTGTGTCCCCTGACCCCCCAGGCGTGGTGGGGGAGGTACCTGCTGCTGCTTTTCTTGCAAAGCCACGGGCAGCAGTCCCCACATCTCTCTGCCTCATAACTGTGTTTATCCTTTCCTCCCTTCCATTTGAATCCCAGGAGGTCAGCCTGCCCCACAGAGCCTGCAAAGATGCTGAGTTCCACCCCTCTGGTCAGGGCTGAGTGATTCCTCATTCCCCAACTCTCCCTTTCCCGTGCAGATTGGGGTTTGGGATAGAAACCTGCTGGCATCTGTCACTTAGGCTTTGCTGTCATTGCCAGCCAGATTTCTTACAACAAAGGGAACTTAGGGATCTGAAAAACTTTGCAGAGACTCTGTTTCTTGGAGCATGGAGTGGAGATGGGATCTCCTCCTCCAGGACGTGATGGCCTTTTCCAGGGGACAGTTTAATCTTTTAGAGACAGACGAGTATGAGCCTGGGTAATCTGGTAATACAAGCAGAAGATGAGGGGAGATGGAGAGAATTTCAATAAAGCAATGGAAAGTAAAGGACGTGGAGCTGCTGTAGTTTCCCTTCAGAGACTCTGCTTGATGAATCTGAGGTGGAGCTCACCCAGGGCGTGTGAAAAGGTGTTGGTTCAAGGGCAAAAACTGCTTTATGGTAGAGTAGCCAGTCCATTCTCTCCTTCAATTGCACACTGACGAGCCTTTACAATTCAATTGCCTCCACCCAGCCAAATTCCCTTATTTTTCTTGCTTTCCCATAACTGTTCCCTCCCAGCTCTCAGGCACTGTTCTCTTTATTTTCTTTCCTACACATTCTCACCTTGTTCTGCGCTCTTGAACAGGCTCTTCCTTCCCTTGGCCAGAGCCCGCCTGGGGGCTGAGCTGGGAGTTTGTGTTGGTTGTCAGAAGAGGCAGGGATTTCATCTGGGCTGCGAGAGGCGAGGGAAGAGGATGAGGGGAAGCACAGCACCAATTCCTGCTGTCACTGCACTCACCTCTCACTAACTGCTGGGGCAGCAGGCACTGAAAACCACCTGAAAGGGTGTCCCTGGCACAGAACACACATCCCACTGCCCCTGTGCTGTCACACCCCAGAGCTGTTCCTCTCCTACCTGCTCTAGCGCCTGGGGCAGGGAGAGGTCGCACCGAGAGCTCCAGAGTCACCACATGGATAAGTCATGGAAGTGTCACTTTGCCATGTCCAACACGAAATCCCCCAGCAGAAGAGCCATTGTCTGTAACCCCCCCCAGCAAAGTCGAGCCCTTAGGGCTGTTTTTATTCTAGTAGAGATGTCACGTCTGACAGGCGCTGTCACCCTATGATTAGACCAGCAATCAGCCCCAGCTTCTTTTGATAGAATATGAGCCCTGACTGATTAACAGAGTGGCCTTTGGCCTCAGGTTAATAACAGATTTCACAGCACTGCTACGGAGTAATTATTATTTAAAAAGGTCTTAGTGGAAGTTTGATATTCTCCTACAGGCTTCTGTCCATCTGAGTGCAGAATTGGAGAGTAACAATTACAGGCATGAACACCAGCTCAACTGGAGGTCTCCTACTCCTGATAGATCAGTATTCTTGGTGTGTCTGTCACAGCTCTGTATAGATGGACCAACATATCAGGTTTGCTGCTTTTTGTGACTCCTCAGTGTATTAATCAACCCACGTATGAAGTTGTTTCAGTCCCCCAGCTATTGGAGTTATCAGGGTATCCTGTGTATCCGTTTCCTCCATCTGTTGGTTGTCTCACAGTGAAGTCCCCTGGTGGCTCTGTCTTCCAGGTGTGTCTCATTCCCTTACTTTTGATTGCCATGGAGATACCAATCTCCAAAGCATAATCTTGTCTCTTTTTTTTATCAGTCAGTTTTCTGGGTGAGTCTTTTCCCTTGGTGGCAAAGGCAGCACAGAGTTATGAAGGCGCTGCTCTACAGAGATCAATCATCTGCAGACCACTGACGGCAGCCCATGGACCAGAGCTCAGGAGCTGCAGATCTGAGTTGTTTGTGACTCACCACAACACCCTGGAGCCTCAGGCTGCCCCACAGCAGTCTCACATTTCTCCAGCCTGGTGCTGTCGTGTCTCAGAGGGCGACCTGGGAAGAGTCACTCTAAGGACCAGACTTGTAAAGGGATGGATCTGGGATTCTGTTAAACACCATATGGCTGGAGTGGCTTAGGAGTCCAAGTGACATATTCAGAGTGATGTATTGAATCAGGAGCCTGAGCTTAGCTCAAAGTTAATGACTTATTTCCTAACTCTTGCAGCACTTTGCAGAGCAGTGCTCGAGTGATGCATTAAAGAGTTTACTGGGAGACCAACAGCAGGCTTTCAGTGAAAGAGGGAACTGAACTTGGGTCTTCTAGTTCCCAGGCCAGCTTCCTTTCATGTGTCATCCTTCTTTTCCTCATAAAAATAGGAAAGTGGAGCAGCACTGCCTTTTTGACCAGTTGTGATATCTCAGAATCCAGACCCAAAGAGGAGAAAATGGTCCTGCTAATTCCAATGGAGAAGGTATGACAATTTCTGCTCCTACATGCTGAAAGAACCTCATTGAATGAGCTCCTTTACCTGCAGACCTCTGCAGCTGAGCAAATGTTTTTGCCAATTAAAGAGTTTCCCGCTGCTGTAGTTGATCCACACAAATGGAAATAGAGGGGAGGCGTGGAGAAAGGAATCATTAAATCAGCGGAACAAAGGCACGGGGGCAAGTTAAAAGACCTGATCTGAATAAAGGAAGCTTCTCAAAATACCAGCTCCTTTGTCCTGCCTGTCCTTCATCCATCCAATTCTCCTGAATGCTGCGGAGAGGCTTTGTCATCCTCAGTGCCGTGGCGGGGGGAAGCAGTCCTGCAGCACGCCGCCCGAAATAGCAGCAGGCCAGCGACAAAGTGCTCAGAGGTGCAGCTCAGGCTACGAATGCTCGGGATTTCAGGGCCAGGTCTGGATTATTCAGCCCTCACACACAATGAGCTTCCTCGTCACAGGAGCTTTGAGGGCCGAGTTACACAAATGGCCCCACTTGGGGTGGCCCCTTGGTCGTTGCCTGTTTTGGGGGAAGTGATGTGTGGTGGGCAGGTGAGACACCAACACCACAGCAGTGCTATGAACCAGGCCCCAATTGCTAGGATGCCTTTACAAGCCCTTGGTCCCCCTGATGAGAGTTGGATCCATTTTTGCTCGTCTCTGACATTCCTCACCCTTCAGACAGTCGCTCCACATCCTTGCTGCTTTCCGGGTTCTGGTACAAGGTCCATCGCTGGTGTTTGAGCAGCTTCCACTGTGTGAGTGGGTGATTTGGCAGTGTCTGAGTACTGGGCTCATTGCAGCTGTACATTTATATTGTCAGAATTTCCCCTACTACAGCCTTTTTCCTCCCTCCTTTCCTCTCCTGTTTATCTAGCGATTCACCTCCCGGGTCTGAGAGACGCGACCTGTGCGAGGAACCCGGCCCGAAAGTGCCAGTTCCAGAACTCTGATTGAGTTACTTTCCCATAACTAGGAATATCAGCCCTCCCAAACTCGTGTCTAGGACATTGGAACATGCCCTGCCTGCAGTGTCAGCAATCCTGGGACAGGACTTTCCGTCCTCACTGAACAGCGGCACCAGGGGCCTTTCTATTCCACACTGGGATTTGCAGTGCTCTCCTTCCCCGGGAGAAAGCAACCCCCAGCCAGGCAATCACAGCACTGCCACAGACCTTCTCCACTCCATTATCCATGACAAGCTTTTGTGCACCTAAACTGTAGCTCAGCTGTGTGTGGATGGAATGAAATCAGGCTGCTGGAGCCCCTGTGTTTCAGGTGGATAGAGCAGACCATGGAAAACAACTTCTTTGTGCCACATTCCTGCAAAAAATGCGATGGAGTTACTTTTACAGTCCAGTGGAGGATCATAGAATGGTCTGGGTTGGAAGGGACCCTAAAGTTCACCTCATTCCAGCCACCCTGCCATGGGCAGGGACACCTTCCACTATTCCAGGTTGCTCCAAGCCCCGTCCAATCTGCCCTTGGACACTTCCAGGGATGGGGCAGCCACAGCTTCTCTGGGCAACCTGTGCCAGGGCCTCCCCACCCTCACAGGGAACAATTCCTTCCTAACACCTGATCTAAACCTGCCCTCTGTCAGTTTGTCCTGTCGCTCCAGGCCTTGTAAATGGTCTTTCTCCATCTTTCCTGTGGGCTCCCTTCAGGCACTGGAAGGCCACAATTAAGTCACCCTGAAGCCTTCTCTTCTCTGCAGCTGAACAATCCCATTTCTCCCAGCCTTTCCTCACAGCAGAGCTGCTCCATCCCTCTGACCAACGCAGTGGCCTTCTCTGGACTCGCTCCAACAAGTCCATCAGATATGGATGTTCAAATCCCACAGATGCCTCATTTTGGAAGACGTGGCTTCTGCAAGAATTGGGGTTTTTTGCCAATCCATGAGCAGAGCCCAGCAGGTCCCTGCTTGTACCCACCACCGCCTCCTGCCCAGCACAAGGGTTAACTGGACCTGGCTGTGGAGGGACTGTGTGTGCATAAGCCATTTCAAACTCTCTGAGCATTTATCATCGTTCCTGTCTCGCAGCTAATGAGCAGCTAAAGTGATTTTCTATTGCTTGTAATTCACCAAAATTGTTCTAACTGTTGGAAGAGGCAGAATTGACAGGCTAATGCGGGCTGCCCGCCCGACTGTCTCAATGGCTCATCGAAGGGTGAGCTGATTGCTGCCTCGGTGATCAGCAGAGGTGCTTCAGACAACATCATCTCGGTAATACATCAACAGCCTGAGAGCTGAAAACAAAGGCCAGAGGAGAGCAATCATCAGTCACGATGCAATGCTTAAGGCTAAAATAGGTCAGGGCTGAATACTAAAGAGTACAAGGGAGAAAAATGTATTCCCCTATTCCCTGTTTTTCTTTTTCTCTCTGTCTCTGTGTCAGCCTCCAGGCAGGGTCCTGCTGGTTCTGGACCTTTCCTTACCTAAGCAGACTGGATGAAGGTGGAATTGAGGATAGAATGAGTGAGTTTGGTTGTCCTGATTGGGTTTGCTGCTGCCCTGGCAGGTTTGTTGCTGGATCTTGGAAGACTGGAAGGTGGAAAGAGCAGCCAATGAGCACAGATGCGTGCACTGTAGAAAACTCAGCCTGAGAAGAGTCCTCCAGGTGTCAGTCAGTGTTTGCTGCTCACCCCCTTCCCCCAGCCCCAGGTTATATGGCAGCTTCAGGAATGAATGTTCTCAGGGATGCAAACCAAAGGTCCCCTGGCATTTGAATCTTGAGTCAGACTACACTACTTAAACTTCCAAAACATAAGCCTGGCTTCAGAAGCCTGAGATTTTGTGTTTACAGATATATGAGTATATACGTATTTTGAATATATTGCCCAGAGGGTTGCCCAGAGAACTTGTGGATTTCTTTCAGAAAAAACCTAAAAAGCCTGTATTCAGGTTCTCACTCGGTTGTAGGAGCTGAGGTTTTCTGAGAACTCCTTAAATGATTAGATTCTAGGAAAAAAAGAAGAAAAGCACTGGGAAAAGTGATGCTGCAGAGGAGTGTAACTGTGGGGTTTAGCATTCTGGATCTCACTCCTTTTCCTCCTAATTCCTTCTCTTGCTGGAGACATGAATGAGTACGCAAAGCTGCTTTTTGTCCAGGTGCTCCACTGCAAACCCAGCGGAGCAGGAGATGCCTTTTCATCTGGCTCCTTGCAGGCAGAGGTGCCTTTCCTGGGAGCTGAAGTGCCTGCCAGTGTGGCTTTCGGGATCACTGGAACTCGAGAGCTTTCTTGCATCATCAAGCCCAGACCCCAGGGAAGTCATTTTAACATGGAGCTTTTGCATGCAGCCCTCTGTATCTGGGCGAGACAGCTCGAAACCTCAAAATACAACAGCAGTTCTCCTGCGTCCAGGCCACTCTCTCCTCATTGTGAAACTGAGCTACAGATGAAATTTGAAGGGATTTATCCAGGCACTCTCATCAAAGCCAGCCTCCAAAGAGAGCTCTGAGTATTTACCCCACGCTGTGTTTATTTACTCACCAAAACATTTCTTTGGAGCGCAAATTGGGGTTTGGACCTGATTTTCCGCGTGCGCTCTGTCGGGTGCGCGGAACCCGAGCCGGTGTGAGCTGCCCACGGGGCTGTCTCGGCAACTGCTGCCTCGGCCTCGGCACAGGGGATAATTACACTCATTTATTCTCGTAGAATCATGGCTCTGCCTTCAAACTTCGGAGATGACTGAGAGAACAAACCTCGTGCTTTCTAAAACCAGGGGTCCTGGATCGGATTTTTCCCGTTGTGACCCAAAAGCAGGCACCACGCTGTGACTTACAGTGGGTAAAAATAGCCAGGAACACGCAGGATCACATTCCCTGTGGCAGGAACACGAATTACTTGTGCTACACAGATGCACAAACGGGATCTTTGGGTGCCATATGGTTGATCTGTACAAACACGATGTAAAGCATGAGGAGACTGTGGCAAAGGTGGGATTTCAACCAGTGTCTCCTGAATCCCAGGAGAAAGTGCTGACGGTGGAATAACTTAAATAGCCCCGCTAATTGCTTTTCTGGGAATTGTTTGCACTAGTCCTGATCTTAGGGATGGTTGAGGGCACTCAGGAGATTCCTTGGGGGACTTCTTTATGTGCTAATCTCTCTCAGCTTTTAATGCAGAGGGTGGCAGATGTGGAAGCTGGAGGAGGAGCTGGATTGCTGTGGAATTACTGATTTAAGGAGCCTACCTTGCTCTGTTGACTACTGAGTGAACCTAAAGATTTTGCTCTCACTAGCCTGGAGCAAAGCAGCAAAGATGCCGACACCTTCCTCATTTATTCACAGAATAAAGCCCCCTCATGGCAATTAACCACATCCCCATCCTCTTTGGCTGGCTGGCCTTTCAAACGGCTTCTTTTTCTCTAGTTGTGCTCATGAAATGTCTCTAACCAGAGAGAGAGAGGCAGAAAGGACAGGAAGCTCATGTCCAGAGGAGAGTTAAATAGAAAGGATGCTTGGATTTAAACAAGTGTCCCCACATCCAATAGTGACGCATTAAATCACTGAAGTTTCGATAACTCATACAGCATCTCCATGGAGATGTGCACCATATGGAGTTAATTAGGAGAACAACAAAACAATCAATTAGTTCCTTAATTAGTTTTGCTAAGAAATGATAACAAACACAAACAGTTTATTCAAACAAATACCCAGGCCACGGTGATGGTTTAATGGCCTCGGTGAAGCCGGCCCCACGCTGAGCCCCTCAGTGTTGCCGGGATTGATTTTGGAGATATTGAGGGTAAATGTTTGCTTTGGTCCAGCCAAAAGGTTTTATCAGTGTGATCAATTATTTACAGTATTAGAACAGAGAGAGGAGATTGCGGAGAGGTTTTCATTTAAAAACAGAAGAAAAAAAGAGGGGAAAGAAAACCTTAAGTAAGAAGGTTGCATCGAGCCAGTATTTAACCTGGAAGAGATGTGGGGGGATTAAAACAACAGGGATTTGCTGCAGCATCATTTGATCCTAGAAATAAATTGACTTTTTGTATCTTGTCCAGATTGGTATTTTTGGTATATACATTACTTGGAGGAGACTGAATCGGGAATGCATGGATCATCCATTAACTCAGACATATTCAAAACAAAGTGGTGCTGGGAAGAGGGATACTGGCAATAAAGTGGCTGGATACGGATCATGGAGGTCAGGATGTGCAAGGGGAGTTGGCTGGGGTTTTGTGCTGATAAGTATCAAAGGTATTTATATGAGATTTTTTTTTGCATGAAGGGAGGCATCTCTACATGTCACACCTGACTTCTGCTGATATCAAGAAGGACTCAAGAGCTCTGGAGAATGCATTACCTATGCCACCCACAACAGTAAATATCAAAATTAGCTCCTTTGCTGCACTCAGGGCTGTGATTAATTGCTTGTTAACAAGATGTTCAAAGTACAACGATTTATCTGAGTTTGATCAGGCAGATTATGGGATATAACATTTTAATAAATTCATTGTGACTATAGATATATGTTAAAATGATAAATAAGCCGAGCTACTATAGATGTTTTAGATCCAATAAAGCTATTTTTAGAACGTGTTTATGTGATGGACTAACCTATTATTTACCCAGTTGCATTTTTATGAACTAATAATTTTCTTTAAAAATAATGCCCAGACTTTAGAGTGGTGTTTTATTACTACCATCTCCCCCATAATTCTTCTTTCCCCGATAAATAGATCTTTTCTTTTTTTTTTTTTTTAAAAAAAATCCTATTTTTGCAAGTTTGGAGGAGTTTGCTGAGCCCTTGCAGCCAGAGGCTGTGTGGGAATGATGCTCAGGATGCAGACTGCGAGCAGTTGTACCCGGAGGGGACACATCTGGTGACGTCCTGGGGGGGAAACTCCTCCACTGAGCAGCCTGTCCCAGCTGGGATGTGACAGCAGGGAGCAGGGGCTGAGAAGTGCTGGCAGAGAGAAATGCAGACTCCTGTGTAACCAGCAAACCTCTGGCAAGCTGCAGCCTTGCTTTCCCTGGCCACTGAAGGGTGTGTGGATAGCTGAGGCTGGGTCCTGTTGGATCAGGGAGCAGAATGGAGCCTCTCTGTTCATGCCCTGGCTTGAGGAGCTCCCTCTCCCACCCCAGCAGGCTGTAGGTGGGGTTCCAAAGCAGCCTTTTTTTCGGGAAACTGTTCCAGGACTGACTCCCAGCCTGGTGAGGAGGAGGTGGCACTACTGCCTGTGGCTGCTGTCCCTGAAGATGCTGATTTAAGGGAAACCCAATCCCTGCTTTCCAACTTTCACTACCTGTGGCTTCTTTACAGCATCTCCACTTTCTGCTCCAATTTTTAGAAGCCATATTAAGCAGCTATTCTACCCTTGTGGGTACAGCTTATTATTTTGTTAAGGAAGAGGAGTACAATGCCATTTTTGGGTGCGTGTAAACCAACTCTTCCTCTCAGCTTTATCCTGCAGGGCACCATGAGGTGTCCCAGACACACAGCCACCATCTCCAGCACCCTGAGGAGCCGAGGATAAATCACTGCTTGCAGCCAGGCTGCTGGTTAGAATGTAAATGTCTAAACTTTGGAGAAGTGACCTCTGTTAAGTGGTTTAATGCAGTCTGTTGCCAGCAGCTCATGAATTCTGTATTACAGCGAGTAGTTCCATGAGATTGCAACTATCTCGCTAATAAAACAACCCCAACATATTTATCACAATAACTCAGACACAGGGAAAGTATAAATATCTTTGATACTGGGAAATGAACTGGCTGCCTATAGGCATCCTCTCTGCCTTATTGATTTAACCCTTCACGGGTGCCTGTCAGGGACTGGTGCAAGCCTGGTGCGGGGAAGGAGCTTTAAAAGGATTAAGCAATGATGCTGTGTCTGCACATCCTTAGTTCAGTAGGGTTCACAGTGTGCTACAGGTGCTGCCAGCAGGTTGGATGTGACAAGCGTTGCTTCATCCACTGCCAAATGCAGCTGTTTGTGGATCTGAGCTACAGCAAACCAGATTTCCTGCACTGTGCAGTGTGCTTAGGAGAGAGGGTGAAGGAGACAGCTCGGTCCAGCAGAGGCACTGTGAACGATTTCAGGGAGCAGGTGCTGATGCTGGTGTTTGACTCGGGCCCTGCACAATGCTTGGGATCACCTCGTGCTTTCCGAGCCCACATGGAAGATCCTGCTGGCCAGAGGGTCTCAGGTGGGTTGTAAGTGGGTTAAGGTGCCAAAAGGGGAGAATAATGCCCAGAGAAGCTGTCCCATCCCTGGAGGTGTTCAAGGCCAGCTTAGACGGGGCTTGGAACAACGTGGTCTAGTGGAAGGTGTCCCCACCCACAGCAGGGATGAGCTTTAAGGTCACTCCCACCTGCATCATCCTGGGATTCTGTGATCCTATGACCTCCTGAGAGGGCAGTAATGCCTGGCAGGTGTGGATGGATGTGCTACCAAGGATTTATTACCAATGACCTTGGGTTTCAGTCCACCCCGTCGCTCCCCATGACACCTCGGGCTGGTTCTGGTTGTTTTGTGGGGTTGCAGACCCAGTGGACCCTTGCTGAGCACAACCCCCTTTCCCTGTGCCTCAGATCAGTGCCTGGCAGCAACAGCAGCCCGGTCTGACCCGTGTTATCTCATGTGACCAGAGACCAGATGGGTTTTAAAGCCCATGGACATGGTCAGGTAAGGCTGATTTCTCCATTCCTAAGGGATTTAGGACAGGGAGACTTAAAAGTTATTATGCACCGGCTAAAATCTCTTGTGTGTGATCAAGTCTATGTGATAAAGGTAGTCATGTTCTGGAGTGATAAAAGCCCAATTTCACGGGCCATCCACACTGGTTTTCTTGAGATAGATAATGTTCCTACCACACACATCTCCCCATCTTCTTTTTCTTGGTTAAGATCTCCCTTTACTTCTTTTTAAAGTGAAGTAAAATGTTGGAGTTGCTGAAGAAGTAGCACTTTTTATGGTCATTTTACCCCCCAAGAAAGGTCTTCCAATATTTTAAGCACCGGCAAACTTTGGAGTGAAGAAAAAAAGGGTTTTTGAGCTTCTTTTCCTTTGAAATATGGACTGGATAGAGAGAGGAGAAGGTCAGTGCTGCAGTGGCTGAGACAGCAGGGGGAGGAGAAAAATGTCAGGGCTGCTTTTTATTGTTTTTATGATCCTACTTAGACCCAATAAAATGTGTCAATTTCAGATATAAACAGCTCGAGAACAAATGCGATAACATTATTGCCGTGTGGGCTGTCCCGCTGAGCCCCGTTCCCCCCCACAGCCTCCCTCTGTGCTGGGTGCACAGACCCTCCCTGCAGGGTGGGGGATCATTCCGGAGTGCCTGTGGTGCTGGAGGCACGGGTTTAGCTCTCCTGTATTCATTTGTGGCGGGAGAATGTTCCCAGCTGTGAAATTCCCGTGAAATCAGGATTTCCCTGCGCGTTGAACTTCGCGCCCTCTGGATGAGCAGGGTCCTGTTGCAGTGGTGCTCTGCAGGCACACGGATCTTCAGCTGGAGCCTGTGCTCAGCACGTTTAGGGCACCAATCCTGCCACACTCCAGGCACTTTCCTACTTCTGATCAATGTGAGCCACCCTCTCTGCTCCCTGAGTGTGGGGGGGGTCACAGAATCACAGGATCACAGGATGGTTTGGGTGGGAAGGGACCTTAAAGCCCATCCCGTTCCAACCCCTGACACCTTCCCTAGACCAGAGCTCCGTCCAACCTGGCCTTGCTCCAGAGCAAACAAGAGAAACTCTCTCTCTCCATGGTAGCCTGGAATTCTCCCCTGAGCAGGGCCTGCTGGCAGAGAAACACTCCCAAAATCAGATCTTTTATCAACCTGTGCCACGTCTGGGTTAAAGGCTCCAGCTGCCCCTGGGCTGTGCCGTGCCATGGTCACTGCAGTGTCCCCAGAGGGTGACAAGGGGCAATGCCACTGAGAACGTGCAGAGATAAGAGGGACATTAAATCTCTCTCCTTTGCCCGTTTCCCACAGCCTGCCCACACACATGCCTTGGCTCAGCCACCCTTTCCAAGGCAAATGTTGGCCCAGGACACCACAGCCGCCTTACAAAGGGAAAGTGCTTCCTGATAGAGATGGAACCGCAATTAAAGTGCCTGGTAGGGGATCCCAAATCCACCTGACCTCGCCACAGCCGTGTCCCCGCAAGTGGAGACTTCTGAGTCTCAGAACTTGTCTCTCCCTTGCCTGTTTTTTAATTTTTTTCCCAAGGCTCTTCAACTGATGAAACCTCAATTATCTTAAACTCAGAGCTGGGCCAACTGAGACAGCTGTCTGAGGACACGACTGCTCCTGCCCATTTAGATCAGACATTTTCTCTCTAATCTTTTCAGATTTTTCTAACATGCACTTTATTTTTTAATGTCCAACTTTTTTTTTCCCCCCTGGAGCTGCAATCTACTACAGCTCTGACAACAAAAATCCTTTTACTGTCTCCAGTCCGTGCTGTTTTCCCAGCTCAGGGACATCTGCAAAAATAAGCAGTCCCACTGCAGACTGATCTCTCTTTGCATAAATACAGTGGTTATGGAAAGGTGTTCATTCCATTTTCCACAACCTGTCATGTTGACTTTATAATGAACCGGTTACTCAGCTCTGGAAAGCAGATGGAAACCTCTCCTGACAGCCCCTGTCAAAGGAATAGGCAGGAAAAGGGAGAAAAGAATTGCTGGATATGAACTCCTGGTGCTTACATGGACAGTGGCAGGAACTGAGGAAAGATGCAGGCTTTGAACAGGATTTAAAGGCTTGATCCATCATCACAATGATGGAAATGCTGCCATCAAATAATAATAAAAAGATGTATAACTGGTTTTAGACCGTGAGTTCTTTCCTTCCCTGGCGCAGGCAGAGCAAAGGGGGTGTTTTGGAGACAGGACCAAGCAGCAGGTAATGAGTCCATTTACATACTCCGGGCCAAAGGGAACACACAAACCCCGAGGAAATGGCAGAAATGAGCGTTAGGAAAACTGATCCAATCTCTGGTGTGATTGGCTGCCCGAGCCTGGCTGTTTGATGGATATCCACGGATATTGCTGCTCTCCTCTCCCAGCCGCATCTGGCACCCCGCTGGTGACAGACAGCCCTGCAGACTCCTCAGGATCAGCATTCCCAGGCCCTTCCAGCTTGGTTTTCCCCATGGACAGGGCACGGAGCTCCCAGGGAGCTGTGCTGACAGGAAGGGCAGCTGCTCAGCCCCGGCACATCCCACATGACGTGGAATTTTCCAGGAGCAGAACGTGCTCTCTGTGCACGGTTATAAAAATCTGGGCTCAACAGGAGGTGGTAGAGCCTCACCCAAGGGTTTTAGTTTAGTTTCCCAGGGAATTGAGATGTCTGTGATAGTCCAGGCAGCTCCCAGACCCCGTGTAACAACTTCCAAACCTCTTGGCTTGTGTCAAGCAAACTTGGCAAGTGGGTCAAGGTCTCAAAAAATTTAAATTCCTGTCGATTTCAGGAAAACAGATGGATGGAGGAGAGGAGGAGCCCTAAGAATAACCTCAGGCTCTAGTGTTAGCTCAGCTCTTATTAGACTTCAGAAATTTTAAAGGGGCATTGAGTCCTGAGACATAAATCCTTCAATTATCCAGTTTCCTTGGTTCTGCTGCTCAGGGAAATGCTGCTTTAATCTGGCATTGTTTCTGAAATCTGAAACCCTTAGGAGAGCTCCCAGGCACTTTCATTCATGCTAAACACACTTTTTTTTTCCTCCCACCCCCCCGATGATACAGTTGGAGCCGAAATCCCTCGCAAATAAAAACTAAAAAGATGATGACATTTGATGTGATAAATCCTAATGCTAAGTGGCAGAGGCAGCCGCAGCCTTCCTGATGACAATCACCAACCTCAAGCCGAGCTGACGACCAGCATTAAGCAGGACAAGAGCCAGATGATTGTCTTTTGTGATTTAGCTGAGGAGCACGAACACGAGGAACCCGAGGGGGGGTGTGGGGTGTGTGCATCTCCTCCTGCGCTCGGGCAGAGCCGCTGCTTGGTTGTGACGGGTCCAGCACCTCTGTCCAGGCCGGGGCCAGGGATCAGCTCATGCTCAGGAGCCATCAGGCTGGGATGGAGCCAACCCAGCACCTCCCGTCCCGCCGGGGTGCGTACAGCCAGCACCCTCCCCTCTGCCTCTGGCTCTCCCAGTGGATAATCAATACTTGTTTACGGCTGGAGGCAGCCTTGGAACTTCCACCTGGCCCCGGAGGGTGACACTGTCCCCGCTTCCCACCACGCCTGTGGGTTACGCGCGCGGGATGGAGCGGCAGCCTGCGAGGATGTGGGAGCGTGAGGGGAGGAGGGTTCAACTGCAGCTCACAGGAGACCACACAGGAGGATTTTATCCACCGAAAACCAGGATATCCTGTCCCTAAGGAATCCTAGCCCTAAGTTTGGTTCCCACCTTCCAAGCCTGAGTAGCTTTTTTAACCCGCCCGTTCCTGGCTGCTCTGGAGGAGTGACCTGTGGGTGGCTGTGCTCCTGCTGGTGCTGCAGTGCTGGGTACAGCACTAGGGCTTGTTTAGGACAGTAAGGTGAGGAGAGAGGCAAAAAAAACCCTAGGAAATCCTTGCTCCATGTCACTGGTCTGTTCCATGCAGTGTTTCCCTCTGGATGGCGAGAGCCTCTTCATGAAGAACCAGTGAGGGAAGCCTGAGAGGCACTGGAGGACTGGAAGTGTCTTGTATGAACACTGCAATGGACAATAGGGGTGAACTCCACATTCACCCCAAATTTCCACCAGCCATATGAAGTTATCTAACTCCAGCACGCCAAAGAAAAGGGATTTGGGGCACAAACAGGGCTGTCCTGGGGTGCACATCCACCCCAGCAGCGTGTGGGGTGCTCATCACTGTGGCTGGAGGTTGACTCAATTGCTGGGTGGATGTTTGGAATTACTGTGTTGTTCCAGGGAAAGGGGCTGAGCACGGATGGCTGGAGGTCGAGTGGGCAGCAGGTCCTGCTGGTGAAACTCTGCCTGCTTTGACTCGCACCTTCCTCCACATCAAACAATGAGGCAGCAGAGGGAAAGTGTGCTTGGAATAAATATAGCACTGATCCTAGGAGTGCTTCAAAGGAGCCCGAGAGCCGGGTGCCTGAATCCCATAAATAACTCAGGCCTGAACACCTTGCTGCCCCTAAGATGCCTTTTGAAAGCACCAGCCCAAAGCCAACACCCCCTGGAAGAAAGTCAGAGGAGAATTACAGGGAGCAGCTGAAGGAAGGGAGCTGTGGGAAGGGCTCTTCTTTGAAAGGAAAACGCATCTGCCAGCACATTAATCCAGGCTGATCAGTGCTCCTGGGCTGGGCAGGAGCTGCTGCTGGTGTGCAAAGCTGGTGTGTACAGACAAGAGTGCTTTCAAATATTTTTTAAAGAGCCCTGAAGAGAAATGCGATTTTTCCGTGAAACTCCGGAGAGTTTTTAAGGCCGGGTTTGTTTGGGTAAACGGTGAGTGAGTGCCCTCCCGTGAGCACACCCCAACGACTCTTTAATTGGCCTACACCTGCTGTTGATTATGAAGCTTCTGGTTTTTTTTTCCCCTTCCTAACTCCCTCCACTGTATCTCATTTCCATCAGCTCCTCTGCCGTGCCCCACAGCTTGGCTTTGGCATGCCCAGTGTAAAGCACAAAGAGCGCTGGAAGAAATTACAGTGCGAGTCTCCCCACCTCGACGCAATTAAGCATTAAAAAGCAGAGGTAGGAGCTGTTTAGCCCGGCTGGGAAGTGTGGGTTTGGCTCTGAGAGGGGCAGAGGAGTTGGCTGGATCTAAGGCTGTATTTTCTAACCACTTCCCTCCACTCCCTACTGGATGCACAACAATATTTAAGTCAAAACAAACTCATTCCTGGTGACCAGGGCAGGAGGCATCAAGGCTGAACCTCAGCACTGCAGCCCTGTTTTACCCACATTTAATTACCTGAAAGGCAGCTAATTGGCCCTTCAAGTGGCCATGGTCTGACCAGTTCTATTGGTGTGAATGCAGAGGGTCCTTATTTATTTATTTATTTGTTTCAGTCAGATCTCTGGGTGCTCACCTGAGAATCAAAACCCATCTCATGTCTAAAACGGGAAGTTCCAATTCAGGATTTGTATTTATGGGGCTCCCGACTGTCTCTGTGTCTGCAGAGGCAGAAAGAATAAACTTGCACTTGACATCACCCGGGTAGGAACAGAAAAGGGGGGAAAGGAGCACCGGCAGGTTCTTCAAATGTTGTGAATTCTTTTTCTTTTCTTCCCAGGGCTGTAGAGCTAAAATAATCTGGCTTTGAATCTGAATAGAAACTGAAAAGCGGGAGAATTTGGGAAGGGGTGGTACTCATGCAAGGCATTAGCTGTTAAATTATAGCCTTGCCATGAAAAGCAGTTGTGTCTGTGTGAGCGCGCGGGGAGAGGTTACAGTGGGGAGGTGTGGGCAGGAAAATGCTTTTGATTCAATACGCAGATTTTGCTCAGTCCTTTGGAGACAACTTTTGCAAGAAAACAAGACATTTTCAAGGGCTAGGTTCTGCATAATGTGCCAGGATTATGCAAACGAGCAAACAAAAGCCCCAAACCCAACACCAGAGCTCTGAGCAGGTACCCAAGAACCCTTCTCGGGGGCTGCCGTGTTATTTTCAAATCCGAAACCTTTCTTTCCACGCAGCTCCAAGCTTTATTAAAAAGATGAAACATCTGGAAGAGTGTGTGTGTTTGTGCTCGTGGAGAGACCCTCTGCACCCAGCCTGTGTCTCCTCTGAGCTCGTTAACAGGCTGCAGATCCTAAATCGGGCTTGTGAGCGGAGATGAGATGGGGGGAAGGACCCACCTGGAGAGAAAGACTATTTATTTTTCTTAAAGCTCTCCAAGTTTACTCAGCTGGTGAAACAACAAACCTCATTTCTTTGGCTGAAATGTTAAAAAGGGAGAGAATAAAAAGAAAAGAAGCGAGGGGAGAAAAGCAGGGAAGGAAAGGACGAAGGGTTGTCTCAGTCTGCTTCCCTGTTGGACAGCACAGGGAATGGGGGAACAGTGCCTTTATTAGTCCAGCACAGCTCCGTACCCCGGGGCATCTCTTCAGCACCCCAGCACGGGTCAGTCACTGCCCACAGCCCCCTGTCTGTATCCACGGTGAGTTTGGTAATTCCAAGCCCACAGCCAGGACACAAACTCTCCAAGTGAAATTTGCCACGCCATGAGACAGAAATAGCGCAGACACAGCAATTCGGTGGCCTGTCTTCTGCCAGTTCATCAGCCAAAGCCACCAAACTGCTCAGAGAGCAAAGCAGCAGCTCTGTGATCCTCCTCTCCGTCCCCCCTCACTCTCCTGCTCCTCCTGACCCAGTGCACATGGAAACTCTGATGCTCATTACTCCAAGTGCTAACTTTTTCTTTTGTTGTGAACATTTCCTTTTGCCTCATTCATTTTGTTTAGGACTAAGTCCCGTTCCAGTCTAGTAATAGCCCACAGCCATGAGCCAGCGAGTTGAGATTTCCAGAGAGATAAAAAAAACAGAGCAGAAGAAAATACGTGAGGAATTGCAATGACAAGGTTTCTGCTGGTAGCTTGTGATACAGAGAAATGAAGTCCCAGGCCAACAGGCTTTGGCAGCTGAGAAATGCTAGTGCTGGCATGGACTGTCTGGCAGACAGGCAGGCAGAGGGGATGAGCTGGGGGGGAATTGGGTGTGGAAAGCACTTGCAGGAGGCTGTACAATAGAAGGAAATCTAAATTTTGAAGCAAACACTCAAGCCAGCCTCCCGTGTGGGGTAGCTGTGGGTATTATACACGGTTTTTCCTCTCCCTCTTTAACCTGGAGAGCCCTACAAATGCAAATAGGGGAGGTGGTTTTCATCTGGTCTGGGAAGCACACTGGTCCCAGGGTGTTTTCCTCCATCAGCTCGGTGGCAGTGGAGAGTGCAGAACGAGCTGTTGTGCCTGTTTAGGGGAATTTGCAGGACCCGTGGGCTCGGTGCGGCTCAGCCCGCAGAGCGTGGCGTGCTGGGGGCTGTGCTCCGCCGGGGAGGGCTCACGGGAGCATCTGTGTGTTTTCAAAACTTGTCTTCACACATCTTGGAGAAGTGCAACGCTCTGCCAGGCTCCGGCAAGCTGAAGGTCAGGACAGCTCCCCGTGGACAGCAGTGATAAAATCCTGCTCTCGCCGACAGGCGGTGCCGGGCGGGATTGGGCCGGGGGATTAAAACCTCATTTCTGTTCCATCTCTTTTGGCAATCCCATTTCCCCACGCACAAATCGCCTTTGTTCCCTCCCTGTCCCTGGCATGTGGCATTGTCTCTGCACAGGTACCAGCAACGTTTTGGCAGCCTCTGTCCTGCTCCCGCGTTTAGCCCCATCCTGGAGAGGGATTTATCCACACTTTTGGGAGTGTAGAAGAAGCAGCTGGGTCACAGCTCATGTGAGATGCCCATGGGGCTGCTGGAAGGTGGGTGATCCATACAATCCTGCATCCAGGTACATCTCCATCCTCATGGCAGAGCATTTCCTCTCTTGCTCTGTGGCTTGGAGGTGGAAGTGCTGCCTCTGAGCATGAGCAAAGCCCTTATTCCCTCTCTGGAATTTGTGCTTTCTGTGGAGGCGACCAGACAGACAGACCAGAACAAGGGCTGCTGATGCAGACAAAAAACACAACTGATTTTAAACTGTTCCAAAAGCTGTCTCCTAGAATCTTGTCTTATGGATGACCTAGGCTGGATCTGACCCTGTGGCCAAGGCAAATGAGCCTCAGCCCTTTATCAAACCCCGGAGCTCACAGCTCGTGATAACGCAGCAAACCCTCGGTGCTGCTCAGCCCAGTCTGTGCTTCTCCTGTCCCTGAGAACCAACCACGTGTCTGTCTGCCCTCAGCTGTGTGTGGGGTATTTTGGGCACCAGGAGCTGTTTGTGAGGAGCAGTGGCTGTAATAAACACGCTGCCACGTCGATGATTTACTGAAGTCCCACCAGCACCCAATTATGTAAATCCGATTATCTGTCGAGGAGGCTTTGCTGAAACAGCTTGTAGTTGTAACACTTTATTTTAAATTTTTTTTTTAATTTGTTTTTTTGGAAATGGGAAAATTTAGTTGAAAGCAACTTTTGAGTCTTAAGCATCAGGCTCCCAGAGCTGAGTGCAGCCAGCTCACTGGCGGGTGGCTCTGGAGGGTGGGTTTATGTCCTTTCATGATAATACCTTTATCTCTTTCCCTTCACACACAGTCTGAGCCTGGTGGGGGGCTGCTGATCCACACCTCGACGGTGTGGCACGTTGGAATGAGTGCAGGGGGGAATATCACCCCCACTGCTGACAGCAGCAGCGCTCCTGGGGTGGTTCTTTGGCACAGATAACTCTCTCTGCGGCTGTTACAAGGGTTTTGCAATATTGGCAGAGAGGGGAGTTATGTATTGCCAGAGGTGAACTTGTGGGGACCCTCAGTCCTGCTGCTGGCTCGCAGTGGTGGCTGCATGTGCTGAGCCTTTTCATGGCGAGCAAAGCAGTAAAGCCAAAGAGCACAGAAATGGCTTTAATTAAAAAATAATAATCATAATATCAGCATATTTAGGGAAAAATTAACGCCCTTCTGCTGCAAAATTCCTAGCTTCAGGCAATGCCATAGGGGCATGCAGGTGTGGAAATAAAGAATTGGTTTCTTCCTGAGCATGTAGGGGAACAAGACACCCACAGGCCTCAAGCACGTGGGATCCTCACCCCATCCCTGATACAAACTGGGGATGAAAGTGTGAGCTCATCTCCCCATTTTTCACCTGCACAGCTGCTGAGCAGATCCCAGCAGATCCCAGCCGAGCTCCTTTGTGCTCCAGTCTCAAGCAGGACCTTCTGTCCAGGCTTTGCCGGAGGCAGAATTTAATGGAGGTGGCACTGGTACTTTGGACAATCGGGGTGTGGAGGGAGAGGAGGCTGTGCCTGCACACACCTCTCCCCTCCAGATAAGCAGCACCTCACGCAGTAACGGCCCGAGGCTCGAGGCAGAGGCGCTTTCCTGGCGGTGGCACATCCCCAACACCCCGTGCCGTGTGTCAGCATCCCGCAGGGATACGGGGATGCTCCCCAAGCCCCGCTGGAGGCAGTGAGGGGCTGAGGGATGGCAGAGAGCCGGCAGGGAGCCCAGGCCACGTGTCCAGCCCCCTCCAAAGAGGCTGTTTCTTGGAGAGGGATGGATGCAGCCTGAACTGGCTCACGGGGTGCTCGGGATGCTCGGAGTTCCGGAATTCACGCTCCCAGGGGACAGCCCCGCTGCCACGGGGGCGGCTGCGCACGTCAGATAAGGCTGGCGGCCAATTCTGCAGGAGGGCTTTATTTTATTTGACTTCCCCGCAGCAGAGGGAAGGTGTTAGACACCCTCCCTATTCCTGCTGGCTGTTTCTCGGGAAACCTGCGAGCCGTGCTGGCAGCCAGCTCCCGGCACCCGTGGGTGCGCATTCCGGGAGGTGCTCCAGGCGCTGGGTTATCCCAGCCCGGGGAGGTTATCCCGGCTGCCACTCGGGGCATAATCACTGTCACTATGCCAATGTTGGGGAAATGGCCTGCAGCCCTCTCCTCCCTCCCCATCTCCCCTTCTGTGTGGGTTTGCATCCCGGATGAACGGGGAAAACTGAAAGGATTTACTGTTTGTGAGCGTTAAAAGCAGATGTCTCAGCCGAAGTGGGAGAAAAGAGAGGATCAATTAACGAGCAGCAAAGGGACAGAGAGAACGGCAGACGGAGGAAACCTGAAGTCACTCGGCTTGTTCCAGGATGGCTGAGCACGTCCCCCAGCCTGCTCCAGGCACCGCAGGGATGCACTCCCCTTCCCTGCCTAATTAGAGGCTTTGCTAATGCCCATCCCTTCATCCCTGTCCCCGGAGCCCGGCAGGAACGGAGGGAGGAGCAGCTCATTTCCCAGTGCCAGGGGACGCGGAGACACAGAGAGAGAGGGACGCGCTTGCTGCCAGCAGCCCCATCTCATCAATTCCATCAGGAACGCTCCGGTGTGGTCTCCCAGTGCGGTCCCTGCTCCGGCAGGGATGGGAAGGGATGAGGGATAACCCTGGGAGAGCTGCCAGGCGCCCCCAAGGAGCGGGCAGCGCGTCCTGCCCGTCTCAAAGAAGAATTTTCTGCTGCTGCTGCTGCTGCCAGCAGGAGCTGGGTTTGGCTTGCTCAGCTCTCCCTTGCTCCTCAGCCTGGGATAAATCTTTCAGGCTGTCGAGCCCGCTCACCTGGCCGTGCCTGCTCCGGGATGAGACCTGCTGCTCTCCCCTAATCCCTGTCAGGAATATTTGAACTCGTCTTTGAGACTTGAGTTGCTCCAGATTTTTCATTTTTATTTAAAGAAGTATTTTAAAAGGTAATAACAAACGCAGCCTTTTTATTAAAAAGTAGTAAAGAAGTGTATTTTTCATTAAAAACATGTCTTTCCTTAAAATATTCAGTCTCTTCCCCAAACTCTTGAATCATAAACATTTTCCAAATGCACGCTGACATATTTGGTTTATTAGCACCTGTGTTTGCAGTAAATGTTTTCATTAAAACATTTTCACCATAAGTTTCTCAGGGAAAAAAAAAAAAGAAAAGCAAAGAAAAACTGAGCTTATTTTTAACCTTTCAGGATGAAAACGGTTTGGAATTGTTGTGTGAAATTAATTTCAGGATTTTTAATCAGCTTTAAGCAGGTGGAGGAGGGAAGAGAAACAACTGAAGGACAGGAGAAAATGGCAGTAGAATTGTGAGCCTGGATCAGAGTGTGGCTGTGGCTATCAGCCTGTGGCTGTGGCTAATGCCAGATGCTTCTAAAGAAAACATAAACAGAGCACAAGAAACATCATAGAATCATAGAATATCCTGGGCTGGAAGGGACCCCGTGCAGGATAATCCATCTCGCCCTCCCTCTCTCTGTTTTTCTAATTCACACTGTTTTCTAGGACAATTGTCTGAAGTCTCTTCCAAGGGTTCGTAGCATTTACTGTTCTAATTCCAGGCATTCTTATCCAAGTGAGTGTCCAGTCCCCTGTCAAACTTGTTAAATTCTCATTCTCAGAGCACAGTCTCTTTTATCAGTTTGGAATTTTCTGCTTCTTAAAATCCCATCAGCTGCCTCTTTGTTCTCCTGTCACGGGACCCGCAGAGCAGAGCTCCCAGCCCAGCCGCTCCAGCCTGGCCCTCGTTCCCTACAATCTTCCCATGTTCCTTTTGCGGTTGTCCCTGTGCAGAGCAGAGCATTTTCTCCATGTGGGAATTTCCTCAGATCCCTCTGGGGTTCCCCAGTTCAGTGTGTCCTTGCTGAGCCCTGCACACGGGACTCCAGAGGTTCCACTCGTGGATCTGCAGCTGTTACACACCAATGTCTGCTGGAACCCTCCTGCAGCATCTCCCAGGGCTTTGTTCCCTGGGTTTGTTTAGAATGATTCGGAGTGGAGAGCTGAGGGCTTACACTGGGATCACAGCCCCTGCTCCTTGTCCACGGACCTGGAGAGACATTTCCTGCCTCGACTGGTCCAAACATCCATGAGTGATGTGGCTGCAGGCAAAGATTCTGTTTGACATCCACTCCCTGCAGGATGATACCCATTCTGGTCCAGCCTGAGACCGACCAGATAAACACCCTGAAGAGTCCATAAGTCCATAAGAGTGACAGGTGAACACCTCGGTGCAGTTTCTGCTGGAACAGCCTCTCGGCAGGGCTCTCACCAGCAGGGAGGGTTCGTGGCTGTGCTGTTTGCTCCCCAGGCTGCTGAGGGCTGGAAGTGAAGAAGTGGAAGATACCAGGAAGATCAAAGTACGTGGGACAGATTAATGAGAGTTTTGAATGAGAAAGAGCTTTAAAGAACACGGTAAATGTTGGGGAGTGTGTGGAGGGAGTTTTAAAGGAGATAAAGCAGGCCCTTTAATAAACTAGAAAGGGAATAAAATCAATGGTGGCTGAGTTACAAATAACACAGCGAAGCCACTGAACTCCTCTTTTCAAACCGGCCCTTCGCAGAAAAGCACAAAAAACTGGGACAAACAATTAGGAAGCAATGAAGACCTTGTCAATAGAGCTGTTGATAAGGAACAGATAAAACGGATACTTAAATTGAATACAGTGGAATTCCTTTTTTACTGATCATTCCTCCCGGTGCTCATCCAGCTCTCCGATCAAACCTTCCTTTCAGCAGCCAGCTCCCGTTTGTGTTGATGTTTGCTTCTTGCTTAGGCTGCTCAGCAGGGCTTTTGGTCAGGAGGATTAGGCTGAAAACTTATTTCTCTGATTTTCTTTGATGTTTTCAAAGGTGGAAAAACCCTTGTGCTCTTGAGGGTCCATAAATCTCTGAGCCAGTTTAATGAAGTATGGGCTCGAACCATTTATAATTTCACTTATCTATCCTGGCATTAAAATGCCCTGCAGAACTCCCCTCGTTCTCCCAAGATGCAGATTCTGGTTTTACACATATGTCTGATTTGGAAAGCTTAGACTTTCATGGGTCTCTTGCGGTAACAATTCAGTCTTAATAATCATCTCCCACTGAAGTCACTGGCACGGTTTGCTCTGAAGGTAATGGCAGGCAGTTTAGCCTCTGCAGAATCAGCTTTTAAAATAAATATTTATAACTGAGTTCAGTCTTTATGGGCACAACAGAGCATCTAGGCGAGCAACGGTGTGGAGATGTGGTTTATTGGCTTAAAACATGGAAAATCAGTAGGATGTTATCAGAGAAACTGGAAAACTTTTTTTTTTTGGCTGCTTTGTAACTTTTTCACTTCTGATCTGTGAGATCAGAATTGTGTCCCGTGGGTGGTACTGCCCTTAAAAGAGGGAATGAGAGAGACTGGCATTTACTTTTGAGGCTGCCCGATTTCTGTTCCTGTGGATGGGCAGGGAAACTGTTCTCCTCTGGCCCCACACGTGGTTGTGGGCAAATGATGTCCCACGGTTACTCAGGAGGGGGATCTAAAGCAATGTGAGGTGAGGGGTGAGTTCTTCCTGATGATCAGCATGGGAGGAGATTTATTTAGGCATTTCTTTAGGTTTCTGTGAGAAAAGGGAGAGGCACCTCGCAGGTAACCCTGTAGGAACAGCAAACACAGCGAGCAGAGTTGGAAACCCTGCCCAGCAGAGCGCCGAAGGAGATCAATATCTGCACCTTTTTCACTGCACATCAATCTCCGTGAGCGGGGGAAAGGCGTAAATGCGGTGTTAATTGCGGCTGCAGATTGTACTCCAGGGGAGGGACTGCAAACCCTGCACACAATGAAATAACCCCAAAGTCCGAATGCTCAGCAGTCGGGGTTCGTGAGGAGCTGGAAGCCCCCAGGTTCTCCCTGGATTTCCTTCTGTGGCCTCTTTTTCTTTCCCTCATGCTGGTGTGAATCGCCAGAGAGGTGAATTGAGTTGTGTCTGTAAGACTCACAGGCTGGCCACAGACCTGCATAAACCCATTAAATTCAACACAGTAATTAAGTTATTTACCATTAATTTCTGGCCTGGGTTGAACTGAATGAAGAATGAAGACAGTGCACTGTGGCATGAATAACCTAAAATAGAGGAAAGAGACCCAATTCAAGCTTCTGCCTCTTCCATTCCCACTCCAGAATTGTTCTCGAACGGAGGCGAGCACAGGCAGGGAGCTGTGGGTGGTTTTGAACAATGAATCATAAACAATGATGGAAAAATAATAAAACAAGACTACCCACTCCCTCCTTCTTCCCTTATGGTGGATGTGGACCACACTGTAATCAGATTCCCACCTAAAAAAATGTTTCTCAAAATTGGTATTAAATATTTCATTGTTTATTAACAGCAAAGAAATTCAACAAGAAATAGAGCCTGCGTTTGTTAGCAATATTTATCTACTTTGTTCCTACACAGCAAATCTGAGAGATATTTCACAGTCTTCTTAATAATGGTGATGCTAGAGATATAAACTGCATTAATAGAAAAAAATGCATAATAGCAATACAGAAAGGGCTGATTATTAATAAAACACTGTCAGATTAACTAACAGTAAAGCAAAGCCTATCTAGTAAGTGCTTGAGAGATAATTCTTCATTCCAAAGTGGTATTTTAGAGTTATGCACTAATAAAAAATTGCTTTAAACTTTCTATGAGATTAAAACTGAATAGTTCCTTTGTTTTGGTTTTTTTTTTTTTTTTTAAATTGCTGGTAAAAAATCAAGTTAAAAGTAAGCACTAAATAATAGCCAGCAGTGTTGAAATCGCATTATGGGCAGATCACATTTCAAAGCAAGGGTGCTTTTCATGTTTTCAAGTGGCAAATGGCATCTGATACTGCAGGGTTTGGTCGGCCAAACAGCTTTTTATGGAAGTGCTGAGAATTTCCCGTGCCAGCTGGGGTCTGCGAGGGCAAGGGGGGTTTCCCTTGGCTGTCTCAGGAATAGGAATGGATCTCAAGGGGCAGCAAAGTCCTCGTGGGTGCAGTTGGAGAAACGTGAAATCTGTAGCAATCACTGCCTCAAATACAGTCCAAAGGGCTGATTTGGTCACACACTCCTGGCTGAGCTGCTCTTTCTTCACAACAAACCCAACCCTGGACACTCCAGGGTGATGTAGGAATGGGAGTCAGACAGGAGACACCCCGAGGGGGGTGTTAAAAGCAATGCCTTGTAAGATAAAGGGTGGGAAGAAATCCCAGACCCTGCAGTTCACAGCGTGGATGGCCCAAATCAAACCCTTCAAACTCACATTAATATCGTGAAGCATCCATGTGAAGAAATATCGACTCTTGCTGTGAATTCAGGTGTGCCTACACAGGTAACTACAGCTGTGCTACACAGGAAAATTGCAGCTTATGCTTCTATTGCCCCTCAGTGAAACAACAGACAACCCACACGGGGAGAAATCCTTGTTCTGGTCTGCAACCACAAGTTACAATAATACAAATAATAATATTAAAGAATAAAAAGAATAATTTGCGAGCCCGAGGTTTGGGACAGTCGAAATAACTATAATAAATCATTCTGGGCTCTAAGTGAACGAAGCAAACCTGGAGATGTTTATTGGCAAACACTTTCCGTGGGAGCACTTTTCTGCACGAAAGGGCTGATGGGGGAGACCTGGGCCTGGTGGGTGACACCAGGGAAAGCAGGGGATGTAAAACTGGAGGCAATTTCCCTGCCACAGTGAGAGGATGAGCAGGTGAGCACTGATCCGGGATAAAAGAGGAGGAAACTCGCCTTTTTCAAGTTCCCACCCATGTAAGAGTGTTGCAAAATTTGAAATAAATTTCTTGGTACCAGCAGTAAAGAATTTTTCACACAGAAGCTGTCAGTGCTCCTGAGTCATTATTTCTTCTTAGAGTTTGTAGGGTAAAAACTCCCCCCAAATCAAGAGGCTCTTCCTACCCCCATCAAACCCAACCACCAGAACCCCACAGTGTTTATAGGCTGATTGATCTTTTTAATTTGGAGAACTATATAATGTTTAAAGGTATTTATTTATTTCTCTTGTGCTCAGGGACATTCCTGGTTTATAAACAATGCCAGAAAGCCTATTTTAGCTTTGAGAAAGGTTTTTATTGTAGATGGACATCTCCCACCACAGGTTCAACCCTTTTTCTTAAAAACACACATCATACATTTCTATGTCCTACATATGGTCCTACAAACATCCAGGCTTGGGACAAAATTGTGGCATCAAACTCTGTGGCAAGGGACACATCCTGTCCTTTGCCCTGTGGCAGGAGAATGGGGGCATTTCCCACACTGGGAGATGAGAAAATTTTGCAAACCCTGTCAGCCCTTACCACAATAATTCCCTTTGGTAGTTCCAGCAAAAAAATCTTGAACACAACTTGATTTGGAAACTTCTTTAGGCACAGCCAGAGAAGGTTCAGTAACAATGGAGTGCAAGAGCTGGGGTTAGAGGAAAGATGAACCAGCTGGGTAGGTGGAGGATGGTGGGATGCAGAGAGGAGTCTCTGTTTTGCCTGGTATTCCGTGTTTCTTGCTGCTGGAGTTCCACCAAGCAGGTATTAATAATAAATAAAAAGAATGGTGAGGGTTATCAACACTGACCCTTTCCCTCTTTCAAGTATGTTTCAAGTTCTTTTTATTGATTACACACAAACTTCCTCACGTGCAGACTGGTCTGTGCTGCCTTTCAGGGCAGTCTGTGGCTTGGGCAACCCGGGCCAGGAACTGCTCATTCCCCCCCACTCTCCACTCTCATTTCTAAAAAGTAGAAAAAAGCCCCCACCTTTTGGGATTCTGGGAAAAATGGCACCAAATAGCGAGGTTTTGTCCTTTCAATTTGCTGTTCACAACAGGGCTTTTGATCTCATTTTAACACGAGGTAAATCACCTTGAACAGCATTTTATGGTGCTATTCCTGCAACAAGCGTGAGTCCATCACCTTTGTGCCTGGCCCAGCGACCTGGCCCTGAGACTTCACCCACAGAACTAATGGTTAATAACCAGATTATCCCTGTTAAAGAGAAGGCAAACCTCTTTTATTGCATATCCTACTACTCTGCACCACATGCAGGCACTACCCCTGTCCTCTTTTGAATAATTTTAAATGAGCCAGAATCTCTAATGAAAGGATGTTGGAGGTCCAAGCCACCTCCTAAAGCAGTAGAACAATGCCATGAGTTGTTTTGCTCCTCCTCTGGCTTTAATTTCAAGGGACAAGAGGATGGCATTGAGGCAGTTGCCTACTTCATTTTAAATATGAGTGAAACACCTTTAAAGGTGCCAGACTGAGAACCTGTAAGAAAGTTTTTCAGTGTGATCTGGTCTCTTCCCCTCAAGAGGAAGGGGAAAGTTTTTCGAATGCTGGGTGGCAAAACGAATCTCATTTCTCAAGTCATGAACTTTGAAAATGAACTTTCTACGCATCAAAGAGCAGAAAAAGACCAAGATTTGATTATTTTATAGCCTTGTCCAATGGATACTCACAGACTGGAGGGGACAGGTGTGTGTGAGAAGGAATAATGGATTACAGCACCACACATCCCAAATATCTGCAGTTGCTTCTTGTATCAAGTGTTTGATATTCGGCACAGCGAGTCCTCCCCTACAGCCACAACCCTGCCTATATTTATGTCACCTCCACGTGGATGCTGGGATGAAGACAGCAGCCTTCCATTGCTCCCAGGCAGGTTTCCTGTTCCCTCAGGCTGGGTGTGTGTCTCTATCAGAGGCGTGGAGCCGTGGATGTGTCACACGTTGTGATATCGGGGCCATTGTTGAGATGAAATACTCATCTGCCCTAAACCCTTCACCACCAGGAACCTATTGCTGAGCTGACAGAGCTCCTGTAGCATCAGGGGGACAGGCACAACACGGCCCTGAAGTGTGTTCGGAGAAATCCAATATTACAGAATTTATATCTGCAAAATTCATCTTGTATTCTCCCCCCTTCAGATGCCTTCCCATATTTCAGGCCCGTGGAATCGATGGAACCGAGGGGCAGTTTGTTGTAGCACCCTGTTGGATGATATTAAATTCTTGCTTTATTGCTAATATCAGCAACTTTTTTAGACTGAGACAAGAAAAAAAGATGGAAAGAGAGAAAGGAAGAGTGTGGGAGAGAGACAGGAGCTACAAGATGTGTTGCTTATTTTGCTGAAGTCTGAACCAGGGAAAAAAAGGCAAAGCCTGGTTCCATAGAGCTTAAAGGCAGATGCTGTCCCCATTGTCTAGTGCTGTAACAGCCACAGCTAGACTTGGAGTGGAAATAAATGAATTACACTGTGCCAGGGGTGCCCTGTGTGGCTCGTGAGGGCACTTAGAGCAGGAGCCAAGGGGTGTCTGAGCCCTGCCACTCTCACACCGTCCCACCACTGGAATCCACTGTCTGTCCCCTCCTTGCAGAACAAAACCCCAGCCCACTGCTGTTGTTATCACAACAGTTTGGGCCCAGATGTGCCTGTGCAGTGCACAGATGTTATTTCCAGGATTCACGGACATCCTGCAAACCCCTTCCAGCCACAGTTCCCGCAGCACTCTGGTGAGAGAAGGGCACGTGGCCCATCCACATCTGGATGGTTTCACTGAGAGTCAGGGAGGTTCCCGGTGGGGGAAAGGATCCTCTTGGCTGCTTGGACAGGGACCCAGGGCTTGGGTTGCCCATAACCTCTTCTAACCCACCAGCCTAAGCCCTGCTGCAGAGCTGGCCCAGTACCAGTGAGACTTGGTCCCCAAGCACATGAGGATTTTCCACATTCCCTCTGCCCAGGCCTGAGCAGCATTTCCTGTTGGGAAACCTTTGTGAAGGTCAGGGCTCAGTGCAGGGCTGCCAGGTGCTCCAGAAGCCAAATCCCATCAAAAGCTACAATTACTCAGCAGCTCTGCCTGGAGCCAGGCCCAGCCCAGCACCACCAACACCCTCCCAGTCCATCTGGAAATGAGTTATTCTGCAGAATTTTAATCACGAGCTGTAGGATCGAGTTGGATATTAACAGCTGGAATTGATTGCTGGTTGAAGCAGGAATGACTCCTGACTCCCAGAGTGCCTCCCATTTACATCCATGAGGAATCTGGCGCACCAAGTGAGCACTCCTGGCTCTCTGTGATCTCACCCACTTGCAGCAGAGAGATGTTTATTGTGCTGTAGGTACCTGATCTGCTTCCATGGCCCTTGCATGGCAATCAGAGGAATTCTGTGTAAAAGGCTCCCTCAGAGAGGGCATGGAGGCAGGGATGAAATGGACACAAACTTTGCTGGGTGTAGAACTAATATTAAGCATGATGATGAACCCCAGGGTTTCACTGGTTTTTTTTAATTGCTCTTGGAGCCCTAAGAAGTATTTCTTTTTGCTGTTAGAACCACAATAATATTTCATTCCCACTGCTTACCCTAAAAAATGGATTTCCTTTCCCTTCTCAGTTGGTGATTTGTTTTGCATTAATGCCTTTCATAACTCATACGTTTTGCCATTAAAAATTAATGCTTGGTGCTGACATAAACAAATGAAATTTGTATTATTAATGTTTTACATAGGTAAGACTTTGTAATAACAGATTCATCATAACAGACTGTTTTAATTAAAAGACTTGCTCATTCCCTAAACTGATTTCAGACATAATTTTGGGCATTGGGAAGAAAGTCTGGTACAACCGCCTGGAGAGGAGTGATCAATAAGACCTCACAAGCCATTTTTAAAGCTTGCACCTGAGTTCAGATGAGGGATCTGCTGTCTGGGTTGTGTTCCATGAGAACAGCAAGTGGGAGAGGCACCAGGGATGGCTCTTGGGTGCAGCCTCAGGCCTACACACCATCGTGGTTTCTACCCAAGGGCCAGTGCAGGGTTTTGCTGCATGGGAGGGTATCAAAGTGAATAAAACACCAAAGTGGTGGGATCACAATCAGGGTTTGCCTTCAGTTGTCTGGGTTCTTCTCTGGCTGGAGAACCATGTGGCTCTGAGGATGAATTTCCCATGGAAAGTCATCAGGATGATCCCCAGGCCGGCCTTTGGGAGTATGGATCTAACTTTGGAGAGATGAGGGTGAACTGGTTATCACTGCTCCCAGGAATGGGACAAAGCTTCTGGTGCCACCCACAGCTCAGTTAAAGCCACACTCTCCACTACTTCACTGTAAAATTGGACATTAGGAAGGAAAAGGAGAAGCAACAAGTTCAGGAATAACCTGCCTCCATTCAGTTGCCTCTAACAGAATAGTGCATACATGAAGTTCATGTTAATTATAATGCCAAGCAAACCTTCACTGGAAAATTTCTCATTAAAAATTCACTTCTGGTTCTGAGGGTGATAGTGTTGATTGTCCAAAAGAAGAAACCCGGCTGCTTGGCTGGGGGGCTGCAGGTGATGGCTCCATAACAGGGCTGTGTGACGCATTCCCAGGCAAATGAAGCTCTGGTCGGGAATAACTCGGGGCAAACTCTGTTACAACGCCGTGGTAATTGTGCCACAAGACAGGGCCACGGTCTTACAAACCCCAGAAAGGGAAATTCAAAGGTGTTCCAGCCTGGAGATGGACGGGTGGGGAAGGGAGTGAAAAGAGGAGCACATGTCCTCTCAGCCCCGGGAGCAGCGGCACAAAATGCACTCATGACAGGGAACGGGGCCACGGGAAAACATCAAGGCGGGGAATTCCTAAAGCCCGATGCACTTGCCTCTTCCCCCGTGGAAATCAATGGAAATGTTCAGTTCAGTTTTTCTGTACCGGGGAGTTCAAGGGGAGCCGAATTAAACCAGTGAGCTTTCAAGCCACCCACCCTCCACAACTGCAAAGAACAATTGGGAGAGAGAAGAGCTAAGAATTGAAACCGTTGTGAAAGAGCCGGCCCTAGAAAATGGCTCCGGGAAGCCAGGAGTGCTGAAAAGAGAGAGATGATAAGGAACTATCTGTATTGGACATCAGGAGCTTGTAAAAGGCGGCGGGATGTAAAACGGCATCACTCTGGAAAGGACACGCCAGCGCTGAAGGGGAGAGCAGGGCTGGCTGGCAGCCTCATTAATGGGCAGCATGGCCTGGGCTGCTTGGGTAAATCTCCCCTCTCCACCCCCCCAGCTCCCACTGCGACCACTGCAGCCTCACACAAGCCAGGGCAGAGGGAGCCAGGCGAAAAAAATCGCATTGCAGAACGGAACAGGAGCTTTGTGTGCGTGTGACGTGGGGCAGGGATGCAGATGTGTACAAAACAGAGGTGTGCATCTGTCCCCGGGACTCCCACACTGCTGGCATCAGGACACTTGTGCTGCCCTTTGATACGTGTGCGCTGGAGAGATTTTTTACCTGGCAAGGGGCGACTTCCACTCCAAGAAGGTTGAATGTACTTTTTGCCCCTTTTCCAGGCACGTTGCGGCTCTGCAGCTGCGTGTCCAGCATGAGATTGCGGCCATTTCTGCAGCCTTTGTGCTGCTGAACCTATTTAATTAGAGGGAATTGAATTGAAGCTGCTAAGCAGTTATTGTCGGGGCCGCTCTCCGTGCACGGACACATTGTTCAGGAGCCCACAGGAGTGCTGTGCCGGACATGGGCACATTGTGCCTCCAGCTGAACCCCAGCCAGCTCCACAAGACAATGGAAAAATAAGGCGGAGATTTCAGGCACTAATCTTGAGAGAAAAGTTAAAAAAAAAAAGAAAAAAAAAAGGGCGTATTTGCCCAGCTCAGTGCAAAATACGGAGCACTTCTGCCTGAGGAGGATAAGGAGAGCTGGCATTGCCTGCCATGGTTGCTCCTCAATTTCAGGAGCCTGGAAACAAGCTCTGCAGAGGGCATTGGTGCCCCTCAAGGGGAGCCCAGGCTGCCCCCACTGTTGAAGAACTCCTGCCAGGAATGGGGGTGGAATGGCAGCAGCTTTGTTGGATAGGGCTCTGCCAAGGCAGAGTGAACGTTCATTTTCCTAACTTTCCATCAATAATTAATCAAAACTGGTTTTACATAAGCCTGAACATAAAATTATTAGCTCCTGGAGGTTCTCCCAGTGGTTACAGCAAGACCTCTGTCAGCAGCTTCAGAATTGATGTGCTTTAAAAGGAGAGGAACATTGATAAATACTCATTTGTTACCCCTGCTGTTGCTCACTCAGTCAGCTCTCACCTTTCATTCTCTTTGCCTCTTGTGTTGGGAGAAGGAAAAAAAAAGAGGAGGAAGAAAGCAGGATTTTACTTGGAAAACAGAGGTGAAGAGGAAACTTTCTCTCACGATGAACACGGGAAAACCAGTCTCTGGAATAATCCAATAACTGAGCCCTTCCTCAAATCTGGGCGTGTTCCTGGAATTTCAATTAAATTGCAGGATCTCTGGGGCACAATCGAGCCTTTCTACTCACTTTCCTTTGAGTCCTTTAAAGTGACAGAATGTTGATCCTCGGTTATTTCTCCGAGGTGCTCTCGTGGTAAAAATAACGCAATAAAGAGCACTACAGCTGGCCTTGGCTGGGCTGGGGGTGCTGCAGCCTGGGCTGGCCTGGGGGCTGGGGCAGTGGAAGGACAAACCTCTGCTCCCCACGAGGAGCATTCACTCCTCAGGCTGGTGGATCCTCTGGTCTTCACTGAGCTTTGTTGAGGGAGCATCCCTGAGGCGTGTCCCTGTGCCCCGGGTCTGCACCGGGCAGTTCAGAGAGGGGATCAGCTCTGTGTGCAATCAGTTACTGCCAGGAGGAGATTCCCCTTCTGTCTCTTCTCTTTCTACTTGCCATGGATGGTCCCACCCTTCCTAGATCAAGTCCAGCTTCGTGGATCCCTCTGAGGCTCCCCTTCTCTCCCTGCATGGGACTGAACATCCCACCCTTGTCAGGCAATTTAAACTTCTCTACTCTCCAGTGGAGAAAGTCTGGGGTTTTTAAGTGCATTCCATGAAGCTGTGATGATTCCAGGACAGAAGCATCCTGAGGATTTCTAAGTGAGGAAATCCAGCATGGTTCCCTTGACCTCAGGGAAGGGAGAGCAGTTTGCACCGTGTTACTGAACCATCCCTCTCCGAGTCTCTGCAGCATCCAGCCTTCCTTGTGGCCACGGCCCAGGGCGCAGAGAGTTTGGATCAGCTCACAGCTTGTGCAAGTCACTGCTGAACACACTGCAGAAAATCATCTTCATTAAAAAGCCCCTTCTTTTAGTGTTTCTGAACCCAGCTCTGCACGGATGTGGGGTGCAAAGTACACCTGGGGAGTTTAGAGGTCACACTTCTATTGAAGAGAAAAGTATTAAGGCAACCAAGTCCTTTAAAAGATTTCTTCCCACTGGCTTATCCTTCAGGATTCACTCCACAGGATGATAAAGATTTCAGATTTTTTGGACTGTTGGAAAACTCTCTCTCCACTGTTCGCACTGTGCAGTCAGTCAGCTCAAGCACTGCCTAATTCCTCTTGCTCATGGTTAGACAATGGGAGAGGTGAATAATAAATGAAAACATAAATTCTCAGAATTCTGAAAGCAGGAGAAAAGAAACTACAGTTTTTCAGGATCCACCTCAAACAGCTGAAGCTTGAAGAGGCACCTGAAAAAAAAGATGAAAGCCAACCTTGCAAAACACAGCAAAAAAAAAAAAAAAAAAACCAGGGGAAAAAATGGGAAAATATGCATGGGAAAAGAAGCAATGCTGCTGAGATATGCATCCCATTTCTCCTCAATTGCTGGTCTGTTCCTCCAGGCTTCCCGACAGAACTGCATGCTATTTTTCCTTTTAATTTCCTGAATGTAGTTATTAACTGGAGTAAAAATAAATAAATAATCATGATGACAACATGTAATTTCTTGCAATGAAAACTTATGGTACTGGTTATTTCCCAAGATTAATCTGAATGTTTGCAAGTCTCTTTATTCAGCTAGATGGGAAACAGGACCTATCACCAGGGTTCCTTTCATTTTCCTGATTTTTTTTTTGTCTCTTAAAACAACCACATTCCTATTTTTTCCCTTGCCTGTAATAGAAAACTTTCTTTCCTATAAATCTCTTTTGTTCCTCCTGAGACTCTCCAGCAGTCTGTCAGGAGCCCAGCAAGGAATAGCTCATTTCTGTCAAGAGCTCCATATTAAGCATTAAATGTCTTCCAAAAAGCCGTCCTGATGACAGCAAAGCACAGGGTCACACTCGTTTGAGCCACGATTTACTCCCTCTCACGGCACAGTGAGGAGAACTGCTTGGAACCGGGAGCTCAGAGCGGGAAGAGAAGCCTCGTGACCCGCTTGCCTGGAGATGCTGGCACGATGTGACAGGGCTGTGGCGATGAGACGGAGCCATGGGGTGGCTGAGGGGAAAGGAGGTGCCTTTGGAGCCACCCGGGCTGCCCCATCGCTCACAGCCCCGCGGTGCTGCTGCTCCTGGGACGCGGTGTGCCGCTCAGTGCCACGGCAGGGGGACGGTGACACGGGCTGGCACCGGCCTGCCTCCCCTTCTGTCTGCTGCACACTTCAGCTGGCGTCTGACAGGGAGCCCAGGCTGTCTGCTGGGGCACCTTTAATATCCTTAAAGATCCCTCTTTAAAGCAGGCTGGGGGAGAGCTCTCCGTTCAGAGGCTTCACGCCCACACCGAGCCGGCGGGACACGGACCACAGGTGGTGCTGGGCTGCTTTCAGCGTCATTCCCAGCCCTCCCTCCATCTTCTGTTCCAACAGCTTTACAAAGCTGCCACCAAAGATGCCTGGGATGAGACAGAGACGTGGTCCCAGGATGTCATTTTCCTTCTGTTCTCTCTGCCGCCGTGTTTCTGTCACAGTTACCGAAGCCAGCCTGGCTCTGGGCTGCATTTAGCATCTTAACTAAAAGATCATCCATTTCCGCAGTGTTGCTGGTGGGTGACACCCCTGCATGGCTCTGAGAAACAAAGGAGGGCAGAGCTGTCGAGTCCTGCAGAGTTACTGGTGAGGATCTGGGGGCCGTGAGCAGCTCGTGGAGATCTTCCCACCCCACTGATCTGCTCTGCTGACGTGGCTGTCACCCCAAAGGTGCATGGTGCAGAAGAAGTCCTTTCCCTCAGTGCTTTGGTAGGAGAAAGAGGGATACAACTGAATGGAGATGGAGGCTGTGCTCCCTCTCCTGCCTCTTCCCTCTGCAGAGAGGCTTGGCAGAGAGCAGCTCCCTTTCCTGGCTGGAGCAGAAACCCTGGGATGTGATGCTGGGCGGTGCACAAGGATTGGATGTCCCAGCAAAAGCCCCCTGGTCCCAACCCTCCCCTTGTGATATCCTTCAGACTTGGGAGGTTTGTCCGTGTTCTGCACTTACCAGAATGTTCTGCATTTACCAGAAACAGGGTGGTTTCTGCACAGCCAGGGAGGCAGGGATTAACTTCCTCCTGGGCATGACCATCGTGACCACTCATTTGTGGAAGATCCCGGGAATTACCTCAGTCCTGCTAATGACAATAAAAATAGAACTACAATAAAGAGGAGCACGGAGCCAAACCACACAGGAGACACCTCAGTGCGCTGGGAATGGTTGTGAGGCAGTGCATTCCCTGTCTGTTCCCGAGTGATGGATAACACCAGCCCAGCAGAGAGCGAGATTAGCGCTGCTGCCCTTCCTGTGTCCTCCAGGATGGCAGGAAAGAGTAAGTGGGTGTTTGCTGCTGGAAGTATCCGCAGGCTCCAAAGTCCAGGAGCGTTTCCAGGAGCAGGAGGCAGCGGATGTATCTCTTCCTCACGTTCCCCCCCTTTCTCTATGTTTCCCGCCACCAGGATCTCACATTCTGCAAATGCATCAGAAAAGAAAAATCGATGTAAACTAAACAAGAGACTTTCCAGGCTGTAAAGCAGAGATGGCATTAGGTGCCCATTAATCCCATGGCTGCAGCAAGTCCCTGAAGCGGTGGAAATGGGAGGAGGGAAAAGGGAGGAGGGGGAGAATGCCAGGGGACAGAGAACCAGCAAATCCTCCCTTATGACTGTAGTTGTTTTCCTTTCCTTTTATTTATTTCTATTTTTTTTCTTTTCTTCCCAATTTAAATAGAACTCATAAAATGAGCTGATGGAATATTCTGCTTTCTCTGCCTCCATGCTAGATTCAGAATGCCTGCAATGCTTTCTAATGTCAGCAGATCCAAATAAGATCATTTGCATTAAAAGGAAGCCAAGCTTGCAGCTATCTACTTAAAAAAAAAAAAAAAGGACAGAAAAATTCAAGCTTTTAAATTAATCAATGACCCCTCAGGTTGATGCCTATGTAGAAATACTAAACTAAAAAGTTCTGCATCTGATCATAAAAACTCTGAGTTAACTGTGGGTTGGCTGCATCAGGGTTTAATGCAGGTCTTTCCATGACCCATCGTGTTTGCTGCTCGGCTCTTTGGCTCAGAATTGCAGGTTCCCTCTCTGAGTGTCCTTCCCCGTGCTTGTGAACAGGCACAGAACATCACAGGTCTTCCTCTGGGAGCTGAGCCCAAAACCCAGGAGCACTCACAGCGAGGGGAGGAGAAGAAGTCAATCCTCGTCTGTCTCAGGGTAGCGAGGTCCTTTGGAAAATCTCTCTGGAAAATTCTGGTGACAATCTGTGTTCTGAACTTCATTACTCTTTATAGAACAACTTCACAACTGTTTCTGAGGCAGCCCTGCCCCTTTGCACTCCAGCACTCCTTATTTTTATGCCAAGGAGAAAAGTTATTCTCATGCTTAATCCTTTGGAATTCTGCAAGAACCTGGACACATCTTCCCCTCCCCTCCGAGTGGAAACCCATCAAGCCTGTGGTTTTTGGTACTTGTCCACTTTGATATGCTCCAGCCACATCTCAGTTTATAATTTCTAATAATTTCCAGTGTTAGTGAGGCTGAAAAAGCCATTGAGTGTTTTCAGGACTGAAATTGAGCCATCAATTATGAAAATGTTTCTTCTGCTCAGTTTCCCGCTGAGCCATTATCTCATAAAAATCCCCAGGAAAACACCTCCCTCGCCAGAAGAGGAAACAGTTAACAAGGCAGAGCTGCTGCTGAGGTGCCCTGAGAACAGGAGTGTGGGGCTGGATACAGACACCCACAAATCCAGAGCCATCACCGGCCCCAACAGCACGCAAAGAAAATTGCAGACTCAAACAGCCTCAGTTGGCATAATTTTCTATGTGAACTTGTCCCCTTTCCTTGAAATACTAGAATTACTTTACAATACAAAAGCTCTTTGCAATAAATGGCTTTTTTTTTTCCCCCCATGAATCTCCCCTATCATTCCCCCTGTGCCCTGCACACACTGGAGGGAAAAGCTTATTTGCATGTAAGACTCAGGCATTAAGGTTCCTCTTATTATAGGCCGAGAAAAAAGTAACTATTGAGCAAAAGGAGAGCAGGAGGAAGTGGGGGGGCAGAAAAAGTGCAGACACAGTAAATTACTGTGTGAATTAAATCTCCAGCTGACTGGAAATGGGGCTGTTTGAAAACTCCCTTTGATTTTTGCAGTGTAAGGTGGGGAGGCTGCCATTCTTCTATTTTATGTTTGCTGATCCTTTGTTGTTCCTTTATGATCTTTTTTCACCTCATGATGTGTGATTTAGAGTCATTTCAGGAACGCAGAGAGCTGCAAAGTGGGCACGGTGGGAGGGGACGGCCGCGGCCAGGGTTCAAGGTGGAAAACCAAAGTATTGAGCTTCCTGACAGGGGCTGTGAGCACTGGCCCCAAATCTGGGTGGGCACATGCACATTTTGGTCCTGTTTATTGAATTTTTTCCCATCCCAGTGGCATTGAAACACAGTGGTTGTTTAGAATCACAAATTCACTGGAGATGGGTGTGGAGTTCTGACCAGGTAACCGAGCCTGCCAGAGGGAAGGCAGAGGAATAAATCTACTTGTCCCATTTCCCAGGTTTTGGGTTTAATTTTAAAATGAAGAAATAGAATTGGGTGGAAAGAGGTCAGGTTTCATATGCTCAGCTCGTCTCTGCCTCACTGGGATATTACTTAAGAAAGTAATGGGGAAGAAGGGGGAAAAAACATTTAGGAAAATAAACAGAGCCGGAATAAACACAGGATGTGGGGACAGCTGATGCCAGTGGAGAAAACTGTTATAAAATGAAGCTACTGGAAAGAACAGCTAATGAAAATGAGCAAAATAAGGACTCTAAAATTGGAATTCTACCTTGAAACTGTGGTACCCTAAGGAGATTTTACTGACTTACTGTACCCATTGTCTTGCCTGCCCATCCCCTACCATTGCCCCTAGAGCTGTGCCCAGAGACCAGCTAAGCAAACTGGGGGCTGGAGGGATTATGGCCAGATTTGGGGTTCTCTTGATATCTGTGCTCCTCTCCCCTTCCCACACAGAAGCTGTGAATTTGCTGCCTAAGAAAAACTGGGAGTTCTCAGGTTAACCATGGGAGAAGGGCTGCTTCCCATTGTCTCCTGAGACACCTGACTGCTCTGGGATAAATGAGATGGACTTTGTGGGTGTTTGTCAGTAGGACTTTACTAAACCTGACTCCAGGTGACACAACAATTCCCCTTTTACCACGTGGGGAAGAGCCCCTAAATCCAGAGCTGGTGTGAAGCACAACCGATGGTCGTGGCGCTGTGGCCACTTACCCGCGGCTCTGGCTTTGCTCCAGGGCTCCAGCGTGCAAAGCTGTCCCTCAAGAATGGCTCTTTATCCACCACAAATTCCTGCCTGAGCTCCTCACACACCCTCTGGGCAAGGTCTCTGCTCTGCTGTGTCCCCGTGCTGCCAGCCCAGGTCGCTGCTGTCCCCAGTGCACTGCTGGGCACTCACCAGATCTTTAAATCTCTTTTCTTTTGCAGGGAGAAAATGCCAATTACCAGAGGCTCCCACGTGAGTTGTGCAGATGACAGGAATCACTTTCTGTTTGTCACTCTTTTGCCTGTATCTGATGGTTTATTGGGAAAGGGCTCGGTTTATGCATGCACCAAGATACGGCTTCATTGGTATTCCTTGGGCAGATGCTCTTCTGCTCCCATCTTAATAATCATCTCTTCTTCTTATCTAACAGGGCTTTATATGGGAAGAATGGGGGCCAGTGAGGGGTGAGGGACAGCAGTGTAGGAAACACAAGGTTATCAGAGCTCCTTTTCTGCAGAGGTGTGCGTGGAGTTAGCAGGATAATGCTCATCACATCACTTATGCACTGGATGCTCTGATATTTCAGCCCTTATTTGTACCAGGTGAATAACTTGCAAAACACCTTGTGTGACTGGCCACTGTCATGCTTTGTGAAATTTCCTAATGCAATATTTATGGGAAAGGGACGTCGTTTTAGGCATTAATAAAATTTTATGTAAAAATCCTCAGACCTCAAAATGCACTGGGCTGCATTTTCTGCCTTTTTTTAAATTTAATTTTTATTTGGGCTACCCAACCCCTGCAACCTCTGATGCCAGGGGCTAGTGATGCCTGGTGCTCCCCAAACATAAAGTGAGGAATTTTTTCCTGCTTTGAAGACCTTGAAGTTTTAGGCCTGAAATTTCAAAGGAGCAGACATCCCACAGAGCGCAGTTCCCAACCTCCTAAGCATGCTTTGAAAACCCCGAGCAGAGAACACACAATATGGCAGGCTAAGGAAAAATCCTGAGAAGGGAAAGGACTTGTTTTGGGTCAGGATAAACCCTCTGGGTAGCACAGCCTCATGAGGGTGGGGGGGAATTCACTGCTCTATTTTGAGTGGAAATCTCATTCCTTGTAGGGCAGTTTTGTTCCTAAATTGAATCTGTGACTGAACCTTGCTCCCTTCCCATCTCTCACACTGGTGTCTGGTGCTGTCCCCCTCCCTTGGCTGTCCTCACCTCACCCAGCTCCCACTGATCACATGGGCTCATCCTAAATTATTTAAATTTACAGCTTCTTGGTGTAATCCTGCATTTATGCCCCCTTTGAATCTATTTCGACAGCTACTGCCGGTGAGCGCCGTGCTACCTTTCACACAATCCCATTCTAATGAAAGGAATTTAAATAGAGGAAGATTGAATTAGAAGTCAAAATAATTACTTTTCTGGGCACTTTTGCTGCACAGAGAAGAAGAAATCAGTAACCACAGCCTCTGGGATATCCAGCAACCCCCATTCCACCTCTGTGCACGGCATAGTCTGGTCTGTGCTGCTTCTACTGCTGCTCATTAATTGTTCATTAAACCCAGTCCAAACTCCAAGAAAGGTTGGTGCTAATTCACCCTTCAGTAAGGAGAAGAAACAAACAAAAAAAGCACATTAAGGGGAGCATCCAAGCTGCACAGGAGAAGGCAGCAGACAAATGGGTCTCTCCTGCGGGAGCCGGGAAAACGAGAGGTGAGTTCCAGGCTGCGCCGCTCCGGCGGGGATTTGTGGAGCTCGGCTGCAGTCCTCGGCTGCAGAGCTGTTGTCATGGAAGAGAAAGCTCAAATATTACCAGTTCAGAAGGAAGCACACGCAGAGGATGTCACTTAAATGCAATCCCGGGGCCGAGGCGCTCTGCTCATCCCCGTGTGCGTGCCGAGCCCGCGGAGCCTGCGCTCCTCGCCCGCCTTGTGGGACCATCGGGTGCCTCCAGATATTAAAAGACATGTGGGCTTTGCCGTGTGCAGCTCACAGGTTAACCAGACAAGGAACGAAGGTGACATTAAGGACAGGTTGTAAGACATATTCCCTGCTAATCTCCCAGATCTGCAGAATACACCGGGAATATTTGCGCTCTTTTTGCTCCTGGTGGTTCTCACCTGCGGTTTTTGCCTTTAGCTCCATTTCTAGAGATCATGTTTCTTAGTGATTCCTCCCAATGAGGACTATTTGTCTCTTTTTCTATATTCAAAAACCCAACAGAATAAAGTGCAATTGCTGCAGTTCAGATGATCTGAGGACTCCTGGTTCACTGTTCCTTCCCCTTTTCAGACAAGTAGGAGATGAACTCATGCCTGGTGCTTTGCTTGGCTGCCTTCAGAGTTATGGCAGCGACTTGTGCACCTCACTCCTCCTCACATATGACATTTTAATCTGAATTCTGTCCAGATAACAAAAGTCTGATCCTGAAATATTAATGACAAACAACTGCAGGACCTGTGGGTGATTTGCATTGCATCTTTTTTCCAGGAAAGAAGTGGGATCACCTTTCTTGGGACATGAGCCTGTGCAGATTGCCTTTGCAAGTGATGGAGAAGCCTGCTCTGGCATGCTGTCAATCTCATAAACAAAGGTGTTGTCAGGGAGCCTTATTTAGAAGTATTTCAAATTAACCTTGACAGAAGAATTAATAAATAATAAGAGCTGAATGATTTATAAATAAATCAATTACACTATAAATTTTAAAACAGCATGGTCTCAACTATTGCAGGGTGAGCAATACGGAGAAAGTTCATGTGGGCTAAAACTTCTCTGGAGGGTTTCTGGTGTCCCCTCAGGGGCCCAGTGGCTTCTGAGGGAAAGATGAAGGAAGTCACAGCCTGAGGGGGATGTTAGGAAAACACACCCTGTGTGCCACAGAGACTGTGCAATGATCTCCTTGATCCTTGGAATGTCGCTTCTCCAGATGGGACCCCAACTGCAGAAGCTCAATCGTAAGTGAATCTATTGCAAAGTGTCAAGAATTTAAGAAGAAGGGCCAATATTGGAGTTTCTAGGGCCTGGCTCCAGAATCCACATAAAACTGGGGGAAGAGGTGAAGAAGACTAAATGAGAAATCAAAGTGAGACTCGTCCTGTCTGACCCTGGCTGTCTGCTCTGAGTTAGTCTTTTTATCTTCCCCTGGATGCTGGAGAGACATAGGAAGGTCCAGAAGCCTAGGATTCACATGGGTGACAAATCCCTATTTCAGGATGGGGCTAAAGCTGTGGCAAACCTAGGAAAGCTTCCATGAAATATCTTGTTAGTGCCTTTTTCCAGGTTTTGGCTGTTCCAGCTTCTGAGCTGCTGGAGTGGAGCATCCAATACAGGCAAGGCAAGCAAGCCCATCATCCTTGGATGTGACTTCAGACTCTGCCTGTCCTGGGGATGTGACCACATCAGAACCTGCGTTTTCATGGAGAATTTCAGCAGTTTGAGCTTCACTCCAGAGAAAAAACTCCAGACACTGAGCTGTTGACAGTATCAGCAGAAATGGGAGCACCTTTCTCTGCCCGCTTTTCAGCCACTGAAAGGCTGGGCTAAGCTTATCTGGGCAACTGATCAAATAGGTGTGAGCATTGCTGCCCGTGAGCTCATTAATTTGAAGCACAAAGCCCCCCAAAAAAGGCAGGGAAAAAAGCAGCAGGGTGGTGGACAACCTTATCAGAATTCCATAGTTAGGTAGAAATTGGTTTAAAAATTCAAATGACTGTTCACATGAAATGGCTTGCAGGATTCACCCAACTGTAATAGCAATTCTCTGCAAATGATTATGCAATTACCTCCAGGAGGTCAAAAAGTAATTACCACGTAACCTGCTCTCTTCTGCTGGTTGCCTCTAATAAATAATAGATGCAAGCTCTACTCGGGTTTAGAAGGGAATTTGCCATTTCTTTACCCTGTAATTACATTAGATTATTTACCCAGCATGGTCAGCTGTGACCATGTAGGTCAGCTAACACGATATAGGAAGAATGGATGAAAATGATTTATGCTCTTGATCTCCTCCAGCACCTGGGATCCAAAGGATCTTTGGTATCTCGTGCACCCAGGACAAACCTTTGTCTCTGGCCACATGTGCTCCCATGGGTGCTGAGCACTCCTGTGTGTCAGCATCCTCCCGGGCTTTGCAAACCCCCACATCAAATGCTCAGGGCTCCAGCCAAAGCCCCAGTAGCAAAACTGTTCTGTGGGGCTTCCTGGGAATCGCTGCAGGACATTCTGCTCCACGCACTCTGGTGCTGTCAGGACATCAGGCCTCAATAAGGAGATAACATTTTCCTTAGCCTCAGGCTCAGAAGCCTGGCAGACCCAGGGCTGTGTGTGTTTTCCCATGGGCAAGCAGGCAGGCTGTCATCATTTTCATCTTTGTCAGAGAGGGTTTGTTGTTGTCGGCTGAATTTCACACTGAGGCAATTTCCTCCTGAGGACCTGGAATGATGGCATTTTGCTTTGTTTCCCTGACTATCACCTTGGAGGATGCAAAGCTTGGAATACGCTGCCTTTTCCTGGCACTCTGTGAAATTGGCTGCTTTGACCTTGCTGGGAAGAAAGACAATTCTTACTGGGGAGCAGGGAGAGATCTCGGGGCATGGTGTGCCTGGCAGAAGAAGATGCACAACTTCTTCCTGGAGAAGTTGACAAGAAAAGTAGAACAAGCCAAGTAAAATGCGGGAGAAAGGCCAGATTATGGTTTCCGTTTCACACATGGGGTGAGGGGCAACAAGACTGAGCAACCTGACCAAGGTCACCCATCAAACCCGTGCCAGGGCAGCACGAGAAGGCTCCAGCTCTCCTGAGGGCTGCTCCAAAGTCTGCTCCAAGAAAACATTTTCCTCTCGAGGGCTCAGCCTTGGGAAGCAGCTCAGGCTGAGTCAGAAAAGCACAAGCTCCCCCATAATGTATTTCCCCTGTCAGAAGATAAGTGTATCTCCCACTTGCTGCTCACTACAGTGGCTGTTTAATAAATTAAGGGTCTAATTACATGGTATAGAAGTGATGTTGTTACACAGGTGCAGTGACTGGAAACAAGACCGAGCAATAATGTTCCAACAAAACCCAGCGGCCTCTGCTCCCGATTTCTATTTTATGCTTTGTGGTCTCTGCGTTAGAGAATGTGCCACAAGCTGGGATCAAATCAGGTTTTAATGTACCCTGTGATTGATGGACACGGTTCCAGCAAGGGCTGGAGTCTCAGCAGTCTCTCCCCTGCCTTGTCCCACCTGTTCTTCCACAGACACAAAACATGGCCAAGGCTGATGGTGAAAAATACATCTCACCTAAAGGTAATGAGGAGTATTTATGGAGGAATCACTTTAATGCTATTATTTTAAGAATGCCAGCCTGCAATGGCCACAGAACTTTGAGTTTCAGCCTGTGCAAACCCACCCAGTCTCCTTGATGAATCTCATGCTTTAGTGGTTGCAATCAATGGTCTTAGAGGTCTTTTCCAACCTAAATGATTCCATGATTCACACGAGGCCACCTCTCTGAGACTTTTCACACAGGCATTTTAGGAAGAGCTGCAGTGTTGTGCTCCATGGCCTGAGGTTCTACAACCATTCCCTCCCAGCCCAGAGGTGCCCAAGGAGCTGAGTGGAGGTGGTGGGAGTCCTTTGAGGCAGATGTGAGTGATTTCTCAGTTGTGGGCACACACAGGCCGAGGTGGGCGTAGCCTTCAACGCTGTCACGCTTTAATAACCAGTTGGGAGAGGAAGGATGGGCAGGTTCCTTTCCTTGCAACGTGCACAAGCACAATAAGCCATGTCTGAGCTCTGTATCATCAATAAAGGGCAATCACACTGCTGGAGTTAATGACGGTTTTGCACACAATAGAAACCTCTGAGAGTAATTTCAGAGCTCCGTGACGCCAGTGGGACCCGAAGCACACACACACGGATGTCCTGGCTAATCTGAGCAGGCTGCTCGGGGTCCTGCTGGGGGCCCAGCCCCATGTCTGCGTTGCTCCAACCCTTGCCCAGCCCCTCAGGTGGCCCCTGGGAGCCACAGCCCAGGACGTGGTGCCAGTGCAGCTGCCAGAAGCGAGGATCAGCTCTGGGGTGGCAGGAGATTGGTACAGCTCTGTCCTTCTGCACTGCCTGAGACTGCTGCGGGTCCAGCCCACACGGAGCCAGTGATGGCTTTTTGTAGGAAGCAGGGTTGGACTCGTGCTTAGCTGAACACCAGAGACTGAGGGATGAGAGCAGAGGGAGAACTGTGGGCATGGATCTCAAAGAGCAGTGCAAGGCACCGAGCAGGAAAAGGAAAGAGATGGAGGCAGGGAGACCCTCAGTAATAAACTCTGCAGGCTCTGAAGCCTGGAATTAGTTTTAAAAAGGCTGGAGCTGGGCCATTCCCCCTCATTTCCTTCCCTTTGAACCCCACAGCTCTGCATAACCTCCTTCAAAATGTCTGCTATTAGCAACAGTTCCCTCCTTCCTTCCCGAGCAGGGAGATGCATTGAACTAATTAACGTGCAGGGTTTGTGCAATCCCATCCCGGTGCCTCAGCACTGGATGTCCCTCAGCAGCGACGTGGCCTGAATGAGAAAAGGGCCACCGAGGCAGAAAGCGATGACACCAAGAGCTCAGGAGCCAAAAGGCACCGAGCCAAGGGGCTCTGAAGGTGCCCCGGGGGCATCGCCGTTCCGGAGGGCAGAATCCGACGCCCGCAGGGAGGGGGGATGCTCTCGACAGCAAGAAAGAGGGAAAAAGGGGAAGGGGAGACAAAATAAAACAGACAGAAAGAGGCATAGCATCCACACAGTGCAGAACCACTGCCCAACCTGTTTGTTCTTGCAGTTCTTTAGCTGAGGAGGCACCAGCTCTCGTTTCAGTATTTATATTTCCCTGGAGCAGCACCAACTGTATTTCAATATAAACGTTACGTAGTTAATTGAAATCAGTAAGTTCAGCAGTCATTAATAACAAATCTCTGGGAAGGAATATCCCTGCTGCAGTTAATGATCAGCATAAAAAGGACCCTCTTTCAAAGTGTAACGGTGAGCTCGGGGTTCATTTCATCCTTGATTAGAGGGAGTTAAACTTTGCCCCTGTCTGTAAGTTGTATATTTAAATACGAGAAGTTCGCAATATTTGAAGATATCAAAATACCACAGGTGCTTTGGAGCAAATCCAGCCCTCATGGCTGATCCCCAAAAGAGTGATGTGACTGTGAAGAACAGAAAGGGTGGAATTAGCCCACAGAAGTTAGAATGGACCAAGCTCTGCTGTGAGCCTCAGTGTAGGACAGATATGAGACTCAATAAAAGCAGCAGGATTCCTCCAGATCTGTGGGAAAAAACTGGCAGAATCTGACCCAGCCTGGGGCTCATGGCTACAGCCCTGAGATGCTATTGCAGGTGACAACCCTGAATTCAGGGATGCCCTGAATGTTTAAAATTGCCTTTAGGATTGCATTAGCACTGTGAATTCCTTTATGTGGAAAGCTGACTGTGTAAGCCAAAGAGACCCTGCCCCTGGGGGTACAGCATAATCAGGATTTGCACTGTGGCTGGGGCAGTAACACAAAACCAGATCAACTGTAAGGTGAAAATGGAAGTCCAGATATAGGTCCTGAATTAAATTCTCTCCATTAGAATATAATGTCTGAGAGTGGCTTTTTCCTAGAGGGCAAAAGGATGACATGGCTTTAACAGCCCTGGGAGAAACCTCTGCTGTAAATACACGAAGCCAGAGGTGCTGGACTGTGCAGGGGGTTTATAAATTTCTTCTGCTGGAAGAGACGAAGGCCTTGATACCATTTGGGGTTATCAGAGCTTCTGCAGGTTTGCACCAGGTGTGGGTTCAGAGGGTGCAGTCACAACTGCGATTCTCCCTCAGTGGAGCTGCAGGTCTGTGAGGGTCTGAGGGCTCGGTGAAACTCGTGATGTGTTTTCACCACACTGTACAAGAAACTGGGTGATTCCTCACCTGAAATTCTCATCCTTTCCAGGAAGCCTGTTGGGAAGGGCAGATCTCACCCTGTGGCCAACCACAGTGGGAAGATCTTCTCCATATACGAGGCCATCACTAACAACCACTCCTGCTCCTTTCATTAGAGTGAGAAATGCAGTTTGGAAAGGTGAATGGCAGAAGGTGCACGTGTGGCAGTCACCTATGGAATGGGAAAGAGGGGAGCCCAGGGATGATGAATGGAGGGAGAGAGGCACCCTAAAGTGGGTTATCGATGGGGGGAAATTTACTCCTCACTTGAAAACGGCACAGACATAAAATGTGTCTCACAAGCCCATCCTTGATCGTCTCCATCGGTGCTTGGACTGTCAGGCTTCTGCTTGGAAAAGCTGCATTTCCTTTCTCATTGTGTTTTGACATCCAGGCTTTTGTTTCCCAGCACAACCTGCAGCTGTAACTTAGTGCTGAAATAAACTCCATTACAGGAACAGAGGTTTTTCCTTCTTCCAGTTAGAGGAACTACCCGGGAAGTCCCGTGGTAGGGATCACCGTGGCAGTGCTGAACGCTGTGGATCCAACACTCCTCACCCGGGTGACAGCTCTATAGAGGCACTGTGGAAATGAAAACAAAAATGCCGTGTGTACAATGCAGTGATGGATGGCTTCCTAAATGTCACAGGATGCCTTGGTATGAAACCTCACTGAAGGCTGGTGGTGGTGCTGCCTGGGATTTGTTCAGCCTCTGTGTTACTGGAGTGCCTGTATCCAGAGCCAGCACAGCCTCGGTGGCTGGAAAGGGAACAAAATGAAAGTATTTACCTAAATTTAAACTCCCTGTGCTCAAGAAAGGAGGCTGCAGCTTCAGGAAACCCAGGATCACACCCAGATGTGCAAGAGGCCAGTGAAACCAGCTTTCAAAGTCGTGGTTTTTCAGCCCAAACAACCAAGAGGGAGATCCTAGATGGTCACAGAACCTTTTCACAGCCTTCTGCCTCACAGTAACCACTCAGGAGGGACTGTGCACCTGCAGAATGGGAATGTGACCACTCTCCTGCCCTCCAGGCTCACCAGGAAACCCTAATGGTACCTGAAACCTGCACTGAGGACAGCAGGAGCTACGTCCATTTCCTCCTTGGAGGAGGTTTTTAACTGCGGAAAACACTTTTCATGGGACTCCAGTGCTTTTCCAGCATCTCCATCAACTGGTGTGGCAGAAGCCTTTGGAATATGCTGCTTGCTTGTATGTGAAGTTATAGTGGCTGGTGATGGCTGAATCTCAATACTCATGACCAGGATATATTGCACTATCAGAGCAGCTCTGCTAGGAAGCCAGCTGGAGAATGAGGGCTGGCTTGGGAGCTCTCCATCATCAGATAATAGCTTGAGCTCCATAAAATCTCTTTTTAGCATGAAGTTCCATTTCTGGAGCACAGCAAATCCATGGACAATTGCTTGTTCCATCATGGAAGTCAAAACATTTTATCCTTCCAAAATCAAATTTTATTTCCTTCAAGTCCCTGTACAGCATCCTGAGCCCAGGTCATTTGTTTCCTTCATCATGGCTCTCCCAGCAGGACAAAGTCGGAAGAGAGAAGATGCGATCTCATTTAAAGTGAAAATTTGAGTTGCTTTTCCTACTGATGAGGAAAAAGCCACTATTAGCGGGGCTCATCAGCAGGGAAACAATCCAGCAGCTGGTTCCCCAAACACCACAGCTGGAGACCTCTGGCTGAGCCAGCAGTATCAGAAGTGCAGAGCTCAGCACTGGTTTCCTGTCAAGAAGAAGGGATCTCTTTCCCTTCCCCTTCTCCATCGCCACCCCAAGACAATCAGAGCTGTGTAAAACGAACAGCACACACAGCAGGGGCAAGCTGTGCTCATGTCCCTGGCATCCACAGGGCTGGGGGGGTTTGCCAGGTTATTGGGAGCCTTTGTGTCCTTGGAGAGCAGCCCTTGGTAGGGCTGAGAGCTGGGGTCTGCTCCCCAGGGGCACTGACCTTCCCCATGCAGGAGTGGGGCAGGGAAAGGAGGAGGAGATGCAGCTCGTAGTAAAGGAAAAAAAAAGAACTAATGAGCTGCAGGAACTGGCACAGGGCCAGACCCCCCTGGATCATTAAACATGGTCAGGTTCAGGAGAGCTCTATTAAAGTGTCTATCCAAACCCTCGCCCTCAAATGGATTTATTGGATGAGGAGGAGGAGCTGGGGTGCAGAGTAAATGCAACAGTGATGGGCCTGGCCTCTCAGTGCCAGCAATGCCTGCTTACTGGAAAAGCTCCGAGAGATGGAACAATCTGCTGGAAAATCGCAGAAATGGAATTTAAAAGCAGAGATTCAGATCTTCCAAAGCAACCCAGCAGCTGGGGAGGGAAGCCTGGGTGAGGATGGGAGTGCAGTGCTGCTCTGAAAACCTCCTGAGCTCGTGGATTATGGGGAATATCCCACCTCTTGGGAAAGAGGAACTGCTTTGGATGACTCTAGATGAGGTGAGCAGCTCCAGGGGCTGGGGACAAAAGGAGCTCAGGAGCTGGGCACAAGAAGCAGGGACTGGTGCAGACTAAGCTTGAATTTTTGAACAAGAACAATTTTTGAACAATTCACAACAGGTATTAAAGGCTATCTAAATTAATACAGTGATATTTGAAGATCAAAACAAACCTGACTGGAGGAAACAGCCTCATTTCTTCAGGGTTTATATTGAGAGAAGCCCAGACCTGTCCCTGTGCTCCTGCCTGGGTTTGCAAACAGGTAAATCCAGAACGTGTCAGTGTTCTCCCTGCTCATTTGTACCAGCACGTGGAAAAGAAAACTCACACACATGGATCTGGCTTCCTCCTGGCCTCCTGCTGTTTGCCTAATCCCCCTGGAGCCCCTCTGGGCCTGGAGTCAGAGGGCTGCAGTGATCTTTGATGACTGGACTTGCCATATGCTGCTTCAGCAGCCGGAATTCAATTTCTTCTACACTTAACCTCAGAAGTTTCCATGAATAACATTCAGCAAAGCCTCTCTCCGGGGGGACCCAAGGGGCCAGCAAACATCAGTTGCCAAATAGGACTGACTCCTTAGTCATATTTATTTATTTTTATTTGTATCTTTAATAAACTGAGGACCTGAAGGATGGTTTGACACACTCACATGGACAGAATGGTGCATGGAGGGCTGGGTTGCTGAGCACATCTCAACATGCATGAGAAAAAATGGGGGAATAAATTCACTAATGAAGCAGCAGAAGAGAATTTCAGCCATGGTGCACAAACCTCCAGGGGGTCAGACCACAGTAGTGTTCACACAGGGCTGGGGCTGGGAGCTGCACCCAGCCACAACCTCTCCTGCTTCCCCTGGGGTATTCCCAGGTACTCTGGGGAAAGGAGGGAGAGGTGAGTCTCCTGCTGCTCTGATTGCTTCCTTTTCCTCATAGACACAGGCACAGGTCTCCTCACATTTGTGCAGGCTCTAAGGCACATTTCAGCCTACAGTGAATAGATCACTCAGCGAAGCAGCAGAGCCTGAGACAAGCCAGGGCTCAGACACCAGAAGGGAAAGGAGCTGTGAGAAACAGCTGGACCCTCGCAGGCAGGAGGGTCTCATCTCTGGAAACAGCTGGACCCTCGCAGGCAGGAGGGTCGTGTCTGCACAGCACGAGGATCACGGTCTGACCACCAACTTTTGTGGTGTCTGAGCCCAACAGAGGGCAGGACCTGGTGAATGAGGTCTGGCCTCTCATCAGCAAGAGTGGCTACTGTGTGGGACACGGGAAACAGCACAACCTGGAGTTGTGAAAATTGAGAAAAACCAAAATCCCCACTGTGCTGGGTCATGAGCCCTGCTCCTCTGGCCACTGACAGCCAGCGTGGCAGGGTGAGGGCACCGTGCCTGGGCTGCAGGGACTGCTCCATCTGCATCTGGGTTACTGCTTCAAAGTGACAGAGGGCAGGGTTAGATGGGATATCAGGAAGAAATTCCTCCCTGTGAGGGTGGGGAGGCCCTGGCACAGGCTGCCCAGAGAAGCTGTGGCTGCCCCATCCCTGGAACTGTCCAAGGTCAGGTTGGACGGGGCTTGGAGCAGCCTGGGATGGTGGAAAGTGTCCCTGCTGTGGCAGGGAGGTGGAATTGAATGAGCTTTAAGGTCCCTTCCAACCCAAGCACTCAGTGATTCTCTATTAGGGCCAAGCTGCCACCTGGCAAAGCTGCCGTGAGTCTTGATGCCAATTTTAGTGCCTTATGCCCCAGATCACGTGGTGGTAAATCATGAGACAATCTGAAAATTGAGAAATATTTCAGTGTCTCGAACCTTAAGTACACGAACAAGTCCCGAGACACCTCCAGTTAATTCCACGCATGAGTGTTTTCCGCAGGAAGGATGGATTTAAACATGTGCTTAAATGTTTTCCTGAATCAGAGCCCTCAATGGTGAAGAATGAAGAGCCATTATTGGAGATGCAGTTTGTACCTAACACTTGGCACATTAGGCAGCACCCATGTGGTTAAAACACACTTTTTCATTAAAAATTATAATTGGGGAAAAACAAATTAGAGCCAAAATGAAATAGGCTTTTTATTTTTCCCCTTTTACCAAGAGATTATGTATTTCCCAAACACAATTTCTCTAATCCATATCTAATGCATTAGAGGCATTCTGCTATTTTCCTCTAGACAAACAAATTTCCCACCCAGTGTGGGATCACAGCCCTGTTCCAGAGAGAAAAACAAGTCATAATAATGCTGAGGCCACTAAAGGAAAATGTTAAAATAATTAAAATATGAAAGAAGCTGCTGTCTTCCTGGGATTTCAATTTCAGAGGTGCCTGAGGGGAGGGGGTTGGATATCTCACACTGATACACTGTTTGATAAAGTGTGATAAAGACTTAGAAAAATTGGCAGATTAAACTGAAATAAAAGCTGAGGATGTTTGCATTCAGAAAGCTATTAAAAGCAGTGTGATTGAGCAGCAAGAAGCTTCTCTTTTATGCAAGAATGCACCGGAGTGGGATGTTTGCTGCGCCGATGTCAAGGAGATCAAAGAGTTGTTTTTGTTAGTGGCACAAACTGCTCTTTTTGGCTGCTGGCTTGGATGTGCAGTTGAGAGTCCCTGGGACCCTGCTGAGCTGTGATGCTGCCACAGAACGGGACTGAAGCTCCAGGAGAGCCGTGTGATCCCGTCCTAAAGTGAGGCTGCCATTCAGAAGACCCTCAAAACCCTTCTGTGGGTCACAGATGCCAACTCTCACTGCACAGAGAGGGCTCACCCAGGGTTTGCCTTCTTAAGGACTCTTTCCCTCAAAACTCCTTGGAGGTTTTGCCTCCGTTCAATCGCCTCCAGAACAACAGCTCTTTTTAAAGCTGGTTCAGACTCAGCTGTTCAGGTTGTCACTGTGCTGCCTAAAACTGGGAGAACAGTTTGATAGATCATTCCTTCCCTCCCCTATTAGCTAATTAGCCATTTGTCTCTCAGATGGACAGGGGCGCGTGCCCCGACGAGTGCCCTCGTTTGTGAGCCAAACCGCAGGTGAACTTCCAGAGCAGAGGCTTAAACCAGGGAAAGAGAAGGATCTGCTGACTGACAGAAGTCGTGGCTGCCTGATTGATCTCACAGCTCAAAGGACTGACAACAAACCGAGGGGTTGCTCAAACCAGAGAGCCCAACCCCAGCCAGAGCCCGAGTTACACCTGCTGGATGATGCTGCAAGGAGATGAAGCTGCTCCCTGTCCCCGGCAGGCAGAGGAGCCACCTCGCCCTGGGAGAAGGTCAGGGTTGGGGTTTGGCTATGTGGACACACTTCCGTGCTCTCTTCCTAAACGCTGGAGTCATAAAAATATGATCTGTAGGTTATCTGTAGCAAAAACCCCAAGCAAGCACTGATTCAGCAGCAGCACGGGTCACGCACGCCAGCAGATTTGAAGTTTACAGCAAGTCTTGCTACTTTTCTAACTCTCCCCCTCTCTCTGCTCCAGCCCAGGCTCCTCTTTTATTTCCAATTGCCTCCCTCTGGCAGCTTTATATTGGTGACCTGAGGGTGCAAATTAGATGTTTGAAAATACAGCAGTTAAATCAACAACTCTGAAGTGTAATAGAGGTCAGGACAGTTTGCTTCCAACTCAGTTGCTCAGTTTCTGCTTTGGTTCATGCTATCTGCATTTTGCAAAGTCCTTTGATTTCTGCACGGGGTGAGAACAGGGCCCAATCCTCCTTCTGTTCAAATCTCCAGCTCTGCGTATTTTTTTCTCTATTTATTTTTAGGCTTCTAAAAAGAGGCAGTGGTTCCCTCGGTTCGCTCTCAGTAATTTTCTGGGAAAGGCTCCCAGTCTGGACCATGTCCTTTGCCCTGGAGCTCTTCTCCTAAATCTATCTGTCACTGCAACCGGGCAAAGCAATGCATTTTCCCCTGAATTTCTGGCCTGTCCTGCTGCCAGTCAGCGAGCGCCTGGTCCGATTACATCGCCTGTCCTTAATGGGCTCGTTAACACTCGGATACCCGCGTGTTCTGCTGACACAACAGCCCCAGAGCGCTAAAGAAATCCCGCGGATCAGGAGAAGCGTAACCGGGAGCCGCCGAACGGGGCTCGGGGGGAAATATTTCACGATAAACATCGGCGCCGTGTAATTGAGGGCTGGCTGGTGTGGGGGAAGCAGCGATCCTGCTCCGCTATCGTACGCTCGAGACTTTGCTTCATTTGTCTTCATTAGCGCGAGTTTAACTATCGCACGCCTTTAATTAGCGGCTTTCTCAGAAGGCTCGTTGGGGTGAACAACCCGGGCCAGGCGGGAGCGCGGCTGGGAGGGGAGGGGGCAGCTCTGGTGGTCAGTTTGGAGGAAATCTCGGGCCACAGTCGCTCAGGCCGGCGGTGGAGGGAGCCAGAACAGCCTGCAGGACGGAGATTGCTCCGCAGCGCTTTGCTAGCAGAGGAATTGTGCCATAAAGCAGGCATCTGCTGCGTCCTGGGGAAGAGGGATGCGAGCACAGTTGGAGAGGCTGTGGAAGGCAGAGAGTCCCCTTGGCACACCGAGGAGCTGGTCCAGCCAGCATCTCCCTCACACAGGTGGCTGCAATATAAGACCAAGACCTTTGGTTTCAGTCCCTTCATATTTTATCGTGCATATTTAAAGCGCCTGCTGCTTGAGGGGGGAGAAGAGGGAAAGTCGCTGCCTACAATGCGCCTCATGAGCAGGTGAAACTCAAACGGCACAAAGAAGAGGAAAATTGTCAGCATCATTTGCTAAGGGGTTGTACCAGGTACTTTTGAAGAGGTGCACTGTGAAGAACGAGAGGCTTGGGGTGGGGAATGATTTGCTCTCAGTCGTTTCTCAGTCCTTTTCAACAGGAGGAGGGTTTATACCAACATTGCCGAGCACTGGAGCTCCTCTAAGCGCGGAGCAGGGGCAGCATCAAGTGGCTCCAACACCTCAACCAGCACTTCAATCTCTCTGGAGAGCCTGGTGTGGTGTTTGGGTGTGCAGGGCTGAGTCCTCTTGGAGGACAGGGAAATGCCACAGGGGGAATTTAGGGCAGATGATCACTGCCTTTGGTCTGCTTTTGTGTTTTTCGTTTGGTTTCCAAGTTTCTGGTAGAAGATTATGGAGCACTCCCCTCCTCGGGACCTTTGTTCTCTCCTCTGTCAGGCAGCCTCAAATTTAAAGCACAGGAGCTGTTTCATCTGAAATCGTTGGCCCTCATGTAAACAAGGCCATTAAACAGAGGAAAAGACAAATGATGCTAGCAGGGATGTGCTTCATTCTGTCTCACAAAGCTTTTGATGGCTGGGTGATCCCACATGCACCTTGGAAAGGTCTGGGCTATTAGAGAGAGTAAACAAGTCCTCACTTTACCTTTCCTACCCTTTGCCTGTCCCTTTTCTCTCTCTCCTTCTTTCCCAAATGCCACCTTCCCATTTCTACTTTCCCTGATTTATTATTTTCCATTCTGTGTATCCTGGAGGCAGAATACATTTTTTAACAGGCAGGATTTCTAAATCCTTTTATTTTCCTTCAGAGTCTTTCTGATCACCTCCAGGCTGTGCACACACACACACACAAACACACGTGCATTTGTATGTGTCTTTGATAACATCTTCTCTTTTCCTTCCCAAACTCTTTCCATACATCCTTTGAGTTCACTAGTTGTATTTCCATCAAACCATATGCATTATTCTCCTTTTTCCTCTCCTTTCATCAATCCAGAATAATAAACAGATTGGATTTCCTCTCTCTTGGGTTATTTTTCCAGGTACTGTATTTTTTCCCTCTTTTTTTTTTTTTCCCCCTCCCCATTTTCTCCCTCCTTTCTTTCTCTCTCCTTTTTTTTTTTTTCTTTTTTTTTTTTTTTTTTTTTAAATTTATATTTTTATTTTTACTTTCCTTTCAAAGAAATCATCCTTTTCCTCCCTTGGTTCCTGGCTTCTCCTCCAGTGTTTTATTCAGGCTATGGATGATTGTCTCCATACACTCCTTTTATGCTCTGAAATGAATTGCTAATGCAACCCCTGCCGGGAGAAGCACGATCTGATCTTGTCCTAAATAGGGCCCTGTTTGCAGGGGATGATGTATAAATGTATGGACTGCATCATTATATATTCACTTAGTGGAAAGAGGCCTCTGCTTATTCCATAAATGAATTCCTGGGGAGAGGAGATGCATCCAGCCTGAAGGTGCCTTGAAGTCCATTCCTGGTCCCCTGGCATGGCTGCTCAGCGAAGCCCAGCAGCAGCCAGATGAATATTCACACCATAGGGTCTGGGGAGGTGAGGAGAGATGGGCCCCAAGTCATCCATGATATTCCTGCCAGAGCTCCCACCTCCCGGCCAAGGTTCTCCCTGGCGGGTGGGAAGACTTTGCGCTGCCGGGAACTCTCTGGGCTGGGGGAAGGATCCAGGTCTGGTGAGGGGGCAGGGGCAGATTGAGGGCTCTGACACCTCCAGCTTAGCCCCCTGCCAAAGGGGGATGCAGGGCTGATCCCTCTGCTTGTAGCAAAGTGCACCTAGAGAAGGATGTATCCCAAAAAATTCTGTTAAACACAATGCTGAGATTTCCCCAGAGCTGCTTATGGTCTCATATAAACTCTGAGAATAACAGAGGGTGAGTAGGGTATAGGAGCCCTTTTTTCAGCCCCATGGTCCGCCACAGTCATCCTGCCTGGTCCCAGAACTGCCCCACAGCTTTTATATATCCTAAACCACAGCCAGGATGGCAGTGGAGGCACTGCACAATCTGTGGGATGCTCCTTGGGGGAGCACTGTGCAGTTTCCAGCCAGATCCTGTTATGGTGTTGGCTGGGATTGTGTTTACTGGCACAAAGGAAAAAAAAGATAAAGCTAGGTTTTCCCTTGTTTCATTTTATGTTTTCCTTCTGGACTGGGCTCTGGGCTCCTCTCAGGAAAACCATAAACTGTCCCATTAAATCAAGGCACCACCACATAGCACAGCCTCTGAGTGGGGTTTGTTGTTCTGCTGCTATCAGCTCTTATCAGTCAGCCTGGCTCAGCCTCACCTGGGTTCACTCTCCTCTGAGCTAAACCCTGGTCCTGTGAATAATCTCTGCCTTCTCCTCCTCCTCAGCACACCCTGAGCATGGAATACCTTGAAGCTTCAGTAATGTGCTGCTTGTGTTTGCAGTGAAACCCTCTTGCTAATGGGCAAGGTTCATGCTATTTCCATTTGTGTTAGTCAGGCTCCTGGGGCATACAACCTTTTTTTTAAAAAAAAAGAGAGAAAAAACCTGCATATTTTAAACTGTAAACAGAACCTGGTGTTTTCTTAAATAAATGTGACAATTGCAATAATGTCTCGCAGATTACAGGAGATGGAACTTAAGGGAAACATTTCCAGAGCCTCAGCACTGTGTATTTTGCTGATGCTTAAATAAACTCTTCTTTGTTACTGCTGTTCTTTCCGCGGCGCTGTTAGTTTGATGCCGCTTGAAAACCTTAAATGCCTAGAAAATCCTTCTGCTAGACAGGGATGTTCCTTTCTACCTTCTAGTCTGCCCAGAAACCTCTCAATTCCCTCAGGATCGTTGCGCTCGGGCACACAGATCCCGCTTCTGCAATTCTCAGCTTTCGCCTGTGAGTCAGCAGCTCCCTGGGCTCGTATTAACAACCCAAATCAACGGTGGCATGATTGAGACCTTATGCCTGGGACTGTCCACGCTGCTGCCGTCGGCCAGGCAAAGCCCACTGGACTCAGCCAGGCTGGTGAGAGCCTGTTCAGCCCTGGCATATGAATAAACCCTCCCCTGATCAGCCCAAGTCCCCTGGTTCTCCTCATTACTGCAGGAGCAGGAAAGACGTCCCCGGCTGGGGGGCATCTGAGCACCGTTTAGCTGAGGTTCAGTGCGGAATCTGATGAAGGCTCCCTAACCTCTTGAAAGCCACACATAAAGCAGAAGGACAACTAGACTGAAGTCATAAATCCAGCTTTTCTGCAGAGAAAGCAACCCCCATTCCCAGTGAGCCCCTGGAGCTCATCCCACCCTTGCTTGCGCTGTTGAGTGCAAACCTTGGCCACCTGAAGCGCGTCCCTTTCAGTGTCCCACCCCTCCAGCTGCTTTCCCTCTGCTGCAGCCCTGCAAGCAGTGAGGGGGATTTCTCCTGGCTGCTGGAAAGGGATCAACCTTTCCTCTGCCAGTGCCAGGAGGAACTCATGGCCACCAGTCTGGAAACTGTGTGGTCTCTCCTGCCTGGGGCTCAAATCTCAGCTTTCCCACAGTGACTCTGACTGCAGTGAGTGATTCTCTCTGAGCTCCCTCCTTGAAATGTTCCTTCCGCATCCCAAAGTACAGTAAAGAAAAGAAGAAAACACCCTTGCTTTAATCTCTGGCTCATTTCTGCTGCTTTAAAGGCATTCCTGCTCTCCGCCTGGCCTCACAAAAACATCATTAAGCTGCTCAATAGAATGCAAAAGCGTGTGGAAGCTAAAGCCTCCTGCACTGAGGTCGGGGTGCTCCAGTTTTCCAGGAAGACTGAGGCTGGACAGGCACACTGCAGGGCTGCTGGTGCTGCTGACAGAGGGGGACAGCCAGGTGCTGCACAGGAGCCCTGTGGGGATGTGATGGGACAGCTCCAAACGTGCCCTGTGCACACCACAGCCTGTGTGAGGGGCATGCACCCACGATGCTGAGTGCTAAACTCCCCATGGAAGCTTGGGAAGCACATATGGAAAGGAATGGGAATGGAACAGAATGTCAAATATGAGGAGATGAGAGCTCAGCCCAAGCAGTGAGTGCCTGCCTGCAGCTCTGCTGCCCCAGACACGTTCTGCTGCCAGTCCTGAGGCACAGCTTTCCCAAATGTGGTTAAATATTACATTGAGCCACGAATAAACCCACCCCACTGGGTGTGCAACTGGATCCTAGCATGAAGCAAATCATTTATATGGACACCAGGAGGTCGTAGATGGTGATGGAGAGCAGGAGGATCGGGGACAGCCTGCGGAGTGACTGCAGGAACACGGGCCTGTGGGTCACTCACCAGTGTCCCCAGGTGTCTGATCCCCATCTCCAGAGGGCACAAACAGCTCTGGCTGCAGGTCACATGCCTGCTGCAGGCAGTGCCTTCTGCTGGCTGCTGCAGTCCCTGTCTACAGTGTTCCTTTTCCTTGGTGTCTTCCCAGTTGGGTGTCGCCTTCCTTTTGGCGCTTGCTGAACTCCGTGCTTACTTCTGTCTCCACTGTCTCAGGACCTTTTACTCACCAAACTCCTTCAGGAGCTGGTGAGAATGGAAGGTTTGCCTGTGTGGAGGTGGAGAGATCAGTAACCCGGGATGTCTGTGCACCTGTGAGGAAAGCACTGAACATCTGGGAATGCCACAGTTGTCCTTTGGCTGCACAGCACAGGCACTTGCAGACGAACATGGTGGGATTCAGGACCAAAGACAGCTCCAGCCATGACGCCGACGGTGTTCCCTGCCTGGCGCTGGGGAGAAAAAGTCCATTTTCACAGATACCACCAGGAATGCAGCTCTGTTAAGATAATTTGGGGTATTGTGGTGCTGTCGAGCTGACCCCGTGACCCCACGCCCATGCCATGTGAGGCTCTCCTGTGGAGGGCACTGCTGTACTTTCCCACTAACCAGCTCACACAGCGTGCACGGAGAGAAACTCTGGCTCTCTGGTGCTCTCTCACCTCCTGGAGGGCTGTAGAAATTGTGTGCAAAACCCCAGTGACTTTAAAGGCAGGAAGCAGGTGAGAAACGTGGCATAAAAGGCAGCTTTTTTTTTTTTTTTGCCTCACAGTCTTCCAGGTTTGTTTCCCCTGTGCTTGTGTCAGAGTCCCTTTCAACCTTCACACCGTATCAGTATGGATTACATGCCTCTATTAGTTATGTACCTTAATTCCCACTTCAGGACCTGCTCACACTGTCTTGCAGCTTGCTCCATCTTACTCATCATTTCCAAATTAGCTGAACTTGATTGAGCCGGATCAGGCTGCAGCCCTCGTGCACCGGGAGAAATTAGTCACTGCTCTCCCTCCCCTGCAAACTCGTGCTTCGCAGAGCACGGCTCTGTGCATCTGCATTGAGCAGAGGCCACGGCTCTCCTGATGCTTCTGTCGGAGTTTAATAGGGGAAAAAAGTTCACAGAGCTGAAAGGCTGCGAGCGGTCCAGATGCATTTATTGTGTCGAGCCTCCCCTGCCTTGCCCTGTGTCTAGACAACACCTTCATAAAAGCAGCAGTCGCTGGCGAGGGGGAGCTTGTGTGGATATTCTGTTCCCAGGGGAAAACCAAACTGGTGGAATTAGTTCACATGGGCAACCAGGACGAAGCCCGGACCTTTGAGCGCGTGTGCATTTGCTGCACGCTGAGCGCAAAGGAGTGGAAAAAGTTGAACATAGACGAGGCTCGAGCTAAAAAGACAAATTGAGCCGAGCTGCATATTCACTTTGCCCCGGGATGCCAAGAAAGCCTGTTTGAAGCTGTGCAGAAATAAGCCTTTTTTCCCCCTCTCTCTTCTCCCACGGACTCGGAGTCCGCTGCAGAGTGCTTCCTCTTTTGTGCAGTGCTCCCCTTTTTGTTTCTCTTCTGATTCCTTGTTTTATGTTTCGTGCTTCTGAATTGCTGCAGTCATTCCCTTTTTCTATCTCCCAGCAACTGTCAGGGAAAAAAAGAAAAAGCCCCCCAAACATTGTGCAAAGTAACTTTACTCGGCATCACAGCCGCCTACCCCGGCGGAAACTCAGCCTTGTTTGCTTTATTTAAAGCTACTCCCTTGCACACATGATAGAGCTCACAGATGCCTGGAGTCTATTTACCTCCTGGCTTGTTTATCCTGAAACGGCCAATGGAAACTGCTCACATTTTTGTCTTGATAAGAATCCAATCATGGAAATTGATTGAACTACTTCTTTGAGCTTTTCGCTCGCATTTACACTTTTCAACCGGCTTGAATTGTTTAATCTACAGTTAATTTAGAGACACACAGCCGTGGCTCTGATATATCAGGAGATCAAGATAAATGGATGGAGTGTTTTTATGAGCAAAAATCTCTCTAGATTCCAGTACATAAATCATTTGTTGTGAAATCGCTCATTGTCTTTAGGCAATGTCATAGTGAAAAATTCAATCTATTCATGAACAGAAAGTCAAGGGATTAGGGATGGTTTGAAGGGAAAGACACCACATTAAAAAAAAAAAAAAAAAAGAGAAAGTAAGATTTATCTCTTAATGCTCCCCTAACACAACTTCCCTGCCCTTGTTTTGCAGTGTGGACTCTTGAATTGAATTTCACACTCTTTGTCCGCATGCTCCAGTCAATAGGAAGCGATGAAGACGTCCCCAGGGGAAGAGGAGTGTCTTTGCTTGTATTAATTCAGGCACATTTTCTCTCTCCTCATGCCCTGATGCGACAGAGGAAAGCTGGAAAGTGGCCTACTGGTGGTTTCTTACTGAGGGCCAGCCCATGATCCTTGTGCTTGCACAGAGAAATTAATTGCTACAGGTTGGGCTCTCTCTGCAGAGCTCAGGCAAGGGTTGGGCAAAATCCACACCCCAGACGAGACTCTGAAACCTTGATAGAAAAGAGCACCCCCAGTTCTGTACCTTTTCCACCCATACAGAAAATATCTCCTTTCACTGAGTTACAACTTCCTGTGCTTCCACCTTGACCATTTGGAGAAGGAGATGGATCTTTGTCAGTAATGGAGGGGTTATTCACTGGAGCACAACGGAAGAATTGGGGTTTTCAAAAGGTGTAAACAGAAGTATGTGTGTGAATGAAACAGAATAGGCCAAAAAATGCTCCCAGAAAGTGTTAAGGATGGAGATGAAGCCACTCAGGACTTCCAGACCTGAGTGACTTACAGAAATTTGCATCCAAATCCAGATTTCCTAATTGGGAATTCTTAATCCTGAATCACAGTTGCAGAAGATGTGAATCTAAAGGCTGGGGATACCCAAGTTCAAACTAGACCAGGTGTCTCATCTTGCAGCTGTTTAGAGAAGGGATGGGCATAAAGAGCTAAGACCAACAACTTTCTCTGTTCCAGAAAATGTTGCCTGAGACAGAGGGTTGAAGTTTTACCTCTTCTGGCATTCCCAACAAACTCTTTTCCAAGATATGACAAGGGCTCACAGTCTCCTAGAGCTAAAAGGTGGGGAGTGTCCATGTGGGATCAAGGCCATCTTTATGAAGATTTTTGTATATATTTAGGTGGCCTAAATTCCACCTAAGCCTTTGTGACTTTCTTATTGGCTGGTTTTAGGCCTTCACATATCCCTAGTCAATAAGGAAACATTAGGCTTAGGGACTTAGAGATTTAGGTAGAATTTAGGCCACTGAACATGTCCCTTCGAGCCTTTGTGCTAATTCGAGAGGCTCCGCTTTCTTTTCCTGTCCTTTGCTCGGATGGATTAATGGAGCTATTGCCCATCTTCCCTTGTATTCCCCCACTCCCTTCCCACTCCTCTGCCTTCAGCTTTGTTCACAGTCTGGAATTGTCCAGACATGGCTAAAGAATGTTTGCTGTTTACCATCCCAAATCCATGATCTCGTGAAAAAGAATGTTTATTTATTCCGGGTAATTCAGCCCCTGGAGTCCTTCAAACATTAAAGTTTTAGTACTTCTCACCTGGAACAGCTGAGTTAGCCAGGAGAGACGAAGCTTTGATGGGAATACTTGATACAAATTTCCAGCCAAGCAAAGCAGTAATGCTCCCGTACACAGGATGAAAATCCCAGCCTAAAGCAGCAGACATGAAGTTGTGAATCCTTGAATAGTCCTGATGAAAAAACCTCTGGTGCAGTTGCTTTTTGCTCGCCATGGGAAAGATGTTCAAGATCCCTGTAAAAGGCACCCAGTCTTTTTCTTTGTTTGCTGTGCACGACCATCACCAGGTGCAATCCCTGCCCATGAAGCAGCTCCATGCAGAGCCAGAATTTCCTCTGTGGGGCAGAAGCAAAGCCCCTGCTCTGCCTGGCTCCTGTGGCCAGTGCCAAATGCAACAGGGAGCCCGAAGCCAGCTAATTTCCATCTAACCTAAGGCAACAGTCAATGTGACTGCTCTGTACTCCAGCTGCTTCCCAACTTTAATCCATTTAATTTGGCAGAGTGATGCTAACGAGATTTCATTGACAGGGAGGCCTGCACCAGGACTGCGGCTTGGGAGAGGGGATGCTGAGGCAGGAGCCCGAGCTCCTTGGGAAATGCAAGTTAAGGGGTTCCAGATATTCCACAAGTTGCCAGCTTCCAGAGGAGGCTTTTATAAATGTGTTTATTATGCAGGTACATGGTTATTAAACTGGGGTTTTATGGCTACTTCAGCAGATACGAAGTGCAACAAGATTCCATCTCTAATAAGTAATAAATATGAGTCTCTTGGCACTGCTTTGCCCTGTCACCTACAAACCAGGTTTATCCCAGTTTTGGAGATCTGGAAAAATGAACAGTTGAGAAAAACTGATTCATGGTTTAAATATTAAACCTATTCTCTGAGCCCAGCCCAGAGCTGAGGGATCAGTGACTGCTGGGATTGGGTTATCCCAGGGGGTCCCTCACACTGTGCAAATGTCACGTGAGAGCAATGAACACACCTGTCCTGAAACCATATGGAGAATCTCACCAGAATGTGTCAAACTAACTAAAAATCAAATTATGGGCACTGAGGTGGAAGAGACATAGAGAAATTAATCTTTTTTTTTTTTACCCATTTGATGGAGGCAGCTTCAGGTGCAGGATGGGTTTGCATGGTGGATGTTTGTTCATCTGGTGCTTAAAAACCTTTTTGACCTCCTTGTGTATTTGCTTGATTACTTCACTGTCTTCAAAATTGCAACACTTTTCCCACATCTGAAATTAATTTGATTTGTTATTATTCTTCCCCAGAATGTGAAACTGAACAACATCTTCTTTCTAATGACCTCCTAGGAATTGAAATGCTGTTATCACGTTTCCAATTTAAGTCTCCTCATTCTTGGCCTCCACAAACCCGGTTCTTTCAGCCTTTCTTAAATCACATTTTCAAAACATCTAATCATTCTTGTTGTTCTCTTGTGGACTCATTCCAGCTTGTCTACATCCTTCTCGTGGGTTGGTGCCCAGAAGTGTGCACGATATTCCAGCTGAGATCTGACCAGTGGCAAATAGAGCGGAATAATTACCTCCTGTGCCTTTCATATGACACTCTTGTTAATACTACTCCAAAATGAGATCTGACTCCCTTCTTTTCTTCAATTTTCTTCTTAAATTTTTTTCCTTTTTTTTCCCCCACAAGGACATCAGATTGTTGACCTGCACTGGGTTTGTGCAGTGGTTTCCAGCAGCACCGGCACAGCGCAGGTGCGTCCCTGGGATGTGGGAGCCCAGGAGCAGCCCTTGGGCAGGAATCCCGATCTCCCAGCCCAAGGAGAGGTGGCTGAGCAGCCAGGACGCAGTCACACAGGCCGTGAAGTGTGAACTGCTGCTTTGACTTGTCTCCATCGACAATGTGCATCCTGAAACTGTTGTCCCTCCCTATTAGCTCGCACGGTGCTGACAGCTCAATTCTCCTTGGAGGATCCTCCGGTCCCGCTCGCTCCTCCCCAACCTTTGCCGTGCTCCTTCTAAGAAAGATGGGAGAGCAAGGGAGAAAAGGAACATGGATTTCACTGCTAATAGAGTATTTCCTTGCCGGGTTATCTTTGATCCTGAGAGTGACACGCAGTATCTTTCCCAAGGCCACATTCTGAAACATTTTTAACAAGGAAGAAGCAAGTTCTGAATATAGTGACACTAGACCTTGTCTGACAAAAACATCAATATCAGTGCATAATTAATGCAGGATCCACGGTAACGTGGACTGAATAGGGACAGAGTACTTTCAAAAATCAATTTGCTACCTGAATTACAAACACTACCGATTAAACCTGACAAGGCAGAACTCAAACAGGAGGGGAAAAAAAAAAGAAATTAAGGAGCCCACAAGCCGGTGTGCTGGAACGTGCTGCTGGGCCAAAGTGCCCAGCCCCCTCTTCTGCTTTTTTAGTCTGTTACAGGAACAGTTTCATTCACACAGGCAAGGTCCAAGCACTGAGGTGGGCTGCACATGGGACTTCTCTTACCCCTTGCTCCAGTTTAACAGATCCCCCATGAGCAGCAGTCAGACCCTCTCTGCACCCCTGGTTGCTCCTGTGCAGGATCCCAGCTGTGCTCAATGTGCTGAAGACTCCTGAGGGTATTCAGCATGTTTTATGCCTCCAGCATAAATTATAATAAATCATAACTTATAAATCATAAATGTATGCCATCCGGCACCCATTGCTGGATTACAACAGCCTATGGACAAACCCATTTTTATGTGGAGCATAATATCAGTGGTACTTTTCCCTTCATTGCAGCACCTGAGGGATGATCCAGCTCATGGCTGGGGGGCCACTGTCCTGCAGAAATTTGACCCATCATTATATTTCTCCATCAAACACTGCTTTAAGATTAATGATCCTGACCCTAAGGGTTTGACTGAACCTGAGAAACTATTTCTAGTGGTTGGGATTTGGAGTTCTCTCTGCTGTGGCCTGGATTTGATTCTCAGTTATAAAATTTCAGGGAAGACTCTCTACCATTCCCTGAAAAAAAGTTAGAGCCGGGTGGGGATCGGCCTCTTCTCCAGGCAACCAGTGACAGCACAAGAGGAAACGGCCTCAAGCTGTGCCAGGAGAGGCTCAGGTTGGATATCAGAGAGAATTTCTTAATGGAAAGGGTTGTCAGGCAGCGGGATTGGCAGGTGTTGGAGTCACCATCCCTGGAAGTTTTCAAGAAACGACTCAATGTGGGACTTGGTGCTGTGGTTTAGTTCACGTGGTGGTGTTCAGTCAAAGATTGGATACGATGATCTTGGAGGTCTTTTCCAGCCTTAGTGATCCAGTGATTCTATGATTCTATGACTCTATGACTGTGATTCTATGATCCTATGATTCAATGATCCAATGATTCAATGATTCAATGATGCAATGATTCATTGATTCAATGAGTCTATGATTCAAAGATTCTACATCCTCTCCCCTTTCTCTGGCACCTTTGCATTGAGCAGCACTGAGGGATGTGCTGTCTGTTCAAGCCCTTCCTGTAGAACTCAGGGACTGCAACTGGTGCAGCTGGGAAAGCAGAGCCCTCCTGGCTGGGAAGCACTGCTGACAGACTCCCTCTGCACGCATCCATTCTTGCCACTGCTTGCTCTGTGCAGGAGCGATTTTGGCAGTCTCATCCCAAATCTGCAGCTGCAAGTCAAACAGCAGCAGCGTTTGCCTTGTCCTGACCCCTTCCTGATGAGCTTCATTATTGCAAAACCGTTCCTGTTAACCCCCTCATGGCCACAGGCAGTGTGCAGACAGGTTTGCTGAGACCCTCTCTGCTCTGGAGGGGGCAGCTCCAGGCTGAAGAAGGAGCCAGCCCAGCGAGGGGAGGGAGGTAAATGAGGTGATGCTGCATTGTGGTGCCTTCAAAACTAGCCTGGGCCTTGTAGCTCAGCTTGCTGGGGTCAGAGCACTGCTCTGCTCTCGTGCCTGATGTGCAGATGAGGCTGAAGGTGCTGCCCACATTCATTCATGTGCATCCTCCTCTCTTAGCCCACACCAACATTTCCTGCAGAGCATGTCCGAGGCACAGAAATGGTTAAACATCTTATTTGTCTCTGCTCGCTTCCCAAGCTTCTCCCTTGGAGTTCAGTCTCTGCCATATGCTATATTACAGAGCATGAGAAATCAGACTGAGGTGGCAATTTTAACACCCTTTATTCATACATCCTATTTTTACACCGAGAGATGTAAGATATGCAAAGCGTAATTCCCAGCTGAAGCAGACTCAGCACATGGTTCCTGCTGCCTCAGCCAAGGATGGAGGAGGGCCAGCCGGGAGAGCTGGCGCCTGTGCCCCGGGACAGGCAGCCCTGGGGGCAGAGCGAGCCCTGCCTGCTGCCTGGGGGGCTCTGCCGGGCTCTGCCCATCTCTGCTCCTCTGCTGTGTGAGCACAACCTCGCCTGCCCAACAGCTTGAGGTGGGGAGGTGGCACCTCCTGGCAGCGATGTGGAAAGGCACCGGCAGGATGGCAATGCCACAGGAAAAGGCACTGGCTGGTCCTGCTGTCCCCGGGCAGGTCCAGCGATTCAGGCTCAGAGGAGTCAGCAGAGCACTGGGATGTAAAGCTGTGGCCTTTCCCTTCCTTCTCCTGCCACTGACACCATTTCTCTGTTTTCTTTTCCCAGGCAGAGTGCAGGTTGATGGAGGTTTTGCTCTTTGAGCAGTTGCCCATGTTTTAAGGAGACAGACAAGTCAAATATCAGTTTTGCTGCGTTAGGAGTAAAAAGAAAAGATCTGGAGGTTTGCTACTGCAGGTAGAATCACCGGGAAGAGCTCAGGAGTTCACCTGTGTGGCAGGACAGACACATAAAGCAGGGACTGACAGACCCCTGAGTGAAAGAAGAGTCCTGAACAGGGACAGCAGGGTCCTCTCCCCTCTCGTGAGCCTTTTCACCTCCCAGGGCTCCGTGACACAGCAGTGAAACCCCCGCTCTGCAAGGTGCCTCTCGCAGGAACGAGTTAAAGGGCTAAAAAGAAACGTTTCAAAGTTTAATTTGCAGCACCGTGTGGCTGCAGAACAGATTTACATGAGCGTCTGAAGCGGGGAATTTTGGAAAGACGGTGGGGGTGGGAGCAAGGGAGACCATAATTATAGCACAGCCCTGACACAGATGCTGGAGCAGATGCTTGTGGGCCAGCAAGGGGAGAAAGAGAGACTGGGGGAACTTCCTGGCACAGGGGAGAAGCAGGTGTGTCCTGAACACTGGGAATGGAGGGCAGGGGGGAGATTTTCTTCCCTGAGACCTGTGTTGGGAGTGAGGATCTTCCCTCCTCCCTGTGAGCACAGGGAGAGCTGAGCTGCCAGCCTGGTGGGAGCAAGCTGGGGATGGCTCTGTGGGAAAGGGGCTGAAGGGAGCCTGGCCCCACGATATTTGTCTCTTGGACTCCTGACTCTCCCTGAGATGGTGCATTTGCTGCATCCCTGATCCATGAGCATGCTCTGCTGGCTAATCAAGGGCTGAGGTTCATTAGCAGCGCTCTCTCCAGTACCTGATGACTTCTTTTCATGAAACACATCAAAACCTCCTGTCCTCAGCCACTGTGACAAACAGACAGCCTGAGACAGCAGGCGCAGGCCTGCTTGCATTTGGGAATCAGGCTGGCAATGAAAGGCAGGTGCCAGATGTGGGAAAATGAAGCCTGATCAGAGGCACAAGGAGGGCAGGACAGGAGTTTAGACCAGCCTGGAGTTATCATGAGAGATTTGCCATGACAGGACAGACTTTCTGCTGGCCTTGGGCTGCTGGACATGAGGGAAATGGGAGGAGAAAACCCAAGCTGCTTGGCAGGGTGAGACTTTGTGCCACTGAGTATATTCATGGCTGTATGAACACTCTCCTACACACAGACAGGGTGTGTGTAAATAAAGGGGTACGGCGGCCACACAGGCATGGCTGTGCATGCTTATGTTTGTATTTGCAGGCACACACATGAAACTTTGTGTTTTGTGGAGACTGGGAAACCTCCACTCCCTAATTCAAACTACAGAACAGCAAAATCTTTTCCCTAACACTTAATTCAATCTCTTCCAACAGTTCTGCTCTTTTATCAATGCACAAAGATCTCCAAACTCAAGCTACAGTTTGCATGTTGCACTGGAGATCATGAGGACACTCTTTAAGGGCTCGAAGTGTCAGAGCCTAAAATGATGTTGTCTCAAAATTCCACCCTATAAGCCACCAGGAGGGGAAGAACAACAAAACAACCCTGAAGGATGGAGTCAGAGTTCGAGGAGTTTGGTGCTCCATCCCATTAACAGCAGGGATGGATAATTAGGCTGGACAAAACAGCACAAAGTGTGCACCAGGGAGTCATCCCGGCGGCAGGGAGCTGGGCTGCGTGATCTAAGAGGCCTTTTCCAGCTGTAACAGTGAAGAACGGGATGTTTCTGAGAGCCTGCTTTTACAGCAGTGCTCAGGAGTGGGTCAGGGAAAGGAAGGCACACGAAATATCTCCTACTATCCTCTGAAACCTTCCTCTGGATGCCTTTTCTTTTTCCCTCCTCCTTCTTGCAAATGGTCTCAACAAAACATCGATGGGGCTTGAAGGGAACGTTGAAAGAAAAAATAAAAGAGCCTCCAGCTCCCTGCCAATGGGAGGGAGTGGAAGGCAGCCAGGAGACGGTGTCTGGGGTGCTAATTAGAAGATATTTCCTGTCGTGGCGATGCTGTTATTTATAGGACTGAGTGTGAGAGGGTGTGAATGAGTGTGAGAGGGTGAGGTGTGGTAGGGTGTGAGTGAGGCACCCCGAACTGCTGGTGTATTTTAAACCCAGCCATTGGAACTCTGTCCCCGGGGAGAGGCAGGCACACACACGGAGATAAAGGATAATTTGCACACACAAGGGTGGATGTGGCTGGATACGCTGCGTGCATGGACTCACACACAGACACTCCTGACACACAGACAGGAGGAAACATGGTTATTTGCAGTGTTGTGTGGAGTGCTTCTGATTCCCCGTGGCACCGCGGGGCTGCCGTTGTGGTGGGAGCAGGAGCTGGCATCCCATCTGCCCCGCTTCCCCAGAATTTAGTTTGGAGGGATGAACCTGGCTTAGCCTTGCTTACCTGAGGACAGCAGAGCTGCAAGGAGGCGGCAGGGATGTAGATTTCGCTCTGCTGGGGTTTTGTGAATGGTCATTTTATCGTGCACAGTGCAGGAAATGACTTTGTTGCTCCTCAGAACCGAAAGATTTAAGCCAGTTTTGGTAGGAGGATTTTCCGTCCTGCCCCAGTGTGAAGAAACCAGTTTAGGTGACAATGACACGTGCAATTGTGCTGGCAGGTTTGGAGGAGGGGTACCTTGCTGAAAGTGCTGGGGATGGGTGTGATTATCGGGGTTCACTTCAGCACGGGTCAAAACTATCACCCTCAAGGAGGTGGGAGGGGCTGGAAAAAGTTTTCTGTTTTCTCTGAACCCACATTGCCTCATTTACTGACAAATGGTTCCTCATCAATACCAGAGAGAAGGGAACGAGCATCCATTTAGGTAAAAAAAGATGTTGGAAGGAGTCCTGATGTGTTGTCACTCCAACAGAAATGCTCTGAACTTCATTTCTAGCAAAAATATTTTTGCCATCAGAATGTTCAGGAACTGAACATCCCTCCTGGGGAAGGAGCTGGTCCTTCCTTGACTGCAGCATGCTGGGCTTGTGGGAAACAGAGGCATCTCCTGACGGATATCCTGATGGATATCCTGATGGATAATCCAGCAGCCACGTGCGTGCCTGTAAAGGGTCTCCTGCCCATGGGATGGTGCAGCCTGGTTTTTGAGGTCGGGCACAGCTCGTGTGCCCCTGCAGAGCCCGGGCTGGGCAGCACGGGGCCCTGCACAGAGCACCTGCACCCTCCTCTCCCCCAGGTTAACGAGGCTGCTCGGGGCTGTTGTTCCACCGGGATGCGCGGAACAAACCCCGAACAATCCCCGGGCATTATGTACGGCAGAGCCATTCACAGACTCACAATGGAGCGTGTAAAACACGGTCCCCTGTCCCTTTCTCTGCTAACACACAGAGCTGCTCTGGCTCTGGCTGCGTGCGTGGTGCTAAGTGAGCTGACAAGCAGTCAGCAGCGAGCCTGGCATCCAGCAGGAATTGAATCCGGTGGTTTTTTTTAATCCCAGGTTGCCAGGTGCTTTCTCACGCTTGGCGTCACCAGCCCCGCTGGTGGGAAAGAAGCAATTCCTGGCCTTGCCTGGCCTCTTGGAGGCCAAAAAGGCATTGCCATGATGTCACTCCCTGACACGGAGGGAGCAAAGCTGCTTCTTCCTCATTTGTAATCAGAGTTTGGGCAGTTATGTGAGTTTTGGATGCAATTTCTTATCTTCCTCTGTGAAAAGAAGAGACAGAGACAGACTGTGGTGCATTAAAATTCCTGGTTCATGGAGGTTTTTTCCCCTTCCTGCTCTCTCTCTACTTCTCTTTTTCCTTTGACATGCTCTCCCCTCCCATACTCATTTTCTCTCTGAGTCAAGCTACACTTCCTCATCAAAGAAGCTCTAATGGGATCACATATTTGACCAGCTGCCAGGGAAATTTCCAGTAACCTCTGAAACCCTAAACATTCCATTTTGGAGGATTACAGGGAAAATGTTTCATCTTCCTGATAGAGAAGCACCAAAAATTGAGAGTCGCCAGCTCATCTTCTGCTGTTCCGATGGAAGGAGCTTGGGCGGGCTATTTTTAGGTTAAAAAGCTGTACTTTGCTAAGATAAAAGCTGAGGCTCTTTCAAAGCAAAAGCCTTAAAGTGTGAAATCCATCGAGTCTGTGATCCCGGGGAGCAGGGTGGCAGTGCCAGGATGAGGCAGTGGTGAGCCAGTGTCGGGGTGAGCGTGGCCCCTGCCCTGCAGGGATGGAGTCCCTCTCCTCCCTGCCCTCTGACAGCAGCCTGAGTTAGGAAAAGCCTGGAAATTGAGACCCAGGTTCTCTCCTTGTGCCTTGTGGTCTTTGCTCTCCAGGGAGGCGGGTGCAGGGCTCTTTGCTGGGGCCTGGAATGGGTGTCCGACAGTCCAGGTGGTTTGGGAGCTTGGCAGGAAGGGGATGCACAGGCACATCCAGGTTCCTGCCTAAGAGACACTCCTCATTCATTCTGGATGTGTCTGTGATGTGGGAAAGGACATAATTAATCTCTCCAAGTGGCACTCTGATGGATGGGTTAATATCCACTGGGAATGGCAGGTGGGAGGCTGGGGAAGCACAGGGGATTGAGCACGTGCAGGTACCAGCTCACCTGAGACTGTGCGGGTTTGTGGGGTTTTGGTTCCTCAGGAAAGTGGCCATTTTGACAAGTTTTTCTATCCATTGATACCAAAAATATAACTGTCCCAAACATTTTGAAATTGTCACAAGTGTCCCAGTTAGGTACTCCTTGAATAAAAACATATCCTTGTCTTTTTCAGTTTGAAGCTGTAGCAAGCAGCTGTGGGAAGAGCAAAACAAATGCCTAATTCTGAAAGAATCTGACCCATTCTCCTTCCCTATTCACAACCAGGCTAAAATTTCCACCCCATTCTCACTGAAAGGCACCACTCTTCATCCCTGTAATCCCAGAAATAATCACAGCACAGGACCAGCCTCCTTTCAGCTACCTCTTCCCTCAAATTGCCACGTGCCTTGGTGTGCCCTCATCTAAAAATGACTCCGATTTAATTTGTTTCTTACAGTCTCCCTGGGCTGATGCAGAACAGGAGTTTGGCAGCCACCTACACCCAGAGTGGAGTTTGATGTGAGATTTCTGGTGAGACCCTACCTGGAATATTGGAACTAGATATTTCCTAGGAACCCTTCCAGCCCAACCCAGCCTATGATTCTCTGATTATTCTATGATTCTCCGATTATTCTATGATTTTCTGACTATTCTATGACTCTATGACCTCAGGTATGGTGCCTCTGCCCCCAGCCCAGCACACCAGGCAGTGCTGGCAGAAACCACGGGCCCAGCACTGACAAACCAGGTCTCAAATCTTGAAGTCCGAGTACAACTGGTGACATTTGCATTTTCTCTCAGCAGGAGGCTGGGTACTGATGGGAAGATGTCAAAGCACTCCATCAATATGAATTAATTCGTGCCACAGATAAGGAGGTTGAAGTGGTGAGAAGCACAGCAGGGATGGGAGATGTGGCCAGTGAGGGACTGAGCTGGGGAAGGGTCCCCAAGTTCACCACTCCTCAAGTGGCGCTGCAGACACAGTGCCAAGGGTGAGCAGATCTAATGAATGCTGTGAGTGAAATGTAAACAGCTCAGGTGACTCTTTTCCCTCAAAAGGCAAAGAAAATGCAGAAATTGCAATGATTTAGTTATTTAACCCTCAGTGAGAAACAGAAAATTGAAAATATATTTCCCTATGAAAATTTAATTATTGTTTATTCTGTTGAACTGATTTCATTTCTCTATGAAGGTCACAGTCTTCTGCCCATGAGAAAAAAAAATCCTTTCAGAAATGGAGTTGAAAACCAGCAAATTACAGAAAGCAGATGAAGCTCTCATCTGACTTAAGCTTCAAGGATGGGATTTTCAAAGATAACTAAGGGATTTAGCAGTCTGATTTCCCAATTTGAAGCCCAATTGTCCTTGAATGAGATCTCCCCAGACAATCGTGGTCCAGGGGGAAACAGATCTACTGGAAATGAAAAAAAAAAGGTGCCAACTCTATAAACAGGCCTTTAGGAGAAAAGAATCCTCCAAGTAATGAGGACTTTCAGGAAGTGAGGATACATTACACAGGCAGCACTGATGGATAAAACCCACAAGAGGGTTATTTTAAAACATCTGTGCTCAAGAATGAGCTAAAAAGGGGGGCTGTGATGCTCTTCAGTTTAGCTGGCAACATCCAATAATTCTAATGTGATAAAAGATCCTGAAACATCTGTCAAGGCTATTGCTAACCTTGCTTTGAGGAGAATTCTGCCATTGCTGATCTGATGGTGAGAGAGGGGTGGCTGCAGCCAAGATTTGAGGGAGGCAGCCCAGACATTTGGGGGACCTCTTCAAAGAAATCTCACTAGAAGAGGTGAAGGGACTCTTTTCTCCTCTGGCTGCTGCATTAACAGTCCTATGGCCACGGCTGAAATGTCTGACTCTTCGTTGAGCAGTGGAATAGTTGGTGACAGTGTCCAGTTTCCATTCTTTAGGCACATTCAGGTCCCACAAATCACTGAAGATGGAACCTCTGAGCATTAAAATGCCAGTCCAGGCTGTGCCAAGTGCCCACAGAGCCCTGTGCCATGTCCCAGGTAGCCTCACAGGGTGACCATCAGAGCTGAACAATCTCAGTGCTGCTTCTGCCTGCACCTCTCCTGGCCCTGGCAGTGTGCAGCTCTGAGCCTTTCTAGTCCAAATTCAGGCTTTTTGTGCTCAATAGCTGCCAATAAATAAATTTTCCACCCAACCTCCCCTCGATACATGAAAACTTCAACACCCACCCTGTCCTGTGGCAAGGAGCTCCACAGCTGAAGCACACACTGTGTGAAGAAAAGGTCCTTTTAACTTCTTTCACCCCTGATGCCCCTAAAATCGTGTCTTTTCCTGCTTTGGAGGTGTCTTCACTGTCAGATCATGTGGGGTGGGCCACATGGACCAGCAGTATCCCACACCACGGCTCGTGACGGGCACACAGGGAAGAGGAAGGTGCTGAACGTCTCATCCCAGGGATGGCTGAGCTGCATCCCACACATCCCACATCCCTTCCCTCCTCCCCAGCCAACGCCCCTACAGGGATCCAAGCCTCTGCCTCTCGCGTGGGGCTTGAGCTGCACGCACGGAGCTTTGTAATTACACTGGGAATCTCATTCCAAAGGGGAGGAGGAAAAGGGGGTGGGCAGGCAAGGAACTGCCAAGTTTATTATCCAGGGGTTTGCTGGTTGGGTTTTTTTTCGCTGCAGATGACAATCTACGTGCGAGTCCCTCTCGTACGTTCATTACTGGAGATTTTATAGCCTAATGAATGTGACTCATCTGCGTAATCGCATTGTTTTCCAGTGCTCCAGATGTTCTGTGGAGCACCTCTGGCTCGTGAGCTCCGATTTAAACATTTCTTGTAAACACCAAAAGCTGTTTGTTTGTTTTAATGTTCCATCACATCCCATTACCCGGCGAAGGTGAAAGATTGAAATGCAACGTTGTCTTGCCAAGAGATTTTTTTTTCCCCTCCTTCCTCCCTCTGCTTCCCCTGATGTATCCATGCCTGGTGTCTAATTAGCATGCAATGGGATGCAGAGATTCCTCTGTTAAATATCTTGTTTCTTTCTGCTTGCCTTGATCTCTCCAAGCAGGTGGGTGCTCCGTGGAGATCTGGGATGCTGAACAATTTCAGCCCTTATTGCCTCGTGTGAGAATTCAATCTATTGTTGTAGCAGGGATACAGTGCCCTGGGACTCAGCTCCCCATCTTGCACTGTTATTCACATCAGGGGAAAATAAATAGCAGAGGCAAACAGTCCCTTCCAGCAGAAGGGAGTGCTGCAGTGACATTAGAGCTGGTCTGGAGGCTGTTCTCAAAACTGGGGGGCAGTCAATCCAGATCAATGCTGTGAGAGCTCCTTTTAGCACCAAAGCAGGTGGGACTTAACACCTTGGGATGGATGTGGCAGGTTGAGTTGTAATGTGGACAGATAAAACAGCAAGGAAACGCCGAGCATAAGTCAAGTGTGGGTAATAGGGTGGCTCGGTGGACTCTGGAAACAAAGAGGGTTCTTTTCGTTTGGCAGTGTGGCTCCACTGTGTTGTCAAAGTCACATCTATTTTAATTTCATAGCTCTCAGGGATATGGATCTGCTGCAAACCCAGTCCTTGGGATGGTTTGGGATCTCTGCAATATGGGCAGACATTTCTAATTTCACAGGATTTGATGCAGGGATTTTCAAGTGACATGAATTTTGCCTTGTAACCATTGCAGTAGCAGGCACCTGCTGTAGTCAGTTGGAAATGAAGCCTCAGAAGTCAGCTGGGGGAAGGGATTTTCATACTTCACTATGAAAAAAAGGAAATTTTGAAGCAAATCTCAGGATGGGAAATGAGAGTAGAAAGGAGAGAAATGTCCGTGAGGCAACAGAACAACCTGGGAAAGTGACAGAATCATTAAGGTTGGAAAAGACCTCCAAGATCATCAAGTCTGATAGAGGAAAAGAGAACACCAAATTAAGAGCCAAGAAAGCACCAGGGGAGACACGAGCTGGTTATTTCAGTCAAGCTTTCAGAAGTGAAAGCTTTAAATATTTCAAAATGATTATCAACATATTAGGTCTGGGAGATTGATTTAGTCTTATGTCCTTTTGAGAAAAATTATGAAAACTAATAACAAGTCTAAAGTCTGGCAAAGCTGCACTGCTTGCTCCAGTCTTAACAGATAAAGCTTAGAGGATTGTGGGAGATTAACAGCTGATGAAATGAGCCTTTGGAGCCTCTCAAACACGGAGTTCAGGAGCTGCCAGAGCTCCCTCTTGCTGGAGAGAGCTGCAGGGCTCCCACCAAGGAGAATGGGAATTAGAAACCTTGGGGAATGCTGTATTTACAGAGGAAAACCGGGCTGACCAACAGGGAATTGCCAGGTGGGAAGGGCAGGGGACACTGGGGTACATGGGCTAGAAAAAGGACCTGCAGAAATCGGGTGCGGGAAATGGGACAGCACAGAGGAGGCTGAACAGATTGATTTCCTTCTGAGCAGGAGGCTGGGAGACTCCTCTGAGGGAATGACAGGAGTTCTCTTCCTGCCTGGGAAAGAGGCTCCTGTAGCCTGGTTTGTCAACAGCAGCTGAGACCTTCAGCAGCTGCTTTGTAAATGAAATATCACCAGAAGTATTTATGCTATGAGGGTTTGTTTTGTTTCTCTTACCCACGGATTAAAACAGTGGGTGACGTATAAAAATGAAGATATATCTGCTTTATGTGGCAGAGCAGAAGCAATGCTGAATACTATTTGAGTTCTACCCTTTCAGATTTAGGGTTGGGGTTTTTTTTCTTTTTTTTTTTTTTAAGAGATGTAAGGGAAATTATTCCGAGAGAAATCTTCAAAAAACCCACATAATCTGTGGTTATTCAGTGCACTAGTTTTGATCAATGCCAAGTACTTTCTTCCAGTTTTGATATTTTAAGCATTACCGATCTGCATAAAGTATTTTTAATGATATCATTTCAACCTCCAAAAAATTTGAAACATTCTGTTCTGAAATAAGTTGAACCTTATTGGGAACATTTCATTTCAGTTCTATTTCTTAAGGAAAAAAAAAGAATCACTTGAATTGACATGTTCCTCAGGATAGGTTGATTTCAATAAAATGCCTTTTTTTTTGTCAGAGAAAAAATATTCCAGCAGAACATTTTTCAACCTCTTCCAGTTCTGAGTTACTGCACATACATTCACTGTCATAAAAGTTTCAGAGGTGGTAACATTTTAATAAATTCTTCTAATTTCATCCAACCTTCCTGAGATACTTCAGATGTTTAATGAATGCAGCCAGATAATTTTCCACCCGTTTCCCTTAATATTTTTAATCGAGTAAACCCTGTTTCTCCATCCACTTCTGGGTTTTATTCTGTGTTTGTGGAGGTCAAACGCTGCAGTTACTGGAATCCCAAACAAGTATTTTTGTTATTTATAGAACTGTATTACTAAGACTTGGATGAAGTCAGATCACATTTTGCTTTTTCTTTCAGAGAAACGCAGCAAATCCAAAAGAGCAGAGGAAAGAGGCACTGCCATTACCTCTGCACACATGGGAAACGGAGTGAGACAAAGGGTGGAAGTGATCTCACCCAATTTTATCCCTCTGAAAGGGATCTGGGCCAACGTCGTCACTCAGATTCCCGTTAAGCAGAGAAACACCTCCAGCGTGTGAATCATTCCATGGATCACAGGGAGGGCTGGTGCTCTCCTTGGAGGTCTCTCTTGCGCTCCACTGACTGGAGCAGCAGCAGAGACAACTGATTCTAAAAATTTTGCGTAGCTCTTGTGAGACAAAAATGGATCTCAGCTTTTGTGATAAGCCTAAGGCTTCTCAGAATATCTGAGGCAGAGTCAGAAACCAAATGTGTGTCTGCTGAATTCAAGGCTGATGCTTTAATCATAAGATGGAACTTCCTTTCATAACCCTGACTCTATCTTATTTCAATAATTCAGTGTGTTTCCTTCAAAGAACGGGAGCGGGACATCTGCAGAATGCCGAAAAGCAATTATTTAGTTGGGCAGACGAATCATACTAAACACTTCTGCTCTCCAGACTTCTGAAACCATGTGAACTTTTGCAAATGCTCCTGAGAGATGCCACAGGGAAGATTTCCTTTTCAGAGAAACGATCTGAGAGTGGAAAGCATTTCACACAAGAGGAAGCAACATATGCTGCCACAACCAAGGAATAAATAGGAAAAATAACAGGGGAATAACAAGTTTTTCTTTTTCTGGCAAGACTGTTGTTGCCTGAACACAGGAAACACAAGCCAGGAGCCGCATCACCAATAAACCTCTTGTTGTGACAGATTTTCTGACTGGAAAAACCACTTTCATCAGATTTACTTCCTGCATGGGTTTACGTGAGGGGCCTACAAGCATGTCCTTACAAGTGCATAAACATAGAGTAGAATAAATATGTCCAGCATCCATTCTGTTTGGCTGGAATAAAAGACAGATATTCTTGGTGGACTTTGTTTCAGACTATCCAGAATCTGCTCCTGTGCACATGGAGGGGTTTCCCCTGCAGGTCTGGAATGTGTTCACTGCTGGGAGGAGCTGCCTGGCAGGAGCACATCATAGTCAAAGAGTTTTGGACAGAATAAAACAAAAATATGGAAAATCTACAAGAGGACCTCAGCATTGTGCTCGCTGTTTGCTAAGGAGAATCGTGGGATTGGTCCTACCTGGGGAACCTTGGACAGCTCCCCCTTCCCTGCATGGTCTGTGCATTCAAGCACCATCTCAAGGGTGTTTTTATCACACCCTCAGAACGTGAGGGATTGTCCAAGGTAGGAAAGAGTTTGCCAGACAAGACAAGGGGAACATGGAGGGGGAGAAGGGTTTTTCTGAGTGTCAGCTGGGAGACGACTGGCAGGGCCAGTTTGGAGCCCAGGCTCCAAGCCCGGTGTGCTTTTCACCCGGCTGAGAGGAAAACACAACTCATGTCTGAGCCAGGTTCCTGCGCTCAGTTCGGTGCCCGCCGGTGAGTTATGATTTTCCAGCACCGTTCACCTTGATTGCCTCTTGCTATAATTTTCATTCCTTTCTCCCAGCTGGTGCCTTGCTTACATGATAGGTGAAAATATTAAATTAGTTCCCTTTACTGGAAATTATATTCCATTAAACCATTGTCATAGCTACTAAGAGACCTTTCAGCCTCCTGGTAGGCTTTGTTTTAGAAACATCTGACAAATCCTGTGGCACTTTTACAGGGAGTTCAAAGCCAAGGCATCGTAAGCTTGTGCAATTACAGATTAAGTGGTTTAATATTGCGGAGAACAGAGCAGGGGAAAGGACAACGGGTTGGATATCCGTGGCCTTCCCCAGGTTGTGCTTCGCCGGGCTCTTTGTGTTCGAGCCATTGTCCTTTGCCTTTTACATCCATCTGCAATATTAAAACACTTAATATGGGCAGTAATTATTCGAGCTGATGATGCTTTTTCTTTGAACTTCTTGCTGGAGTGCCAAAGGATTTGTTAGATATTGCAATGATATGCAGTGGTTGGAGGGACATTACTTTCCCCCCCTATAGAGCACCCGCAAGACAGAACATAATTGGACTCCAAACTTTGAACTTGCTGAGGTTTTTCATCTTACTTTTGGTGTGCACAAGTGGCTATTAGATACTTGTCTGGATCATACTTTTCCCGTGGTAGCTGAGAGCAATAATAACATTAATTCTTGGCTGCCGTAGGATATTTTTTACATATCGGCCTCAAAGTTGTCACGAAGAGTTAGGGGGTAGTATTATTTTGTAGGGGTTGATCTAAAGTTTTAAAGAAGTGGTAGTTTTGTTGGAAAAATCCGGGCTAAAAACGGCAGCAAAGTTGCACTGAACTGAGTGAATAGTTCTGTGAAAAGGAAAAAAAAGGGAAAAGAGGTGGACAGAAATGTTCTGAAAGAAAGAGAAATCGTTCTTTGAGACACACTGGAAACAAAACACCTCAGTGGTCTGAAAGAGCTTTTTCTAGTCCTACAAATAGAATGCAAAATTTGATCTAAGTTTCAGTGAAATTATTTCATAAACATATTTCTCACTCTATAGGTTCCCCCCACCCATTGTCTTTTTGCTTTCATCAAATACCTTTAAAAGAAGAAAAAAAGTCCCAAATATAACCAAACCAAACCAAAGGAAAACCGAACAAAAAACCCCACCAACTCCAAAAATCTCATTTGGTCTGACAATGAGCAACCATTCTTGTGGGAATGTCTCTCACATAATTTTGGATACTTTTCAGCTGCAAAAGGGGTGTTTCAGATACACTCATGGTGTCACTGGGCATCATATTCAAGAAACATGATTTCCTTACCCTCTGAAGAGACAAAACCAAATGTTTTCTGAAGATGAAAAAAGAGGTTCTATTAAGTTATCTCAAGACAAGAAAAGTTTCTCTTTGGTGCCACACACATTAATGATTAAAGGAGGAAATTAATTGGTAAAAGTTTATGTAATTTAAGAAAATCTCCTGCAAAGTGGGAACTGTGTGAGAACTTCACTTTTGATCTATGTGAATAAAAACAAAAAATCCATGGAGCCATTCTTGTTAATTTATGCTAAGTGCTGTGTTGATAGTTGCCGTAAATCTTTACTCGAAAGATCAATGCATAGATAAATAAAGTAGAAAAATAAATAAGAACGGGAGAAGTATTGTGAAGCAACAAGAACTGCTTTAAAGCGAGTCCTGGGCTCATCTGTTTTGTCTGCTTATGGTTTCTGCTTAGGAGAAGTATTGGATTAAATCTCTGTCGTGTCATGCACTGCTCTGAGCCCTCTCCTGATGGGTCTCTGGATACTGGAGAAGGAAGTGAAAAGCAGGAAGAGTCCACAAAGGCTGGGGCAAGACCAGAGTGAAAGGTCTTGATGCCTTCCCAAGCTCTGCAGGCACATCCCGTGTTGGACACAGCCTCCCTCCACAATGCCTGTGGAAGCACAGCGCTGGAACACGTTCTGATTGGCAGGGTCGTTCCAGTAGCCAACGTCAGGCCGTTCTTCTGCAATGAAAAGACTCTTGTTAATTACTGTGACTTCTTTACAATCAGAGGATGTACACATTTGAACCCCAAAGGATCCTCTCCAGAGAATAACCTTTATTTGCTTGATTGCTTCTGTTCAGTTAATTCTGCCTAATTACTATTTTCTTCCTATTAGATCCTAATTATATACAGTATTTTCATTATAAAGTGTAATGTTTCCCAGAGAACTATGTCAATTACACAGGCAATATTACCCGGGGTCTCATTTACTTCATTAAACCAGAGAACTGCCTCTCTTCTGATTAAAACTGCAGTCGGAGGTATGGATGTAGTGATGTCCTACTCCTATAGTGTAGCCACGAGAACTGATCAGATGATGATCAAAAAGAGTCTGATTCATATCTTAAACAGGTAAAGATGCCCCTCTCTGACTGCTGATAGGTTTAAAATCCTCTTTATTCCATCTGTCTTTACAGGGAAGCCAATGGTGCTCCACCAAAAATGCAGGAACTGTGATATAAATTAACACTGGATAAAGCACGAATGAATCCTGTGTAAAGAGAGATCAAAAGATTTGAAAATTCAGTCTTATTAGAACCACGGTGTGAGGGAGTGCACAGCAACACAGTGGCAAGGATTGAGTGGAACACGGAAGAACCAACACAAATTCTTGCCTCGGAGAAGAACAATCTCTCTTTACATTGAGTGGTGGTGGAAAGAGGATTGCTATGAAAGGGAATACATTGGGATGGAACTTGTAACAAGGGTATGGAAGTCGTTGCTACAGGATTCTGAGCCCACAAGGGAATGAAGACTTTCCAATTCCAAGCACAACAACTGCCTCATTCAAGTCAGTAAAAATAACCAGCAGCTCAGAATAATTTGAGAGTGTTCGTGCTTTGCTGTGTGACACCGGGATGTTAGATTTCCTTGGAGCCCCAACATCATCCTCCACTTCCAAAACAAGGGTGCCCTTTCCCTCACTGCCTCTTTTTGGTGTCAGATCGTACCTTAACTACTTAAAATTCACAGACCCCGTTCAGCCCATCACAGGATGAAGGAGCCAACTACAGTAAATGAAAGATACCATTCTCATGCAAAGGCTGCAGGTAATAACATCACCTCGTAATTCAGGAGTCTGTGCAACTCCACAGTAACTCAGTGTATAATCATATAAGCACCCAGCACACACTCAGCACTTCATAAATAATAAATAATAGCATTAATAATACAACTGCTGGCATGGTAACTTTCAATAATAACTGGATTTTTAGAGAGTGTCAGAGCCAAATGGGATCCCCAACACGTCCTATGTTTGCCAGAGCTTTACAAGCCTTTCAGGAAGAGTATCCAGAAATGCCACTTCAGTCACAACATGTGAGCATAAAGGAATGGGCATCTCAGGTACCCCTGACAGGCCATGCAGGGACCACTCTAAAGGATGTGTGGGTCACAGAGCTCCAGGGAGCATGGACAGCAGAGATCTCAAGGGGTTACCTGTTCTGCTGCCCAGCCTAGAGCTGGATCAGCTCAACTGCTGCCATCCCAGACCTTGGTTTAAGTTTGTTCTCAAAGACTTGCTGTGATGGGGACCAATATCATGCTCAAGCAATGTGTTCCACTGCTTCCTTTCCTGGAATGAGAAAAATGTTTTTCTAAATGCTAACATAAACACCTCTGCTGCAGTTCAGGTCCAGCGTTTTTTGCCCTTTATCCTCCTTTTTGAACATTTTATTCTTTGGAAAGAGGCCACCTTCCAATACCTTCTTTATATTTTCTGCTTACGCAACCCCAAGTCCTTCTGTCTTTCCCTTCTTTTGATCATTCTCGTTGTTCTGGACTCTCTCCACTTTCTCCACCTTCCCCCTCAGTGCTGTGCCAAACCTGGACATTGTGCTCCAGCTCAGATCTCACCAATACTCAATCAAGTGAAACAACTCATTTGTCACTCAGGTTGTTCCCTGATTTATGTGTTCTTGTATATTCTCTGCCCTTTGGTGTAGGATTGTACATTAATATATGTTATAGATCCTTTTTGCTTTCTAAGCACTTGACATTTTTTCCTCCAGTTTTCCCTGTTTTGAGATTTAAAATCTTGTTTTGCTTGAACATAATTTGGTTAGCTGACAAATACAGACATGACTTCTTCAATAATAAGTAAATAAAGTGTTGCCGTGGCAATAAAGGGATCTTTAGCAAGTGAACAAGAACTAGAAGGACCCACATATTTCAGCCTTTAGAACATGAGAGTGCAAAGGAAAAAAGAGGCAAAAATAAGTGGAATTCAGAAAAAAAAAAAATATTTCCAGTAAGGATTTTCTTCTCTGTGCAGATTTATTTGGGTGTTATTCTTCTTGATTGGTTTATTGACAGAGGTTTAATGCAGTGAGATATTATCTCACTGCTATTCAAATTCCTAAATCCACTAGGATCTTTGATTATCCGGGTCCTTTTCCTCCCATTAGTGAACTCCTCTCTAAATAACAGGACACTGAGTGTTGTGCAGTGAAATGCATCCCAATGTGCCGAATTCTGAGTTTCCATCCAGACCAAAGAGGAACGGAAATGCTGCACAGGAGCTGTCATAGGGATGGGGATAAGGGATGAGTTCAGCAAAGGGCCATAAACCAGGGATTTATGTATCATCTGAACTGGGTGAGCTTCTTTTTTGGCTTGACTCAAAGAAGACTCTCTGAATCCTGTAGTCCACCACCATTATTGAAGTTATTCCTTTGCAGCCAGATGTGTGAGCAGGTTTGGGATACCTTTCCAGCAGGAAGGGAAGCACAGGACAGAGCATCCCAGCAGCTGGGCTTGTCCCAGCGGTGGGGACTTGTGGCCACTCCCGTGGAGCTGACAGGACACAGATCCCACTGTGTCCTTCTGCTCAGGGCTGGCCATGTGCCAGCCGGGAATGAGCCCCCCTGTCTCTTGCTACAGCTCATTGCCCAGGTTTATGGAGGCTTTATGGACCATGGCAAGGATCTGATGTGGATCTTAAATATGGAACAACATGGGGCACTCTATGGCTTCATGGCCACGTTCAGCCAGGAAACGTTAGGCCCCCTGCCAAAGCACTGTGGGAGCCCAGAGAAATCAGGGGATGAACAGCCAGGATCTCTCAGCACCAAGAAAAACTGTGGAACTTCCAACAGGCACGAGTCATGCCCACATAATTCTTCCTGCTTAAATGCCTTATCCCACTCCTTAAACAAATATCAGACATCCCCAAAGTTCAGGATCGAAGTTTTCTTCACCGGTCTCACCATCCTTCAGTCGGAGGTGCAAAACTTTTTATCGAGAGTTTCTCTCTGTCCCTCCATTTCCGAGCTCAGAATGCTGCATGGTTGGTCTCCAAGTGTTTGGGGATTGTTCTGCTGGTGGAAAATTAGCTCCATGGAAGGGTAAATGGAGATATCAAGGAGCATACGGCCAGCCAGATGGAGAGATGTAAACACAGAGGAAAAACTGGATGAAAAATAAGGCTGAAAGATTGTGTGGATGGATGGACAGTGATTCACTATGGACAGATGGAAACGGAAGCTGTTTGGAAAACAGAATTTCTGTTCAGCTGTGACACATTGGGATTTGTTTCCATTCAGAATGGGAGAAAAGTTACTATGCTGGCATTTTTTTAACCAACTGGAAATGTGGCCTTCCCCCCAAATTGTGGTCTTCCTCCTCTCCACCCTACACAGTTGTCTCAGAAACAAGGACATAATTCAATAACTTTAAAACTTTGTAATGCAATAGGAAATAAATATATTTGTGATTTAAAACATATTAGATAAAAGCATGACTTAATTAATATTAGAATCATTGAATGGTTTGGGCTGGAAGGGACTTTAAAGATGATCTAGTTCAAACTCCCTGCTGTGGGCAGGGAGCTCATAATCTCCGTGCTATAAAGGCTGCCATGAAAGACAGGGCTGAACCTAAATGTGGTCACACACTGGAGAACAACAACAAACATGCATTCTGTTAAAAACAAACACGTTTCCACAAAACATGTTAAATTTTTATGAATTTATATTGTTTTAAAAGGAGAAGTTTTCCATTTCTAATCACTCTATCCTTGAAATAAAGAGCAAGCCTGAAAAGGATCAGCCAAGTATGGAGCAGGGAGAGGGGATGAGATGGTGGGAAGGTGTCCGAGATGTGCTGCTGAAGGTCCAGGATTTGTTCCTGGTGCAGCTGGGGGCAGCTCTTCCCAGGCTCAGTGGGAGCAGCTGGGAGTTCCCCCAAGCTGGCAGTGGCTGATGGAAAACCACGAGCCACATGAGCCTGTCACAGCACGGGGACAGGAGACTGCAAACCAGATATCACACGCAGTTTAGCGCCAGTTTTGCCAGCTGATGTTCCTGAAAATCGCTGCACTCCAGTTTAATGATTTGCAGGGAGGCCAAGGCAGGCTTCACGTGCCAGAGGTTTTCTAACTTGACTTTTCCTTTCAGTGGGAACATCCTTTGTTCCCAGTAAAACATGTCCATGCTGTACGAACGGCTGCTCTGCACGTAGGACTCCTGATAGGGTAAGTTCTGCTTCCAGCTGCCAAATTGTTAAATGATCAATGAATAATAAATCACCTCTTGAGCTGTGCCCGTGTTCTGCTATTGCAGGGGATGCTGTGCACTGCAACCTTGGGATGCAACTCTTTTTTTATGGAAAAGAGACACAAACTACGAGGGCACAACCCCAGCCTGCCAAGAAAGCAGCACAGTGACACATTTTGGGTATGTGGCTGTTGCTTTGGATCCTTTCTGCAGCAAATCCAGATACCTTCTCTTCAAAACAAATCTGTCAGAGACACAGCCAGCTGTTGAGCATGAGGAAAAGGCAATTCCAAGGAAGTGGAGCCACTGAGTTGATTGCTGTGAAGGTTCTGTGACTCCAACAATCCGGGTTCACTGTGGGACAGAGCTGCTGGGACACGGTAGCTTGAGCTGTCCTATGATTTGCTCATTTCTGCAGGAGTTACACTGACTTTTCCTCCTCTACCCTTCTTAATTGGGTCTAGAAAGAAAAAACTCTGCCTTTTTTTGAGCCGTAGAGGCTTTGACCCTTCGAGGGTGGGTACCTGGGGGGTGTGAGGAGGTGACCATGGATTCATACATAAGTGTGGGATCAAGAAATCACCTCCCAGCCCAGCTTTCCATTTCCAGCAGCGACACCAGCGCATGATGCATCCCTTAAATTTCCATTCCACATCCTGCTTTCCACGGATCCCTTGTGAGAGGCAGCTCGCTGGTGTGATTGCCCAGGGAGGAGGGCGGAGGAGCAAGAAATCAGTGCCTTGACGCCGAGTTTGGGCACAGCTTCCTCTCCCCCCCCCACCCCGACAGGAGCCTCTGAATAATCTCTCTGTGTCGCAGGACTTGTTGCATATTCTAATTCCCCCTCGCTCCCTGATTTAGTGCTGCAGTTAATGCTTTTGATGTCAGCCTGAGTGAGATAGAAGGCTTTAAAAATTCATAGCTGACCTTTCACTGACACGTTTGGTTTCCGTCAGGCAGCGCCGTGTGGCAGGTCCAGGGGAGGGGAGGGCACTTTTTAAGCCTGGATTGCCTTTTTCCCAAAACAAGAGAAAACATCCGGGGTGTGGGGGGGACTCGGTGTCTCAGTTCCGCACAGGGGAAGAAAGGGAGAAGGGAATGGAAATTAAACCGAGGGGAGAGAGGCCTCAAAAGCAAAGGACAGGCTTATGAAAAATATATGCCCTCACCAAAGGAAGATGGAATACAAATCGGGTCCCTTTTAAAAATATGTCTTTTAAACAGACGTTTTAAAGGGTGGGAAGGGGGGATAAGGGGAGAAGGAGAGGGGAGGAGGGAGAAGGGAGGGGGGAAATGTCTCTTAAATGCGTTCAGAACATTTCTGCAGCCTGCAGAGCTGGGATTGTTTATTAGGAGATAAGATAGTGAAAAATGTATTTTGCAGAAAGAAAATAGTAAAGCTGGTTTCCCAGCAGATAAGAAGCCAAATTTCTATTTTATGCTCAATTGAATGATTCAGTTACATTATCTGGGAGGCAGCAGTGAAATAACACCCTTTGGAAATGAGGCTGGGAGGACATGTGGTTCAGAGCAGGCAGCCACAGGCCCAGCACCCTGGGACCAGGACACCCCACCCTGGGACAGCGAGGCAGTGCATCCCTCCATCCCTCTCCTGGAGTGGCTCTGGATGGTGAGATCCATGTCCCAGGGAGCCTGTGCAGCCTGCACAGCATTCCCAAGCTGGAAACAGGCAGGATGGGTCCTTGTCCCTTCATGCTGTCCAGTGGCACTGACCGCTGATGTTGTGCAAGCTTCTTATTTTGGGATCACTCCCTCCCTCCTTTCCCAGTGTGGTCCATTCCAGGATGAACAGAGAGATCCATGTGGAGAGAGCCCCTGTCCATGTGTCTGCTATGGGAGAACTGATGTGACATGTGCCAGGACAGGCATTTGTGCAATTTTACGAGTCCGGCAGTTTCCTCACAGCTTCAGCTTCAGGGAAAAGGAAAGAGGAAATAAAAGGAAAAGGGAAAAAGAAATAAGAATTTACTTAGCCTTTTAGCTGTGACAGACAGCTTGGTTGTATAAAATGAGTACCCTGTACAGTCTCAAAATCCAGGGGAAGAAAATGTTATTTTAAAACAAAAACTCCACGAAGTAAGCACAAAACCCATTCCCATGGCTATTTATCCCGGGATTCTTAGATGATGGACTCTCCAGTTTTGACTGCTCAAGGTTGGCAATATTATTTGCTGTGTTGCTTAGGAGACTCGACTCTTTTTTTTTGCTTTTTCTTTCCCTTAATATAAATGTCATTCCTTCTTAAACCTTATGGCTCCCTCTGCAAATGAAGAAACAAATGAAGCATGTGGCACATTAGTGCCAATCTTCTCCTTGCACCGAAGGATCTGGCTTACAACAGTGGTTGCTGTGTCCTTGCTAAGTCCATTTTTTATTTACTGAGCCATTTAATTTGTGAGTTATTATTTTTTGGGCCTTTCCACAGAGAAATTCGTTGTTAAAGCACACAGCAGCTTTGGGCAGTTTTTATAGGGTCTCTGTCGTGGGCAATGTTGGCCACTAAGAGAGGCTGCACCAGACTTTGGTTGATGTATGGTTCAGGTGTTAAAACTAAAGAAAAATGGAAACTTAAAGCTTAAAATGGAACTCCTGTGCTTGGGCTTGTGGAGGGGAGTGTTTTTCTGCAGGAGACCCGTGCTGGCCGTGCCCAGGTGAGGACAGGGAGGGTGCTGGCTCCAGGCTGCTCCTTTTCCACCTGGTGTTATTTTCAGTGGCTGCTCAGATGACTCCTGCTTACACCCCAGTCCCTGCAGGCAGATATTTCACATTAATTGGCTCAAGCTGGCTGTGGATAATGGCGTGATTTGGAAAGATAAGAACTGAATTCCATGGAGAAAAAGGAGTATTTACGGAGCAGAAGAGCTGTATCTTTGCAGAGGCACGATCTGCCAGAAATAAGATGGTGATTTAAAGAACGAACCAGAGAAAATATTCCTTCTTGACCACCCCAGATTTGAATATGTCCTGAGGGACTGTATTTGATTAACTGTATAAAATTAGGGCTTATTATATGATTTTATGTCCTGATGAAGACTGAATTGCCACCCCAGCAGGTAGGCACTGATTAGACACACAAAAAAGAAAATCTTTGCTCCAGCCTCAACTTTTGAGAGAGCACAAAAGACAGAAGGGAAGAACTCCAAGTCCACAGAGTCACTTGGTGGGGACCAGAGCCCAATTTGCATTCTCCAAATCACCACACTGACTACAGCTTCCTCATCATTTTCAGCACCGAGTTTCCTTTCGACACCACTCCTGTGTATCAGTTTGATCCAGGGTTTTGACAACAGCGTGTCAAAACAAGTCCCTCTGAAAAGGTCTGAGGGAATTTTCGCTTCTACTTTTAGGATCTATTTCAACAGCGGCAAACTTTCCATTTCCACGTTGTACTTTTTCATTACGCTGTAACATACACTGGTGAGCTGATAAAGTCCTGAGGAGACACGCAAGACATTTTAATCTTCCTTAATGGTTTAATCTTTTCCGTGTGAAACTCTGGAAGGTTTTTTTTTTTTTTTCGTGTGTGTGTGAGAAAAGTTTAAAATATTTTGACTTCCAGCCCAACAGGAAGGCTGAGTGGTGCCATGCTACACTGTTTTGCTGAGCCAATTTTCCTTTTTTAAGGGCTTATGTTGATAATAAAGGTACCTGACAGGGTTTCCTGTCTCTGTCACTACTTTCCTATCACCATTCAAAAGCTAGAAATAAATATTTACCTTTTCTCCTCCCAAATCTAGTAATGAAATTTTAAGCCTTTCCCCCCTTTGCTGACAGAATTTTCGGCAGAAATTCCAAAGCGGGAGAGTATTTAGAGAAAGGAGATCTCCTGAGGGGCGGAGAGATTGAGAATGAGGGAGATTATTTATAGCTGGCTCCCTGCTGTGGATGGGACAGAGCTGCAGTGCCCAACCACTCAGTAATTGTGGAACTGCTGGCGAAAAAATGCTGTGGAACCTGGGGAGAGCAGGAGAGACACTGGGGTGGCCAGGAGAGCAGGGGTAGGGTCTTTTAGATCCCACTTCCTTCACGGCACACCTCTGCAGAGATTTTTCTCAGCACAATAAGCTCCTTGCCCATTCCTGGGGCTCCAGAGCGTCACCACCACACGATAAATACGCTGCATTTTGAGCCTGTTAAGGTTTTCACCTCTAGGGTAAAAACACCTCCTTCTTAGAGGACCAGCCCTGTCATGTGAGCAACCATCCCAAACTCCCTCCGTAAAGTTTTGTGGTTCAGCCTCTTGGGAGGAGCAGTCCCGGTGTGAAAAAGCTGGAAAATCCTGAATGTTCGGGCTGAGGTTTTCAAAGGGCTCAACAACCAACTCGACTACCTGAGAAGGCACATGCAAGAATTTACTGGGGTTTTTTGAAAGAAGTGCAGGATTTCCATTGACCTGAGTGATACCAAAGCTCTTTTGGTTTGTTGCCATCTTTAGTCAAGAGTGAAAGGCTCTGACAGCTGAAGGGTACTCAGGAGTCCAGAGTAGTGTGAAGAGAAAGTAGATTTTCTGTCCTATAGAAAAGTTGGGTATTTTGATATCTGTTTTTCTCAAAAACTAATAATGATAATAATAATGATGATGATGATGATGATGATAATAATAATAATAATAATATCTTTTAATAGAATGGAAAGTTCCTGGACATTGTAATTGACAAATATCATCATGTGCTCTGTGTTTGGTTTCTTAAAACGTTCCCTNTTTCTTTTCTTTTCTTTTCTTTTCTTTTCTTTTCTTTTCTTTTCTTTTCTTTTCTTTTCTTTTCTTTTCTTTTCTTTTCTTTTCTTTTCTTTTCTTTTCTTTTCTTTTCTTTTCTTTTCTTTTCTTTTCTTTTCTTTTCTTTTCTTTTCTTTTCTTTTCTTTTCTTTTCTTTTCTTTTCTTTTCTTTTCTTTTCTTTTCTTTTCCAGACTCTGCTCTACCATTATCTTTTAGGGTCACAAATAAAATACCAATTCACTCAAACTACTGCATTATATGTTCCAAAGAACAGAAAGAATTTGTAGCTTGGCTTGAAACTGGGAAACAAACCCCTCCAACCAAGCAGGCACAGCAGGAGTTAATGAAAGGTTGAGAATAAAGTAATTTTTCTTTAGCATTTTGTATTGTTTTGTTAATCAGTAAAAGAAATGTCATTTCTCCAGGCCTGTGGGGACTGAAGTAGAAGCCCAGGAGATGATTATATTGGATATGAGCTAAAGTATCTTTCCAAGAGATAAAAAATGTCTGGCTGGCTAATAACTAGGAGACAACAACAGCAAAAAAAAAAAAGGAAAAAGAGAGAGAGGGGGAAAAGAGAAGCTGAAATGCAGTCAGAGGCACAGAGGTCTGTGGGGGAGCATTTTACCATGCACACAGCCCCCCTACCACACCCAGAACCGTCCCTCCAGTGCCTGGTGCCTTCCTGGCTCTGTGAAAATCCTGCCATGGAAGCGGGAGAGTTTATTTATGGAGAGAGCGCCGGAAAACAAATGTTTCATCCCCTGAACTCTCACCTCTCCCGATATTAATGCGTGTGATAAATCCCTTGGCTAAAGGCAGGAGATAAACGAAGCGCATTTAGCCACCAAATTGCATTCCTCGCCATCCCTCAGCCGGAGGAGAGAGGGAAATGCCGGAGACTTTTTTCCGCCGGCGCCTCGCGCATGAGGAGCGGTGCCAGTGAGCGATCACCCCGGCCGGCAGGTGTTTTACTCCTGCAGTACCCTCAAAAAGGAGCCTGAAAAGATGCCCAGAGCTGGGTTTTCCCTTTGCAGGCCGCTCCACATCCTGCAGCCACCCGGAGCCCTACAGGCAGCGATCCCACTCCATAGGGTGCTCCCGCCTGGATGGGATTCCAGGCTGTGCCTGTGACAGTCACGCTGGCACGAGTGAGGCAGCATCTCCAAGGTAATTTATTCAGCTGCTGTTATAGCCTTTTGATAGCCTTATTCGCCCATTTTCTCCTCCCTATTCCTCCCTTACAGACCCTGTTTATGAAGCTGCTGAAACAATTTGCAGGTAAGTTTAATAGATCAGATTCATAACACTTTGCAAACAAATTATTCCAGGAGTAATCCCTGTGACTCTGAGCAAGAACTGGAAGGGAAGAGCTTTCTTATTCCTACTGCACATTGCAGGGCCTGGTGGGAAGGCATGAGCTGGTCTCTTGGAAATCTGATACTTCCAAGGTGCAGACTAAAGCTCACAAGCTCACAAGCTCACAAAACAAGAAGAAGTTGTTTTGGGTTGTTCTAAAAATTGGACAACTTTGTAGAAAGTTGATGCAACGTTATGTAATTTATTTGTTTTAAATTTTGCGTTGTTTTTTTAATACAAAATTTTTAATCCACTGCCACCACAGGTGCATAAATAAACAGGTGTCTTCCCAAAAAATTTAGGGAGGATTGTCTTATCATACATTTTGCCCCATTATATTTATTATGCCTTATATTTACAGCTATCTGACACTGATAGAAAATTAATGGACACATGAAGGATAAGGCAAAAATAAGTTTTAGTTCTGCTGCAACTGATATCACATCCCTAGGGCAAAGTTGGTGCTGCAGTGTCCCACAGCTTCAGTGGGCACTGCTCTGAGACTTTTGGGAGGGTCGGACTGAGGTCATCTCCTTTTGCCTGTAGCCACCTTCCCAAGAGCAAGGCATTCCTGCTGTTTGGTGGGACATGCAGTTTGGAGTTTGGAGTCCATTCATCCCTCTCAGCTCAGCGCTGGTCACAGAGGGCTGTGCAAAGCCAACAAACCCACGGCTCACTCGCTCCCTGGTGAGCTTTGCCCCTCTGGATGTGCTTGCACAAGGTGCCAGGAATGGACTGGGATGGGGAGGATCCTCTGTGCTGTGATTTCCACGTGGTGGGAGACTGCAACCCCAGGTTTTCTCGTGTGTGTTCTGTGAGTCCTTCCTCCCTCAGGGTCATTTATCTGTCACAGGGTGAGTGAAGAGGAAGGCAGGGGAAGACGTCCCCAGCTCCCATGGCCAACCTGTTCCCTGCACTCGGAGAAAATCACTGGAGCCGAGCTTCTGCACAGACATCCCTTCTCCCACAAACAAGACCATTCATCGACTCCTAATTTTATTTTATTTCTTTCAGCTGACTTGGTACTGAAATGGAGTTTAATGAGTGAAGATCTAACTGCCTGAGACTGACAACTTCAGTGGTGTTAATGCACCCCATGCAACTTATGCAGAAAATAGCCCCTTCTCAAGGTCGCTGGATATTTGCTTTGGTGCAGCAACAACAGTATCAATCTTCCTTCCAAACCCAGCAGATCAGATAAAGCCGAGGAAGTATTTAGAAGCCAACTTAGAAATACGAAAAGGACACGTTCTCTCCAGGTACTCAGATGATTCTTTTAAATTAGCAGGTGATTTAGTGACATTAACCTTGAAAGGCCCCAAATCTATCCAGCAAATCTAAAAGGAATGGAACCGATTTCTCTGGATTGGCGAGGTATAAAATTACATCGTCAGTGTATAATAGCTGAAACTCTCTTATTGATGATTAACCACATTTATTAACTGCAGCCCATAATCCCAAGATGTTATTTGGACAATGACTGAGATGTAATACAGAGCTTTCTAAAGGACCAGATCATGAAATGCACCAAAGGTCACCATGAAACCCTGGAGAAATTAGAACATCAGTCCTGGAAGAAATCTATAGTTCGTTCTATTGGCCCTTCTGTCTAGTGCAAAACAATTCTGACAGATTGATTCCTCCAGAAGATTCCTTTTTTTTTATTTCAACACCTGACTGCAAGTTTAGACCCAAACCTTGCCTGTGCTGGAGATTTTAGCACTGTTCATGCTGATGGAAACTCCTGGGCTGGGAAGAGCAGCTTTGATGAGCCTTGGGTACAAATCCTGAGGTGGTAGGGGAGAGGAGGCTTCAAAGCATCTGGCAGCAACAGCTGCTTATTCAGGTGAAGTTTATTTAGCTGCACATTTTGTTAGGGATGTTTTACAGAGCTCAGCAGATCAGTAGAAATGGAGGAGTCAAAATATCCGGTTGTATGTCTTTATTCTGCCTCCTTCCTGCTCCCAAAGCGCATGATGTTAAAATCTGAGCAGCTAAATTTCCTTGGAAGCAGAAGCTCCAACTAATCAGCTGTCGGAGTTACCTTAAGGTCCACTAAGTAATTTCTACCCCAATTTACTTCGTTCTGGAAAACATATATATGTAATGGAAAATAGCAGAAGTTCCACTGACTTAAGATGTATTAAATATGATAAAAGACATTTTTAACACAAATTAACTTCCCGTAGAAATAATTTAGGTTGTTCCTGGAACATAATGTTGGAAAACCCAGCTGCCAGGGCTGTAAATTCTGTTGTGCCTTAAACAATTGGAACTGTTTGCAGTTGGGGAATGAAGAGCTTCCACCCAAGAGGAGTTTCCTGACGGATCAATTCCCAGCCAGAGCAGTTCCCATTCCTGCTGTCAGGACCAGCTAAGCACGGGCTGAGGACCAAGGATCCCCTCAAACATCTCCATGGACCAGCAGGCATAGTCCAGCCTCTCCGTGAAGTTTTAATGCTGGCAATTTTATTTTCACCTGTTTAAATTCTCTTTCAATTTCCAATGAAACTCAGGGCTCCTCAGTAATCCCCATGCTCACCCTTGCAAAGCACTGCAGTGTTTTGGTCAATAACTGATGTGCTCCATCTCAAAGGTGGTATTTTGGTGTTAGGGTGGCTGTCCTGTGTGTTGTCTGTAAATCACTCTTGCAGCTCTTGGAAATGGAAATCATCTCTGAATGTAAAGACAAAATTGCCTGTAAAACACGAGCATGTCCAGCTCACCCACGTGGAGAACAATACTCAAAACTACATCTCACTTTCCACTCTCTGTCCCTCTTCACTTGAGTGAAATTACTAAGGCAGAGCAGAGACAATTTGTCCTGAGTTTTAAATAACATTCCATTGCAAAATGCTGGAGTTAGCAGTGGCAGCTAAAAACTCTGCTTTGGTTTCCTGAGCTGAGGAGGAAACGCAGTCCAACCTACAAGATGTTAAAAAAATTGCTAAAATAATTATATAAACCTAGTACTGAACTATTCTCTTGAAAATCATTTGAAAAGGGCAGAGTATTGGAATTTGAGACAACAGGAAGAAAAATGATCTTAGTTTGAAGAGTCTGTTTGCATTCTAATGAGAGAGGTTATTCTTGGGAAAATGGGCACCTTCCCCACGCTCCTGCAGCAGGAGGTGGGATGTCAGGGACAGATATAACATCCCCTCTGACTTCCTCATGGTGGACAGACAAAAATTACAGCCACTGACAGCAGCTAATGAGAACCTCTGAACGGAGCCGGTGCCATAAAAGGAACCTATTAGAGCTGAAAGTGGCTTTCCCCTTTCAAAAATATTGTGGAAGGCTTGAAATGCTTCCCCCTCTTGAATTAAGACAAGAAGCTGACATCTTTGAAACCTTTGCAAACCTGTAATCGAAAGAAGTATCTCACGTTGAAAAACTGAAATGTGTTTTTGTCTGGTATTTGAACAGCTCCCTCCCTGCCATAATTAAATAGCTAAAAGGTAGCATAGTCCTTTGTTTGTTTTAAAGTCATGACATTAATAATTCCGCACTAATTTAAAAAGGGAAAGTCATCTTGAACTGGAAAATTGGCATTTTTCAGAGAAAATGTCAGAACAAAATGTTTTGACAACTCTCAAACTTAAAAAAATATGGAATTGAGGAACGAGTCATAAACCATTCCCCAGCTTGTAAAGTTTCACCATCCCAAGGAAAAATGCTTTTGGGGGAAAAATAAAAGCCTGTTCCGGAGCTGGCTGTCATTTGTGTGTGTTGTGTAGCTGCTGATCCAAGGACCTCCTTGCACTCACAAAAGGTATCTTCAGGAGTATCTTCATCCCTGCCTTCCGTGTGATTGCCAGGCTGAAAAATGTGCCTGGAAAAGAATTCCCCAGTGCCACAACTAAGAACCTTTTACATCTGCTTTTCTATTTAGCCTGGTGCTGCACCACCTTTGGTACCTGTGCCCTCAGAGCTGCTGTTCCTCCCCACAAACCTCCTGAAAGCTCTGATTTTCTCTCTTTGACGGGCCATTTGTTTAATCCTGGGGAGAGATGAGTGCTCTCTGCAACGCCTGGAGATGGGAGGAGTTCCTCCTCCTCGGAGCAGAGATCTCTGGTTAATCTGGGCGTTGGCCACGCAGCAGAGAATATTACCAATCTTCAGGAATCCTTGGAGCTGAGCATGTGGATTTTGGCTCGCTTTGGTCCGTCCTGCACAACCCCATCCCCTCCCTGCCCTTCTCCCCACCGTGCCCATCCAAGAGGAGCTTCGCAGGCGGATCTCTCCCTCAAACCCGAGCATCTCTCCCCGCAGATGAGCCGAAGGAGCAGATAAGGAGGGTTGGATGACAGAGGAAGGCTGCAAATGAGCTCCCATTAGCAATTGCTGTGTATCTGGTGAGGGGCTGGTAAACAGTTCGCACTTATCTCTCCGCTCAGCATTTAGCTGATTTCCATAATGAGCTCCATTGAACTGAGAGGCCTCGAGGTGTCCCAAGGCTGTTGAGACGCAATGTGTTCTCTAAATCTGATTTATGTAAAGGTGAAGGCAATTGTGTTAACAAAGGAGAGGAACACGATCAACATGCAGCGTGCGCCGGCTGGGAAGAGCGCGCTGTGCGCGCCCGGCGCTCTCCGGGCGGGATCCGACAGCAGCCAGGGAGGCATCGGGAGGCAGCCTTGGAAAACACAGCCAGGAGGAAGATGTGTGGGGCTTTATTTGTTATTATTTTTATTTTTTTCCCCCTCTCCCCGCCCCTTCAAAAGCGAGGAAAGCCGCGGCTCGAAGGTTTGCGGAGCATCTTAGAGGGAGCGGGGCTGCGTGCGCCCAGCCACGGCAGGGTCCTGCCGAGCCCCAGCGCTGCGGCTCCGCTCCACCCTCGGTTCCACCCTCGGGTCCACCTCAGCCCTATCTCAGCCTGGCAGGATCCTCCGCACAAACCCCACTCTGGGCCCGAGCACAATCTCAGTTCCTCCTGCTCGCTCAGGCGCAAAATCCCGCAAACCCCAGCAGTGCCTGCTGTGGGTTGGAATTTCTCTGTCACAAGCACCGACAAAGGAAAGAAAACTCACACAGGCCTCTGACAAAATCATTTATTCCTTTGCACCGTCTCTGAGGGCCCCTATTTCCATCCAGTGTCCATGGATTCCATGCTGACAATCAGAGGAGCTTTCCAAGGTCGTGCACATCAGGATTTACTTGGAGGCAGCACTGGGGCAGGTGGACCTTGGCAGCTTTTGGCCACGATTTACAGACAACCATTAAGACTATGAAATAATTTCACGAGGGAGAAAGCAGAAATTGAGTCACGTGGCTGAATAGAAATTAAGACTCTTGGAAAAGCAAAAAAAAAAAAAATCACAGGAAAGAGATGCTATCATTGGGAATAATTCTGCTTGGGTTGTAATGGGAAGTGCATGACTCAGTGGAGCTTTTGCATGGCTGGGTGCTTCAAGCAAGGAGAATCATAAAGAGAGATGAGTAGAACATGAAGAAGAAAGGATGGAATGCATATTTTTCTCATGGTAAATTAAGAGAAGATTGTAGGAGTGGAAATTCAGACAAGGAAAAGGCAATGGAATCTCATCACAACAGAACCAGCCATCTGCATCTGCTTTAATCCCTGCTCACGGGGTGGGGATGACAATGTGAGCATGGCTGTCTCTGGAGGGGAAGAGAGGGGTTTTCTGCTAGTTTGCATTTAATTGCATATTTTGCAATTTTTTACACCAGCTTTTCTGCTAAACTTGGTTCCATTTGCAACAAACACTAACCATATAAACAACACGTCTGTCCCAAACCCTTATTACTCCCAGAACCACTCGCAGGCTTTCTGAAACCCGTTATTATAATTATAATCAAGAATCACAGGACACTGTGATTTGTGCCAAAAATACATATACACTGAATTGTTTGTACAGGCCACAGACAGGGAGAGTGAGAGAAAGGATGGGGACAGAGAGACGCAGCTTCAGGGCTGCTAATTCAGGCGCAGTAACACCCACCCTATTTCAATTTTCCCCTTTCATTTTCCAATTTAACTTGTAGCTGCTGAAATCCGGCCTCATATGTGCTTTGTCCTCTTTTCTCTTCCTTACTTTCAGACCAAGGAACCTTGATTTGTTCCCCTCCTTCCCAGCTCCAGCAGCCCCTTCCCTGGGAGAGGAGGCAGATCTGCCTCAAGGAGCAGCACTCAGCACCTCTCCATCCCAGCAGAGGGAAGGAAAAACTCCCTTTGGAAATCGCTGCAACACTACTCAGCAGATGCAAAATGCAGGTAAACTCATTGGAAAATGCAAATGCAGCGTGGATCTCGGTTTTATTAGGCTTTTGCACACAGTTCCTCTCTCTTGAAGCACTTTGCAATCAAAAGACCCTGGAGTGGACTATTTTGAGCCCTGATTCTTCACGCTAAGAGGTGATGCTGATTAGGTTGTGCCAGCACAAGGCACCGATATCAATATTCTGTCAGAGGCTTTTTTCAGAGGAGCATGGGGCCTGATCCTGTTCTGATATTTGCATATTTAGGGAGTTACACTGGGGGGTCAAGCTGCTGTCTGGGCATTGGAACAGATTTGATCTTCTCAGGTCTGTGCTTTGAACAAAGAGCTCTTCAGTGTTGCCTTTATATATGGAAATATTTTTAAGTGTGTGTGTCTGTGTGTATGCACGTACACATTTGAATATACCTGTACAAACACCAGAATGTGCATTAAAAAGAGGCTGAAACAGAAAACCCAACACCTCCTGCATGACAGCAAGAACAACGTGTGCCAAGAACAGTTCTGAGAGCCACCTCAGTGCAAATCTCTCTCCTAGAACAGCAACCCTATTGCCCAATGCATTGTTTTCAGCCCAGAAACTGAGAGCAAGAAAGGTGAGGGCAGCTGCTGAATCGGGAGAGGAGGCACCAAGGATGGTCTTTACGTTCCTGTTGTTCTGATTTGCTCCTGGGAGAACACAGGAGGACCCTGGCACTTGACTTCAGATAAATTGCATCTGTTTCCCAGCACCACAAAACCAGCCAGTGTGTGCAGGTATTTGTTTCCTCAGATGGTTGGAGCAGATAGCTCAGCTCACAAACCTGTTTACACCCAAGGGTGGCTCGAAAGGCACTGCAGAGGACAAAAAGTAGGACAAAGCAGCCTGGGATCCCAGGGTAGAGTAAATCATGTCAGAGTTTTACATTTGTTCAGATCTGCAGAATATCACAGGAGTCCACTGGCTGGATGCACCTCTCAGAACCCATGGGCAGAGCTTGGAGGAGTCAGGCTGAGTTACACCAGCCAGGATTTGGCCCCTTCTCTTTAATGGTTGTTGCCATCTCCACTCACACACAAAAATATCACCCAGGCTGAAGCTGAGCCAAGATGACCACAGAGGTGATGAATCTTGGAAAATTATTAACTCTTATTAGTATAATAATCCTTTTTATGACACCATAAAATTACATGGTGCCTTTCAGGATGTAGATAAACTCCATTCCCTGCACCGAGGAGCCACCTCTCCCACAAAATTCTCTGGATTGCCTGTGTGCCAACCCCTGCTCTTTGTCCTCACTGCCCTGGGACCTCATCCACTGACCAAATCTTCTGTGGGAGGAGTCCCATCACCCCATATCCTTGAATCTCCTCTGCACGCTTCCACCAAAAAGACCTCAAGGGATGTGGAAAAAAAATAAAATCATACATTCTCTTCAGGTTTGAGTCTAAATGCGGGAAAAATTTGCATTTCCTTTGTCGCACCTTTGGGCTGTAGCTGCTGTGCCTCTGCTCTGCAGGGATCCGTGGGGTGCAGTGGGAGGATGGAAGTGGGCTTCTTCTGGAAAACTAGGACACATGGAGTTTTTGCACTCGGTTTTCCCACGAGGTGACTGGATGATCTGAGGGATGCTGCGGGAAGTTGGTCTAGAAATCACGCTAACATTACAAAAATGATGAGATTTCCTGCACTCCCAAGTGCCAGAGACCACAGGGAGAACTGGAGGGTTGGAGTGGGATGGAAGATCCCTCAAGGAGAACAAATAATGCTGCAGCAGAGAATGATATTTCTGGACAAACACGAAATGCAGCTCCCAGGCTTTTCCCCCCACACCAAACTCTGGGTGCCTGTAGAAATAACACACTGCCATTTTTTCCTCTGGTAACAGGAGGTAATGATGGACGGCCCAGAACACAGTGCTTGATTAAAAATGACTAATCAATCCGTTAAAGATCAAAAATTAACCTGCCAGGAGCACTGGCGCTTTCAGAGCCCCAACCAGCCTATTTTTGCTGCTCGTGTGAGGCTGTATGGAGAGAAAGCCTCTCCTGCTGTGCAGTCCTGCTGAGTCAGCAGCCCTGGGTCAGCCGATGCCTCCCAGCCTGGTGAGAAATCCAGCCTGGAACTGCTCGGTTCTTTGGGCTGTTGCTGAAAGAATTTTAATCCAAAATAATTACCCGCACGTTGGCTTCTGGGAGATGGATCTCTGTCAACTCCTGAGAGAGGAATTTCTGTTTGTGGAGACTTTTTTGAGGGTTTTTGTTTTTTTGATTGCAAGCCAAAAATTATGATTTGTGATGCAGAGAAGGAATGAACAAAAAATCTTGAATTTGCCATGAAAGTGTTGTCTAGGAATTCCCAAGTTTAAAACCGTTACTTATAGACTTCCAGTCTTTATTTTTTCCCCCCAAAATCACTGTCTTGCTTCTGGAAATGATTAAAAGATACACAGCTTTGATTTGTTTCCTATCCCCTTCCCACCTACTCCCCCTGACAAAAATGGTTTTAAGCCACATTGCTCTAGACAGCAGATGTTACTCGTTTCAGCTAAAATAAAATAAAATAAAATAAAATAAAATAATCCAATGTTTGAAAAACCCAAAGAAAACAATGAACTCAATTTGACCAGGAATGATGCTAAAGCAATAACAATGACCCCATTCTTGACTGGTACATACACTTACAGTCCCTGACACTGGCACGTACAGAACACAGAAATCTCCAGTTCTGGCTGGTACCAAAGTGCACTAAAGGGGAGTTCCATTGGCTTGGAGTTCCTACAAACAGCAGAAAAGAATAAAAAAAATCAGCACGTGGTTAATGAAGATGAATAGACACAGGGAAAATGGAATTTTCGTGTTTCCAGGGGATTTCAAACAACAGTGAGTAAAATCTTCCTAATAACATAATTTAAAAAAATAGCGTGTGGATGTGAAATTAATCTGGGCTGCCACTGCATTGACTTCAGCTGGCTCCAGGCTGAGGATTTTCTTCAGGGAGAAGCAAAGACCGTGGGCAGCAGAAAGTGACCCTGAAAAATCCGTGTTTGCTTTGGCCCAGGGCGAGAGGAACATCCCTGTGTGAGCTCTGCTCCCACATCCAGGGCATGGAGGTGCCACCCTGCAGTGGGACACCCTGGGACACCGAGCTCTGGGGCTCCAAGGGACTCTCTGGGCCGCAGGACATCGATGAGATGCTGGAGCATCCTCCCTATCATGGATTTTATGGACTGTACAGAGGGATCTGTACATCCTCCACTTTGGGCTTTCTGCATTCTCCAAGGGCGTGTCCATGACAGTGGGAAAGAGGAGCTGAAGAAACATGGAGACAGCCCTACTACCCTTGGGCACGGTGTAAGGATCCAGCTGCTTGGGCTACAATCGCTTTGCTGTGCAAACATGAGGAAATCACCTCAATTCAACTTCCCTGGCTATAAAATTTGGACGTTGACTCTCACCTCCACTTGTTGACATTTACAGATAAATATTTTGTAGGGTTTTTTTTAATCGGGAGGATAATCTTCGTTCTGCAGAGAACTGAAGCCACTCTGCTGGACAAAAGAGAGAAGAGTATCCCCGCCCGAGGCCCTGTGGCAAAACCGTGGGAACCAGGCTCTCCAGTGGCTGCACAAACACAACTCCTGAGCCCGGCAGCATGCGGTGCCTCTCTCAGCGAGAGGAGGAAGCTGCAGGTTGGAGTCTGGCCGTGGTTTGCTCCAGCTCCTGGCAGCAGCGGATTCCCTGAAGTGCCTATTCCATCTTGCTGAGGGATGGATTGGCTGGGCACGGTGCTCGCTGGAGCCCGGCACAGCAGTCACGTAAGGTCAGGCTCACAAGATGTACGGCCCCATGCGTGCGTGGGGGGCTCAGCTTCCCCGGCGTTATGGCCCGGGGAGCCGCTCTTCCGTGACGTGGAGATCCGTAAGGAATCGCTGCCATTAACGGACTCCATTAAACGCAATACGTGTGGGGAAAATTGCACTTTGATTTAGTTTAGCAATGTGGAGATATTGGCAAGATAATCACATAAAAGTGACACCTTTTATAGCCAAGCTCTTTGATTTTATGTCAGTGAGTTTCAATTTCTCACATTTTTATGTTCATATATAGGTCCTTGTTCTAATGTATGCATTAGCTGGCGTAAAGGTTAAATAGATTGTTTTAGCATTTTGGGATACAGATTGTGGATATGCACAAATCTTCAATGAGCTGGGTGAGTTATTTTGGGGAGGCAGGAACTGTGAGAAGGGAGCAGGGATTATTCCTCTGACTTGGTCCCATCTGACAAAAAAAAAAAAAAAGAAGGAACAATGAGAAAAAAGTATTCTATATATGTAATGTGATTTGAAAAGCAGATCTGCAGGCTTCCCAAGAACTGTCAGAAGGAACAGATGGTGCGGGTCACCCTGCTTCATGAAACGCTCCCAATCTGAATATTTATTTTTAAACGCAAAAAAAATATCTATTCCTCGTGAGGCAGATTGTGATCTCCCTTACATCAGCAAAACTGTCTGGAGCTGGGATTGGCACTGGATTGATGCTGAGAGTCGCAGGGGGCTGGGGAGGCTGAGGCCATAACCTGCCCCCCGTGGAGAAAGTCAGTCTCAAGGGCTGGTTCCATGGTTAAGCAGCTGAGACTGAACCCCTGCCTTGCTCAGTGATTGCACAACCAGAATATTTTTGTCATAAACCCCTCTAGTGTTGAAGGCAGTCAGTGTAGGTGCTGAGTCTCCTGTAGAAATGACAGGTAAATCAGGAATAATGTCATTGGTGTGACCTTTAGAAGTGTTTCGCACTCCCCTGGGGTGTGAGGCGCCAACAGGAGTTTGCTGCCGTGGGCCCAGCTGATACAGACCATTCCTTATCATCACATTTAGCCTGGGCCAAACACACACCTCGGGGAAGTCATATTTCAACATCCCTTAAACCACCTTGGTACATTTAATCCCTCAATTCATCTTTTCTCTCTCTGTCCTCAGTCTCTGTTCTGCAAGCCCTCCTCCCCACGTCCCTGCTACTTCACTAAGAAGTCTTTGAAAGACTAATATTACAAGTCTGGATTCTAACATGTAATTTTTTTCTCTCCCACTTTTTTTTCCCCTTTTTAGTTACTTCTGAAAATCTTTTGCCTCTATCAGTCCCTGAACCTGGATAGATGACTCTTCAACCCACGAAGGGAATTCAAGTTGTCTCTTTAAATCTTCCTCTCCCCCCCACTTCACATACTCCCAACACCTCTTTGTCTTTTCATTTCACCTCATTTAAATATTCAACCCAATTTCAAGGCTTAATAATGATGAATAAGATTGAGATTAGGATTTAATAAGAGTGTTAAGGAAAGATTTGTCATTCCAATGGCTGTAGGTCTTGGCTGAAATTGAATTGGCATCCGGCCTCTGGGCATGCGCCGAGTGGAGCTGTTGGCTGGATCCCGTTATGGTTTTCTCCAGAAGAGCAGCAAAGCTTTCCTACACCCAGCCCTGGCATACAGGGATGAGTTACTCCCTGGCTAATTGTCCCCTCACATCCACTTCCTGGAAAAAAGGCAGTTGGACTCAAGGGCTGGAAAACCTGGGAGCTCCACATGGATCGAGGTCTTTCTAGGTACTCAGTCTTAGCTGCCTTCATTGTGCATTTCACATACAGGTAAGACTCAGGGAGCCGAATCAGTGCTTTTCCAGGGTCTAAATTCCCATCCTGGAGCTGAGAATTGCATTGACAAAGCCTAAATCCATGACTAAGTCTCAGACTGAACTTCCACAAGACTGAGCCGAGTGTTACAGTTTGGTCTATGTGGAGGTGCAGCTGTCAGACCAAAGCTCAAGGAGGAAATGTGTGTAATGGGCACTCTAAATTCCATTATTGCTTTGCAGACACCTACTAATGCCATTCACTACGTGCAGCATGAGCTGAGAATCTCCTCTGGGAGCTGCCTGCTGGGATCTGCAGGTGGGCACGGGGAGCTGAGCACAACCCCTCTGGACCTGCAAGTCCTTGAGCTCGACGCCCAAGCAGAATGTGCTGAGAGCTGAGAACACGCAGAGTGCTGTGCCTGCAGGGCAACGTGGAGAGTGGTGTGGAGGGGATGGGAGGATGCCAGAATTTCTTGGAGAAGCTGCTTCCGAGCTGAGCTAATCTTCTGTCACTTTGTGCCCTTAGTGGGAGAGCCAGGCTGCAGGAAGTAATTTGATCTAAAATGCAGTGTATGGCACATAACAAGCCTCATGTTTGAGATGTACCTCACGCACCCCAAAGCCCTCTGCGGCCTCTAGGGCCTCTTTCTCCTCAAGGAGAGACCCTTTGGACCGTGCCAGGCTCAGCACTGTGAACATTGAGCTACTGATGCAGTTTAAACACTTGTACAACGCCGACGGTGTCCGTCGTGCTTGGACTGGAGATGTTGAACGAGCAACGCCGGCTCAAACTGTTCTGACAAGGGCTCGCTGGAGAGTCTCAAACCTTGTGCACACACGGCCCAAAGAGGCTTAAAGCTCCTCAGGATTTAGGGACAGATTCCCAGCTCAGGGAAAGCGCCGAAACTCTTTGGAAATCAGGGGGTTTGTGCCGCTTTACTCCAGGCGAGGGTGCGGACCTGGGGGTGCTCTCACTGCTCAAATTGCTCTGCAGTTTTAGAGAGTTTACAGTAAGCCTCTTAAACTGCTCGAAGGGCTTACAGTATCTTAAGCCTCTTAAATTATATTTTAAAAAAACTTACAGTATTTTTGGCAGAATCTACCGTTTGGAAGGATTCAAGGTTAGGAGGAATCAAACTTGGCTCGCTCGGTAGATTTTATTGAGAATTAAATAAATTTGATGAAATATAGTTTTAATAATTGAAAAATTATAAACTCGAATAATTATTTTGCCAGTCTGCATTAATGGAATTGCTTGTGAACATACATTAAAATATTCAAACTGGCAGAAAATGCCATAATTTGTAAACTCACAATTTCCTGGGGTAGGTGTTATTAATTTTACAACCACTCATCCAATTTTCTTCAAGCCTGACTTAATTTTTATGTCACAGTTACCTCTACAAAATCAGACAGTTTGGCAAGTCCAGCCCAATCTGCTTTTGAGAAATCAAAGTGTGAAATGTCTGATTAGAATATAAGAGGAAAATACATTTGTTTTCAAATAATTCAAAGAAAGATCTTCTGATATTCCTGAGATTTAAACAACAAACAAAAAACCCCCAAAGCTCTTGGGGTGAGACTAAATTGAACAGATTTCTTCATGCACAATTGAAGGGAGAGATTAAAAGGAAAGAAATTGGAAAGTTAATGTGACTACAGAGCTGGTGACAGGCCTTTCCCATCAAACTCATTAGCTACTCCATTTTAGTGGCTCTTTGAGCATGATGATTTTTTTGTGACACGAGACAAAAATATTGATCTTTTCTGTGCTCCATAGTAACTAAAGTGCATTTAGAAAGCACCAACAGAAGTTCCACATAACCGGCCCTCCATGCACACGCACGGAGGATTTTTAGGCTTTCCTTCCGATTTCCTCAGTGAGCTGCATCTCTCCTCTCCCCCACCTGCCTGTCAGAAAAGTGGTCAAAGCAAAGACAGCAAGAGCTTCCCATGGAAATCTTGTGCCACCTACGAGAAGGAGCTGCGGCTTTAGCAGCTCTGGTGCGATGTCTGGAGTCCGTCCACGTGAACAAATGGGCAGCATATGTGGTTGACAGCCAGTTCTTTCAATTCCAGCAAAGCCAATTGATTCGAGCGCACCAGTTTGATAGAGGTCTGTTGGGAGCCATCAGATGAGCCTCGATTTTGACAACTCAATCAGCAAGAATGTTCTGTTCCTGCAAGGCGAGGGATAAAGCAACTACCAACCAAATTCTTTGAGCCAGACTTGCACCAGATCTGAGCTGTGTTTTTTTCTGAAGCTCAATAAGCTGATTATTTTTAAAAAAGTGAACGTGTTTTGATTGTTTTGTAACCCGGTGCTTGCCTATAGGAACTGTCAACATGGTCAAAACCTGAAGGGATCCTGGAAAATGTGTGTTCCAAAGAAACCAAGGCACTCTTTTGCCAGAAGAGAAAGAGCCATTCTGCACAATTCCTCTCTGCACTCAAGGGAGAGGTGGAGCCAAGCTTCCAGATATTGCTTGCAACTTGAATATTCCAGGTTATTTACATGGACCAAATCAGTTGCATTATTTTTGAGTGAAGTATCTGAACACCCAAAGTGCTGCTGGACAGTGACCTAAAACCCAAACCCCATGATTTGCCTTTGGAAGGTTGCAGGTTCTGCTGCACAGAACATTCTGCAGGTGAAGCTCTTATGGCCAAACGTTTTCTTACTGTTTTATGTTGTCTTTTCAGGCCTGTGCCAATTGTTGTTCTCTCACCTCTGCCCTTCTAACACACATGAGTTTGGAGCTTTATGACATCTTTGACATGTCTGAAAGTCAGGGGAGCATCACAAGCTCTGGGCATCACTTCCAGAGCTCTTGGGGCACGTTCTGGTTTGATTTTTTAATTATTTCCACCCATATCCCTGCAGTCAGGCCTTGCCTATGCACCATGTCAGCCTCACCAGTCCTTCTAAACATTTTATTATTGTTTCAGTGCTCATCTATCAACAAGACCTTGGCACATCTGAACCCCAGCCTTTTTTTTTCCCTAGGAAATGATTGAAAATAGCAGTAATTATGGGGGGGAAGAGGGGAATTGTTTTGTGTTTATCATTATTATTTAGTGGATATTTTTGTAACATCTTTTAGAGATTAAGTTCAATTAGGAAACAGATGGCACCAAAATATCGTCAAACATTTCTGATGGGCAGCAAATTACTGACTTAATTATGTAAATAATTAAAATTTATATTTACACCTGATCATCCAAATGAGGGTGAAAATACCAATTTCAGGGTTTGTTATGAACGCTGGCAGGGTGTCAACCTGTGGGCAAATCCCTTCCTTTCTTCAGCTTCGGATGTCTCCCTCAGATCCTGGAACAGTCAGAAAAACCCTGGAAAAGGGAAAAAAAAATAAAGAATGAAGATTCCTGACCAAGTTTCTGTCCTGTAGGTGCTGTCCTGAGTTTAAAAGGAATCCCTGTGCTGGTTGAGAGGACTTTGTTGTGAGCAGGCTCCCACTGCACCCAGAGCTCAGCCCAAGCCTTGTGCACGAGGCTGTACAAAGGCATCGTGAGAGGCAGCTCTGGCACTGAGAAGTTTAAAGGCCAAACAAACAGGGCTGACATGCAGCAAAAAAAAAGGAGTGAGAGTGAGAGGGAGTCAGGCAGTTTTATTAACTTCTGTATTACACATGCAGAACTGAGGCACAGAAAGATAAAATGTGTGATTCTCATTTGCACTAAATTTGCTTTCCACTACTCTGGCAGCATAAACGGGCCATGAAGTGGGTATATATTACATTTACACTCACTTTTCATTTCTCCCATGATGTTAAAATGCTTCAGTGTTAGTGAATATCAGGCCCGGAATGATTTCTCTAAGATCACAGAGGAAATCCAAGCCATTGAACCCACATTTCCTTAGAGCCACTCCGGTGCTTCAGGTACACAACTCCCCTTTCTGGGCAGGAGTCTGGTGTGCACAGCCCCAGGTTATTAAACCTGCTTTAAGGGTCAGCTTTTCCAGGAATATGCAAGGAACCCAGAAAACTGGGCAGCTTTTCCTTGTCTTCTTTTGCCTTAGCTTTTCGCTGTAGACCATGATGGCACAAGAAAGAGGAAATGAAAGAAAAAGCTCTGAGGCAGTGGTAGGGATCAGAATGCTGATTTCTAACCTCAGCTTTCTAGGCTGCACATCCCAGGTTATTTTTTTCCCAGACTGAGCTGGAGCTGCTAAAATCCATCAGGAATCACTGTTTGTATTGTCTCCAGTATCCTGTTCCCTAGGAAAGATATTAGAGCTGTATTTGCCTGCAAAAAGCTAAAACTCCTCAGGACATGATTTTGCTTCATTTAACCTGCTCCAGAGGTTGGGATAGGTAAAATAGATAAAGTCCCATGGTTTTGATTCTGAGCCATCTTTGAAGGTCAAAACCAGGCTTCTGTGGTTCTTCCTACTTTCCGTGTTACAGGTTCTGCAATATTAAGATTTTTATCTTAGCCCTGTTTTATCAGCTCTCTTCTCCCGTCCCTAATTTGGAGCCAGTGGGGGTGGGGAGGGGAGAGGTGATAGGGAGGTCAGACAAATGCTTCTATTGATATCCCTGTAATAAAAAGAGCTTTACTTTCCTTTCTGCTGATAGCAGTCAAAGGAGCTTTGCTTTTGATAAAATTAACCTTGGAGCCAGAAACAACAGAAGCTGCTCTGATTTCATCAGCCCTTCTATCTGAGGAGACGTGAGCCCTCACTAGCAATGAAAGAGGACAGAACAGGGCAAATTCCTCCCCTCAGCTCAGTGGATCCCACCTCCAGTGGTCTGTGCTCAGTTCCAGCGCCTTGTCCCACCATGGAGATGGAGAGAGAAGCACAAAAACATGGATATCTGGAATTACTGACCTGCTCACCCCCACTCCTTACATGGGTGTGCTTACACTTCATCCTGCCCCTGCACTGAGCAGGTTTGTGTTGCATGAGATCCATACCAGGACGTTTGTTTGAGGTCAGTGCAGGTTCTACAGTCATCCACAGGCAGAGGAGCTCACCCGGATCATGGTCCAAATGGACATTTCCTCAGGAGGATGCTGGTTGGGGTGACATTGAGAGGATGACAGCCTTGTCTCTCTGATCATCATCAGCACTGCTCCAAAGTCAGGGAGGAGTGTCTTCTCCAACTTGAAGCCCTGTTGTTATCACAAGCGGATTTTACGGTCCAAGCGCTCCCCTGAACAGCCATTTATCAACTGCTGCCTGCCTCTAAATCCCTTATTTAATGTGTTAGGAACCACTTCAAAAAAGTACCTGCGCCCCATAATGCTGAAGTGCTTCATCATAAAAGATAATGATTATGATTATGATCTGCATAAGCAAAGGCCATTGCCTGGTCTATGCTGGCAGTATAAAGGGATTTCCTTCCCTTCTCCCTCCCCTCCGAAATGTCCTCCCGTGCACCCCCAGCTGTGAGCACCACTCGGAGCAGTTGCCACATGAAACAACTCATAGCCACAGCTGTTGTTCAAGAGTGGAAAGAAAACCTATTAATTATCTTGGAGGCTTCTTCCCCGTGAGGCCTGAGTTCTGTGCTGGTGCAGTGACACGGAGCTGGGACTGAGAACGGGATAAGGGAGGATATTGTGGCCCAGGTCTGTGTCTGGAGGGAGTGATGCTCATTGAGGGATGATGTACAGCCAGTTCTGGGCTCTCATCTAGGTATGTTTTAGTGGAAGAAGGTTTTAGCTCAAGCAGAGTCATCAGAAAGGATCCCTGCACCACATCAGCCCTGACAGAAAATCCCCATCATCCCTTTGCTCTGCGCAGACCCCCCCATTCCCATGCAGCCAGGAGAAAGTCCATCCATCCCAAGGAACTGAGTCTCATCATCACCCAGGACTGCAGACTGCTTTGGAAAGGGTGGCCAAAATGACAGTCATCAGCCTGGAAATGTTCTCTTTTCCCTTATTCCTTTCTCCTGGAGCAGGGGATAAAAGCGATATTTTTATCCTCTGTGGAAAAGAGATCTGCAAAGCACTGCTGGAGGAGGATTCCAAGTGGCTTCCAGGGGAAATCTCTGCCAATCTACCTCACTGTCGATTAGCACAGTGGTTTAAGCAGCTCAGGGTAATATCTCTCAGCAGACAGCTGTAAATGCTCATTGTCAATATGTACAAATAAATATTTCAGGTGGAACAGACAAAGACAGAACGGTTCGTGTCTCTTCTCAAATACACCCTGTGCTTTCCCCTTCTTTTTTTCTTTCTATTTTAAAAATACATTGGTATAATTCCAATAAAGGCCTGAAAAAAGAGACATGAGGATGTAAACAGGCAAAGCAATTCTGATTTTGCCCAGGTTTTGCTGCATGGCAGCATTGCCCAGGGAGGAGAGCCTGACTCAGAAGAAATGGTTTCCACTCCTGCCCTCACAACGTGACCTCAAGCAAGTTGCATTTACTCTCTGCCTCTTTCTTTCTTCCCTCCTATAGCTTCTTTCTTCTGGATTTGTTTTTTTTTTCTGGGGTCTATTTTTTGTGAAAAGAACTGTCCATTTTGGATGCATTTGAAAAGAAATCCATGTCCAGTGAGGATGCTGGTGGCTATTGTAAAAAAAACGTAGAGTTTTTAAGCCCGAAATGGCCAATTGCCTCCTTACACTGCTGAGTAGTGTGATTGTACAGTGAGTCCTCCTAACTCAGCAGGGGGAGTTGGAGATTCTCAAATTTCCTTCCGTTTTTTTCCTATTCATTTACAAAGGTGAAAGAAAAAGCTTTTTTTTTTTTCTCTACGAGTGAAAAAAAATGTTAATATCTTATTTGGTGTTTTCCTACACAATTGAGGATTGAAATATGTAGCCACTTCAGTGGTTTTCGAATCAAAGCATTCCCTGCGTTATGGAGTTGTGTGAGAGGGAATTGAAATTGCCACACGCCCATTCACCACCTAATTGATTTTTCTAACTGTAATGCAATTTTTCCCCCTGTATCTTTTGGACAAAGCATTTACAGTGATATTGTCTTGCTGTAAGCCCACACTGGTGCTGTTAAGTCATTTATTGTGAGAAGTTGCTTGGAAAAATGACAGCAATAACTTCATGCTGGCTGTGAGTGGAGTTCCTGGGTGAGCAAAAGCCTGACTGCAGGTGTCTGAGCTCTTCAGCTCGCCAGCGTTTGGAAAAATAGATGAAGGCCTCGAAAATCCCTTGGCCAAAATTTTTTTTGGAACACAAAAGATGTCATCTCCAAGAAAACCATGATGTATGGCAGCCTTCTTTGCAGGGTTACAGCACAGTATTTTTAGGACTATCAATTGGCACTGGAGATAACTTGTGTCTCCCTAAAAATATCGTGCTTGCAAACAGGTTTCCCGAGAAGCCACAACCCAGGTAACCCACATTTTTACATAAGACGTGCAAAATCAGAGGCAGGGGAAAGCGAGGGAGTTTTAGGGAAGAGGCAGCAGGCTGTGGGATGGGGGGGTTCAGGAAGGCAGCATGGCGCTGTTTGCTCAAGCAGAACACGGGCTAAAGCAAAATTACACATTTCTGGTTGGGTGCTTGGATTAATGGGTAACCCACAGTCGTGCTGGGAGAATATATTTAAAAGCAATGAGCTACCCTGGAAAAGGCTTTTGCTTGTGGTCCTGACTCTGGGAATGTTGTGTTATTCACTAGTTCAAAACCCAACTTCCATTAACATACACACCCCTGTGTCTTTCCATGTATGAACAGCTTTGTAAGGAGTTGGATAAGAAAATTCCTGAGCCAGTCAAGATTTATCGGCGAGGCTGCGCAATCGTCCCGCTCTGCCTCAACTACTTTTGAGCCTATTACGGTTTTCACCTCTATTTTAACAGCTTGCCTGAAATAAGTATGGCCTGATTTCCACCCCGGCTGTTCTCTGTGCACAGCACTGGTCTTTGATGCCTGCACAAGATAGTAATTAATTTGCAGTTTCATTCACTGAGAGAGACGTGCGATGGGAACGTCCCTGGGTAGATGGCAATTACTGCTTTCCAGCACACCACAAGGTTTTTAAGTGGAACACCATCTCCTTACACAAACTGTTTTCCTTAAAGATCAGAGCCGGCCCTACTAGCCCACTATCTCCTTCTCTGGAGTTCGGCTGGAAAATCTCCCGTGTGGTGGGAAGAGGAGGGTCTCTGGAACAAGAACCCGCGTCTTGCTGCGCTCGAAGCATTTGTAAACAACTCACAGTGTTTGCTCAGAGGGGATTTTTTTTTTTCCTGCTGTATTTTCTGATGAATGCAATGAAATGTGAGGGAAATGAAGGTCTCCTAAGTACATTTTAATTTAGATGAAAAATTATACATTATTATACCATACTGGTGATTGTTCTGACATAATTGATTGGGAGGGCCATCCACAAAGAACAGCAGGAAAGCTTGACTTTGAGGAGAATGCAGAAACAGATTTAACCATTTAGAAGGGTGGTAGAAAGCAGGGTGATGGACTGGGGAAGGGAAAACCTGGATTTTGGGTTCCATTTTGCCTTTCTTTGGGGGAATCACCTCCTTTTCCTCTGCCTCTCTTTTTCCTCAACAAAATGGCAACACACAAAATGGGATTGGGGCCAGGTTTGGGGCCAGGATGGGGGTGGGAGGTAATGTTGCTGCCACAAATGAGAGACTGACGTGTTGGAAAGGGAATTTTTTGCTTCAGTGATGACATCGATATGGGAAAATTCAGATCCCCATTTTCCAGTGCGTCTATGCTTATACTGCAACATTTTAAACCTCCACGGACACCTTACAGGGCGAAAATGCAACAAAATGAAGTGAAAACAAGACAAATAACCTGTGTGTCCCTCAATTCACCATTCCCTAAGGAACTGATATTGCGTTCCCAAAGATATTCCACACACCATGTGGTGAATGATTTCCCACCCTCCTCTAGGTTTTTGGGGTTTTCACAGATGTAATTATAGCTATTTTCATCTTTCTTGGAGAGGTCGTCTTACATTGTAAAGACAGTGTGAAATGGGAGACCTTACAGGAAACGTTATTATTACAATAAAGCAGCTCTGCTGCTGTTAATTCCCACTCACAACATGAGGACAGACCCCGGTATATTCTGTTTCTTAGGTTTTTAACCCCGAAATACCAGTGATGGAGAAAGAAGGGTGGCTGGACTGGTGTTTGCAACTCCTACATTGCTGGGATTATGGATTGCAATGGGCACCCAGACGGCAAAGCTCATCTTCGGAGTGGCTGTGCACAGAAAACTCCACCCAAAGGGCAAAAGAGAGCAGGGAAGGGGAAAAGAGAGGGGAGATAACTTGGCTTGGGTGAAACAGCAGGAACCAGGACTTCACCTCCCCTGGCCTTACTCCTGACTCCCAGTGTGGAGTCTCCATCCTGTCTGGCTGTCCTGGCTCCCTTTGGGAGCAGCTGGGAGGAATATCCCATCCCAAACACACCCGTCTGACCCTTTAGAGATGGGATGAGACACTCTTGGGATGGGATAGCTTTCAGCCACCCTGCCATGTGCTTTGGTGCCTGGAGAGGTGGAGAGATCTGCACTGTGGGTGTTCACCACGGGCAGAAGGCTCCAGGGATCTCTGCTGCTCATGAATTTACATGTTGAAAACAAAACTTTCGAGAAGCATATGGGGTTTTTCTCAGTCACTTGTGAGCTTTTCCCAAGGCTTTTTCAGCTCTCAGTGAGGGTTAAAACCCCAAAAGAATGAATCTCCACGGGGTAGCTCGAGAGATCAGTGCCATCCATGAATATGACATTGTTGGGAATTGCAGAGAGAGAGGCAAAAGTTCAGAATAATGGGAATTTGAGATAAAGGGTTGGCTTTGGGAAGAGTTTTGGGCAAGTCATTGAGATTACTGAGAACTGCCTTCCCTGTGCTGCAGAAACACTCAGTGCCTTATCTGCCTTCGGGAAAACCTGTTATCCAGGGGATGCTGTGAAATCGAAATGTTTCTCCTAAGTGTTTGTTAGGAGCAAGGGGGATATATCTCACCTGGATTTGTGCAATCCGAGGCTACAGACAGCTTTGGTTTATTCAGACCCTTATGAAATTATTGCCATAAATCTCTCCTGAACTGACTTAGAGGATGCATTTCTTTGCCTGGATGGATTTATGCTATCTCCAGAGAAGCAGCTGAAAGTTCACACCCTACACGGCCCTCGTGGGGAGGCAGAGCAGGCAGCACTGGAGAGTGCATTTTGAGGCCCCTTTGAAGAGGCCATGACTGATTCCTGCCTGGCACAGGGTTTAGCACACGCTCCATGGGGCTCAGAGCCCTTAAGTCTCAAGGCAGCTGGAGCAAACCTGTGTAAAAACGTCCCACCTTGACACCAAGTGATGGGGTTTTCTCTGAGCTGTCAATAAAAACGGCCAGCAAAGGGCTACGTGCGTCTTACATCGTCAGAATGAGACTCAAAAGATCTTCATCTGATGCACAAGATGTGTGCTGCTTGCTCTTCCCTGGGCTAAATGTCATTCCCAGGAGAACAAATGCTCTGCCTTACCTCTGCATTTCACAGCTCGGTGTGTGTATAATAATTATTCCTACTCGGGGTTTTACTTCAAGTGTCCTTAGGCTCTCCTCATCAACATTAGTCTCCTAAACCTTTTTACATACGCGTCCCTGTGAGCTGCTTCTCTGTTCCCCCACCCCATTTTGATCTTTTTCTTTTATGTTTTTAATATATATATGTGTATAATAAAGCACTGAACCCAAACTGAACACTTTCTTCCAATTAAGGCCCTGGCAGAGCACAGCGGAGTGGAATAATTGCCTCACTTGTTTTACACAGAATACTCGATTAGTGGTTTGATCTGGGACTCAACATTCACCCAGAATATTTGGTCTTTTTCTATTTTTTTTTTCCTTTTAGCCCTCAGCAGCACATGAAAAGACAGGTGTAGACTCTGCCAGGCCAGCCCTGAGATTCCAACAAGCTGTTGGTAACAAGCAGCGCTGTTCCTCCGTTTCATCTTTTCGATTCCTCTTGTATTTGGAGGATTTTGCATCTCCCTTTTTTTTTTTTGTTACCTTGACATCTTTATGCTTGTGGAAGGTGTATTTTTTTCCTCAAGCCTTCCACTTAGTTGCAGCACCCTGTGTAATGCAGTGCACAGGATGAAAGCCGTTATCTGATTTGAGTTTAATGTTCAAAAGTCCTCAAGCTGGTTTATCTAAAGATCCTCCCTGTATAATTGTATACTTAGAATTCAGCTGCAGTGTAATAGGGCAAGAGCCCTGTGTTCTGCCTGGAATTACAGAATAGGAACTATTTATTTTTAAGCAAATAGGAATGGGAAAAAGGGGGGAAAATTGCCAATGTAAGAAAATGTATTCGGCTGAATTTCAGGAAAACCTACCCCAGGGTTTGATGTATTCTGGAATTAGATTGGATTTAAAGGCAGTGAATAGGAGAAAAATCAGCTGTCTGGAGAGATGAGGATTAAAATTCAAAACCAATAGAAAGACTTTAGGCAGCTCTAATCAAGGAATCAGCCCTTTTGGGCCGGGTCCTGTACAGAAATGTCATACAAAGTTTCTAAGTGACTCTGGGATTTGAATCCAGCTCCTGCATGTATTTCCCTTTAGATGCATTTTCAAGTGACTTTATTAATATAATGAAAGCAAATTACTTAAATGAGAAAATGAGTTACCTGATTGCAGATAATTTAAGTGAATCGGCTCCTAACTGGAGTTGTGGTTTAACCCCAGCCAGCGACTCAGCCCCACTCACAAACCTGGGCTGGGGTAGAGGGCTAGAAGGGGAAAAGGGAGGACATTTGTGGGTTGAGACACAGACAGGTCAATAGGTAGAGCAAAAGCCACGTGGACAAGCAAAGCAAACCAAGGAATTCACTCCCCACTTCCCATCGGGAAGGCTCAACCATCCCCAGGACAGCTGGGCTCTGTCACCCTTAACAGAGGGGTCACTTGGGGTCAGCTGTCCTGGCTGTGTCCCCCCAACTCCTTGTGCACCCCCAGTTTGTGCCCTGCTGGGGTGGGGAACAGGAAACCCCTTGGCACTGTGAGCCCTGCTGGGCTCAAACACCCCTGTGTTATCAACCACGCTTCCTCCACAAATCCAAACCACAGCCCCGAACCAGCTACCGTGGGAAAAAAATCAACTCTAGCCCAGCCAAAGGCAGCAGCAGAACTGTGCCCGTGCTCCTTCAGGGTCTGTTAATGTGATCCTCACATCTGAGACCCAACATATTGCTGTTATGAAAAGTATTTACAGCCTCCAGCTCCAACCCGCAGCGGAAACATGGCAGAGAAGTAAAACAAATAAATCATAAAGACAAAGAAAGAGGAGGAAGGAAGCTCGACTATGTCATTTTATTGGGGGAATAGGAACACAGGGAGATTAATGGTTTCATTTGGAGTTACAGCACAGTCTGTGACAGGATCAGGAGCAGAATCCAGGTCTTTTGTTGGAAATTGGATTTTTGATGAAAAACTTCATGCACTTTCTAAAATTAGGAAAATTTCACCTCACCTCAGCCAGAAGCACCTTCCAAGAGAGGTGGGAACTTGGAGGCAGAGAGAAGAGGTCTCTGAACTCCCATCAGTTTGTGTCTGGACTCATTCTGGCTTTGGATTCAGTGGCTTGCTGAGGAAACTGATATTCAGCGGTCAAAGACGGGTGCCAGGCCAGGAGGTGTCTCAGAGAAATTTTGTTAAAGATGTGCTGCATTAAACTGCTGTGAAATTTTATGTATTTTTGCTAGAAAATATCAACCCTTGTTAAAATGATAGTTAAAAAATTCTGAGATTTAGCATTCGCATTGATGGAGATCACTTCTCGTATAAAACTGTGAAACTCCCTTAATTTCACACCTGTCAATACTAAACCACCATCTTGTGAAGATTTTACCAGAAAAAAAAAAAAAAAACACCAAGAAATTCAATAAAGCTTTTGCAGCATTTCTCAAGCAATCACGAAATGTCCTGGGGTATGATTAAGGAAAAAAAACACCTTCGTGACATTTTGGTGGGAAATATATATTCAGCTCTGCTCACAGAGCTCCAGAAAGGAAATTAATTCCACATAAAATGGCAGCCTCCTTAGACTAAGTAATGAGAACAACTGTGTGCTTCAGAAAGACTGAAATAACAATGAGAGTCAGAGTGGGTTTAATAGGCTGTCCCTGCTCCTCTGTTACAGAGACAGAGAAAAGAGGGGATGGGAGAGGCCACAGGAACCTCCTGTGTGGTTCATGGAGACCTTCACACCTCCAGTGATGGCAGAAAGAGTGAACAGACAGAATCACAGGATCATTAAGGTTGGGAAAGGCCTACAAGTTCCTAAAGTCCAACCTTTGAGCACCCCCACGCCCACTAAACCACTGAGTGCCACTTCCAGTCATTCCTTGAACACCTCCAGGGATGGGGACTCCACCACCTCCCTGGGCAGCCCCTTCCAGTGCTTAACTACACTTCCAGTGAAGAAATTCTTCCTAAACCCAACCTGAACCTCCCCTGGTACAACTTGAGGCTGTTTCCTCTTGTCCTGTCCTTGTTCCCTGGGAGAAGAGACCAACCCCACCCCTCACAACCTCATGTCAGGGAGCTGTAGAGAGCAATAAGGTCTCCCCTGAGACATTTCTACTCCAGACTAAACAATCCCAGTACCGGTTCCTCATAGGACTTTTGTTCCAGACCCTTCCCCAGCTCCATTGCCCTTCTCAGGACACGCTCTAACCCTCCAGTGTCCTTCTTGGCGTGAGATTTGCTCCAACCTGCAATCCCTGAACAAATGGCATAAACTTGTGGGTAAGATGGGACCAGGGTTTGGGGTGCAGTGATTATGAAAGCCATGATTAAAGGTGTGTGCTGAGCTGGATCCAGTAGTGCCCAGTGGAGATGCTGAGCTGCTCCCAGCCCAGCCAAGCTGGTACCCAGTCCCCAGTGAACTGTCTGAGGACAACCTTCAGCAGAACTTCAGAGGAAGGCTTGAGCTCCCCATGAATGCTGAGATGTCGCTGTCACCAAACCCCACTAAACCTGCTCCCATCTCTGTATTTTCCTGCCTTCCCGTGCATCCCTGTTGCAGAAAAACCTACTTTGGCACAGGCAGGGAGCACTGACGCAGGTCTGTGTACAGGGGCACCCAGTGCCCGCCCCGAGGGACTTGTTCTCACAGAATATTTGCTACTCCATTTTGGTTTTGGTTTTTTTTCTTCTTTCCCCCGCAGAAATCACTTGACCGCCAAAAAGTCGCCGGTGTTTTTTCCTCCACTCCCCTCTTGCAGCAGCGAGGGCACGGAGGGGCCCATGGAAAATTGCTTTGGTACCTTTGAACTGTAAACGATGCTGTTTTCCTGATTCATCAAACCCGTCGGAGGCGGAGGTGGCGTGTCAGCAGGGCTCGGCAGAGTTTAGAGCGTAATAGGGCCCAAGAGGTGAGAGACGCGTCTTTCATTGCAGTGGGGCATCTTTGAAGTGGCTGCTGGAAATAATTGGGTTCCTTGATTTCCACTGCCATTTGGTGCTCTCCACGCTAATCAGAGGAACAGCACATTTGCATGAACTGGAGGGAATAAAAGGATTTCCTATTAGAACGAGCCCATAACAAAGGGAGAGGTCCCTTGGCTTCGGAATTCGTTGTCCCTGCAGTTCTGCACCTCACTTCGTGTCTGGCCCAAAATGAGGTGAAAAAATGTATATTTAATATTTATTAAAGAGCCTCAGATCTTTATAAGCTTTAAACTTTGGTCCTGCTAAATATTCCAAACTCTTTTTATTTATTAATAAATGTTTCATTCTGTCTCTTCCAAAACCTGAATGAAGCTCTTAGGTCACACAGCCTGGGAGATGAATCACAGAGGGGAAATTGAATAAAATCTGATTTCTAATCACTTTGAAGAATTTTTTCAGGACTTTAGGGGTCCGGTGTTTAAAGAAGGTAGTGGGAGTTGTGATGTCTGACCTTTCCCATCCAAACTCAGCATTAATTTATAGTTCTTTTATGATCCTGAGCACATCAGCTTCACCTCTCTGTATCTCATTTTATCTATATGTAAAATTAGAAGAGTGAAAATATGACCCTATTTTACAAAGGTGTAACAGGTCTTAATAAATTTCTGATATTAAACTGCTGTGAGGGCTTTGCTTTATGAAATGCAGGCAGTGTTTTCAAAAGAGCTCAGCTCCTATTTAGACACCTCTGCAAGAACCTGGGGCACTGAGGGTGTTTTATGTCCTGAATCTTTGCAAATATGTGGTTATGAGAACCTCAGTGTTCTCTGTGGGACACCGAGCTCTTAAAGCAACCCAGATTTTCCTTAGATGCCAAAATTGAATGGAGGCTTTTTGCAGGGGTGCTCTGCTTTCCATCCAGGTCTCCTTCTCCTTCATCACACTTTGGTGTTGCTCTGAATGTGGATTCAGAAAGAAATGCCGATATCTGTGGACACGGATATTTCATCATGGAAATCTGGGGCAGCTCCACTGAAATCCATGTTTTCTGCAAATTTTTACTGAGCTAATGGAGAAGGTATCTGCCTTCAGTTCCCTCACAAGGTGGAGGAAACCCTTCCAATGATCTACAAGAATGTATTGCAGGATGAAAGGGGGGAAAGCAGAGGGGTTAGAGCTCAGAGCTTTAGAAACACTCAAGAACATGAAGAATACAAGGTAAAAAGTTATTTTTTAGGAGGCCAAAGTAAGAGGATGCTTTAAATCAAGAAATACCATTTCAACATGTTGTATGACCTCTGCCAAGTATGTGTTTGTCCTTCTGGAACCACGAGACACATAAACAGAGAGCAGAGCCAAAGTAGAGCCATCCATGAAATGCTGTTTGAACACAAGATTCAGCTCCTCTTCCCTTACTGATGTAAAAATTCCGTGTTTCACCTCTCCCAGTTCCCTCAGCTTCCTCTGTAGTCAAGGGAGGGGAGGCAGCTTCTCCGGGAAAGGTTTATAAAATAGGATGAGCAACACTTTAGTGTTGTCTATCCATCTTTATGTTAATAATAAAACGAGCCTGGAAGCTACCTTCAGCAATTCACATAAATTCAGATTACTGAGGTGAAACACGTTGCATGTTAACTGTGGCAATTGTCATCCTGGGGACAGGCAGAATTACAGCAGCTGCTGCCACCAAATCCGTGTGCTACAACTTTCCCTCAGTGGCCGAGTTTGGAGTTCATTTAAACCTTATTCCGTGATGTTTCTTTAAAAAAAAAAAACCACAACAAAAAACCAACAACCCTTTTCTTGTCACAGTTAATTTCTTATCAGGTTTACAGTTAAGTATTTGTGTATCATCTCCAGACCAATTAAGTGCAATTAAGTGATGGCTGGAGGGGAGCCTGCTTGGCTGCCTGAGATCACCCACCTGTGACCTAAGATATCTCCTTGCAAATTCAGCCCAATCCACAGCTCTGATAATGCATCAGTCACTCCTGGTGCTGATGGATTTCAGAAAGAATAAGTTCAGCCTAGACTGGGGTCATTTTTCAGTGTTTGACTATGGGAATTGAGAGTTTTTCCATCTTTCCGAGGAAGGGAATCTCTGTGCAGAGGCTGTTGCTTTTCCTTGCAGTGAAGATGTGCTCCAGAGGGAGAATTTCTGTGCTCTTCTGGCTCTTCTTCAGAACTTGGCATCAATTCTTCATGGCAAGTGACACATCACCTTCCCAAATCCTCTAAAGAACCAGCAAGAACCATATTGGAAGAACTGTTAATTCACTTTAGAAATCTACCAAGAGTGTTAATAATAAAAAAAAAATCATTCAAGAGAGGAAAATCATTTACAAAACACAAGCTCTTCTTTCCCTGTTCCGAGTGTGAAAAAAGGACATTGCTCCAAACCTTATTTCACAGGGATTTTTTTGTAACTTTTACCCCACGTTGCCAGACTCATGCAGTGCCACTGAAATTTTAGGAGCATTGAAGTTGTTGCTGGTGAGCTGCATGGGGCTGTCTTGAAAACAAGGTCCATTCCCCAAGCAGCCCGAGGCAGGCAAGAAGCCCTCTCCTGCTAATATTTTTTTCTCTGAAGGCAGAATAAAAAAATGAAGTGAAAAGAGAAAAAAGCCCGTGAAGGTGCCTCTGCATTTTTGTTTGGAAACAAAACATTTATAAAATTTTGCTTTAGCTCCCTTAGATCTTGGTTATAATTTTTTTTACAACTTTTTTCATGCAGAACATGCAGCTAAATTCAAAGGCACAGCGGGAAAGAGCCATAAGCTCGAATCCTAGGGGTTGTAGTTTCCAGTAAACATTTCCTTCCCTGCCATCAGTGGAAGGTTTCCATGGCTGGATTTAACCTGGGGGTTCCTCACTTGCAATCAAGACCTTCTGATCTCTGTAAGCTGATTCCCCAATTAGTGACCATTTTGGAATTGAAGAAGGGAAAACAGAACAGCTTTGTTAATTAAGCAGGAAAATCCTCGTGAGCTGGGCAGGTGCTGGGATGCTTCTTGGAACATCTGCAGGATGTCTTCAGTGGATTTATGGGTTACAAGGCTGACTTTCAGCTCTTAAGGAATGCAGTTTGATTTATCAAGGTGGATGATTCCCGTCCCCCAGGGAATCTCGTGTTCTTACAGGTGGATTTTTCTCTTTATGGGTAATGGTTTTGTGCTTTAAGACAAATTGTTGAAGACTCTGTTACACATCCCTGGGGAGAGAGGCATTATCAAGGTGGGCTGAAAATCATCCCAAGGTTCTCAATGTCTCCATCAGGTTCTGAACATGTCCCAGGTCACAGCAAACTTTGTGTTGACAGCACATGGGATTTTGATTCCCTGTGAATGGAAGCTGAGTTTCTACTTCCTCTGTCAGAATCACAGAATCATGGAGTGGTTTGGGTTGGAAGGGACCTTAAACTCATCCAGTTCCAAAACCTTCCATTAGATCAGGTTGCTCCAAGCCCCATCCAACCTGGCCTTGGACACTTCCAGGAATGGGGCAGCCATGGCTTCTCTGGGCACCCTGTGCCAGGGCCTTCCCACCCTCACAGGGAAGGATTTCTTCCATATATCCAACCTGAATAACCCCTCTGTCAGTCTAAAGCCTTTCCCCCTTGTCCTGTCACTGCAGTTCCCGATGAACAGTCCCTCTCCGGCTTCCTTGTGGCTCCTTCAGACACTGGAAGGTGCTCTGAGGTCTCCACCCAACCTTCTCTTCTCCAGAGTGAACAACCCCAATTTACCCAGCCTGTTCTCCAGGTTATTTAGTACTGGTTGCTAAAAGATAGAGGCTCAAAACCCAGTGTGACTCAGCACTTTCCCAAGTTCAGCTGTTGGGAAAAGCCAAGGCTGTATGGATGCACCCTGGGGTGGGAATGTTGGACTGAATGCCCTGTTCCTGTGCAGCACTGAAGCTGCACCGGTGTGGTTTGAATCTGGGACCTCTCCTGTTTTAGTGAAATAGGAGAGACCAAGGCAAATCTCTGGCCACGGATAAAGGACCTGAAGCTCTTTTCTGCCTCTCGACTGTTTTTGGGGAAAATGTGGATCCAAGATGTTGCATACAGCAAGCAGCTTCCCCACATTCCAAACTCAGAGAAAACAGCTGTTCTTAGATGATGTGGGCTACCTAAAGGCAGGAAGCAAATTGCACTCAGTGCAGAGTGCTTCCCTCAAGGGGAACAAGGGGTCACTCAGCCCTGTGATCCTGCTGAGGCTTCACTGCCGAGGCTTCCCCGTTGCCCAGGGGTGTGAGAGTGGCCAGCATGGAGCACACGTGGACACGGAGAGAGCTGAACGACACTGGTCCCCTGTGGCCAGAAACGTGGCCCAACGAGGGCAGGCTCTGAGCGTGACCTGCCTGTCTTCCTTCCCTCACTTCTGAATTTCATCCTCCAAACCCCTCCCTGGGATGAGCAGCGCTGCTGCCACTGCTTCCCAACGGGGAATGGGGACATGGAGACACTCCTTGACTTCCCTAAAATCGGATTTGTGGCTTGGGGGGCACTGGAGGAGGCGGCAGCTGAACAAGGCATTGATCACAAGCCTGCTGATAGCACCATGATTATTAGAATAGCTGGCTTTATCTGCAAATAGGTGTAATTCCACTCTTTTTCCCCAGCTTTTTGTCTGCCTTGCCTTCTGAGACAGCAGGCTCTTTTGAAGAGGTACCATCTGATATTTTATATAGCACTTAGCAAAATATAGTCCCAATCTCACTGAGCCTCTGGGCATTACCATAATCAGTGCATTAGGGGTCATTTTTTCAGGCAGAGATTTGAAAATAACTTTGAGGAGTCTTTTCTAATGAAAGTTTTTGTTTGCTGCTCTCTGGAGAGGAGATGGAGAGGGGGATTTCCGTGCTCTCTCTCTCTCTCCCGCACAGAGCTGCACATCTATATTAAATCTTGAAGAAGATGTAAGTCCCCAGCTCCCCCAAAAGGAGTGGAGAATTCTGGGTGTTTTGGAGGAGAAAAAAAAAAATTGTGTTTTGAAAGAGCCAAGATATTTAGCTTTGAAAATTAGCTACTCAGCAGGCCAGCATTAAAATTAATTTAATGGAGTGTAAATTAACATACTTGACACTTTTTTGATCATTTTTCATAGACAGTGCTGACCGATGGAAATAAAAGCTTTTTTTCCCATGAGGTTAGGACAAGAAAATTCACAAATTTGCCACTCCCACCCCATGGGGTGCTTTCCTCTTCAGGAGTCAAAGTAGTTCATCAAGTGCAAGTCTTTAAATATTAAACATTGGCATTTGCTTTTGCATATGATAAACTGAGGGTTGAGTGGGGGACTTGGCAGTGCTGGGTTAATGGATGGACTTGATGATCTTAGAAGGCTTTTCCAACCGAAAGGATTCTGTGATTCTGGGACTTTAAAAAAAAAAAAAGTTTCATTCAGTAACAATGGAATGTGTAAAAAATTTCCCTTTCAAATAATCTGTGAGAGTTAATTAAGTTCACTCAGAGTTTATGGCAAGGATTCTCTAAAAAAGTACCGAGGGATATTTATAACCTTGCCCCAAAATGCCACACAGCGAAACTTTTGATATGTTGTTAAGTGATAAGAATGTCATTTGAGGTTTATTTTTTTAATAATAATTTAATTGTCATTGTAAAATGCCTCATAGTTGGGACAGATTAAATTGCTACAAAACCCATTACTGAAATTCATAACCCCCCATAAATGTAAAGTGTTTGCTGCCGTGCCATAAATAACCACTCTCATTCCAGGAAAATGAGGTGCAGGAAATAAATTAACAAAATCCAAACTCACAGGACATTAAGTTGCAACAATTTGCTGTAGAGGAGGCTGATGGGAACACGGCAGAGCCCAGAGGAGAGGCAAATTCAATGTTTAATTATGGCCTCAGCAAATCATGCCCCCTCTGGGTGTTTTGCCCTATTGACGTGTTTCAAAGATTATTTCACAGGCCAGTTCAATAGCTCTGGTAAAGCATGTGCATTTCAGATGTCATTACACTTGAAAAGGTCTGAAGAGCCCAATATTTCTCCAAAGATGTGGAGGATCCACTCATGGTTAAATGAAAGGAGGTAAATCAATTTTTGTTAGTCCCACTCCAAAGGCTCTGGGTCTGATTTTCCATCCTTTGGTGATCAGTTTACCTCAGTGTTGGGTGGGACAGAAAGTCCAGTGATATTTCAGGACTTTCCATCAGCTGAAACACCCACACAAGGTTCCAACCTCTGGCAGCTTTGATCTTTTAGCTGGAGCGTTGGCATCAGCCTGGAAAAGGAACCAGTTGGAGGGAAGATGGGAAGGCTGGGAGGGACATAGCGGGTGGGAAGAGGAGATTTTAAACAACTTAATTGTGATACAGAAATGGCATCTGTAGTAAACATATTGAACGGATAAACAATGCAGCTGCTGCAGATTTCACACAGAGAAGGAAATGCTGTGGCCATATGCAATTCATTACCTGCGTTAATTGGGGAATTGCAAAAAAAAAAGAAAGGCAAGAAATTGTAGGGAAAGGGGACAAACTGGATCATCAGAGAGAATCTGTGAGCTGCACATCTGGCCTGTCCCAGGACCCCACAGGAGACCCCCTGCTCTCACTTGTGGCCAAGGCAAGAAGGTACCCCCAGCACCTTTGCTGCTGCAGGATAAAGCACTGGGCACTGGGGATAACGTGTTATTGTTTTCTGGGGGACAAAAAAACAACATTAAAAAAAAAAAAAGACAAGAAAATGATGAGAAATGAATTCTCAAATGCCAGTTCTGGGTGTGTGTGCTCACCCCATTTTTCCAGCCAGGTCCCTCTCTGCTGACCTGAAGTAAACTCCCACCACTTCAAATCAATATTATCCCTCTCTGCATGAACACTTTGATTACAATGCATCCCCCAAAACGCAGCTGGTCCCCGGGTTTGAAGCTGGAATAGGTTCCAGAGCTGATTACAGGCACTGAAGGCACTTTGGAGGATGGAGGGGTTCAGGAACGGAACATTTCTGCTTTACAGCCAATTACCACCTGAACTCACCAAGATGGTCTCCCTTGCACATTTAACAAAACCAGCAGGAACTCACCTTGAAGGGACTCCAGATCTACTCCTGCAGACATGAAATAAAACTAAAGACTCCTTATTAATTGGTTGGAAACTCAGCGACAGCTGCTGAAAAATAAAAAGTTACGAAAACTCTCAGCTTTTCAATGGGGTCTCATGTTAGTACTGTAAATTAATGTAAATGTCACTTTAAAAGAGAATACGGAATAGAAACCTAATAAAGCAGCACAGCTCTGCAGGGGTGGTGAGTAAATTGAGGGAATATTTGATTAGATTTCAAATGCTGCTCTTTAATTTGTATGCTCTCACTTATTTCTCCCCGCCCCTCCCCACGCTTTCCTCATCTATTATATCTGCTGGCACACAGTGAATTTTGCAGTTGTACCTGAAAGGTCTCTCTCTTTGCTGGATGAAAACCCACATTAGCTCGGACCCATGTGGCGATGGCTGCCTCCAGCCCGTGCTGCAGCAGCAGCCGGGGACACACGAACAGCACGAGCTCCCTCACAGGGTGCTGGGCCTGTGACACCAGCAACGGGGTCTGCTTCACCCCCATGCCCCTCATGAGCTGAAAATAAACGAGTGAGTGCAGCCCAAGCACCTCGGAGCCACATTCCATGGTGGAAAGGCAGGTGCTCCTTTTGGCTCCCTCCGTGGAGCAGAGCCAAGCTAAGATTGAATAAACCGTGAGCTCTCAGGGTGAGCTGTGTTGGCAGAGACCTGCCATCCCAGGAACGGGTGATTTTGGGTTAAATCAAAGAGTTTAAGCAAAATGCAATCGAGAGACCTGGTGAAAGCTCCCGTGTGTGTGTTCCTAACGCTCAGTGCAGGTACCCAGCGAGGAGTTGGAGTCCCTTCCAGCCCCGGATATTCCAGGAATCGCTGGTTCTAATGGTACCAGGAACCAGGACAGTCTGCAGCTCATGCCCACAGTGCCCCACATCCACAGGCTCAGGAGATCCCTTGGTCTCTTTTCCTGACCACCAAAACTTCCCAGTGGTTTGGAACCCTGTGGGGTAACAGTGCCAGGATACGACAGCAAGGCACAGACTCCAGGTAGAGGTACATTTTCCTGCTTTTAAAAGCTCACATCCTGGCAGAAAGCTCTGCTCAGCTTTAGTAACAGCCACTGTGCAGCAGAGATAATGGTCTGAAATCTCCATGGCCTTTATCTACTCCTCCTTTCCCCAGTGAAGTGCTGTTGTGGACTGGCTGCGGGTGCACACTGGTCACATCTGAGCTGCTTGGGCTCTTATCTTCTTTCCCTGAGCTTTGGCCAGACTTGCAGAAGAAACGTGCTCAAAGGCTCTTCTGTCTCAGCCAGAGAGTTATCCTGGCATGGCTGGGCCTTTGCTGCTCTCTTCTCAGGTGGCATCAGACATGTCCTGGCAGTTTGAAGGCAGAAACGAGCTCCTTCATCCTTACACATATTATTCCTTGAGCTGAGCAAAGATTGACCTCTCCGTGTCCTTTCTATTCCCCTGCTGCTTAAGAGACTGGCAGGAAGTGATGGACTCTCTGCTTTGCTCCGGGAGATCTGAGGGCTGGTCGTGGTGTGTCTGTCAGCCCGAGCCCTCGGTGCTCAGATGAGAATGCTGACAGCAACAACACGTGTCCCTCAGTTCCCTGACTTGTAACATTTTCAACACTTTCAAACCCATCCCTTCCAGGAAAGAGTGGGACAGTGGAGGTGAGGCTAGTCAAGGTGAGGATTTTAGCAGTATTTCCTGATTCCTTACTAATTTCTCCAGGCACCCCAAAGTGGTGAAGCAGCACGGAGGAGTGCCTTCAAAATCAGGAGCATGGAGCAGCTAAAGGTGCATCCTGATGGGTGGAAAAGCAAACACAGGAGAAGGAAAATCCCATTAGGAAAATACCCAGCCCTAAGGAGGCAGCACACTCTGCAAGGGTGCCTCTGGACACGCCTTTGTGGGATTTCAGTTTTAGTGTTGGCTCCTGTTGCTGTCTGAAGTGCCTGGGGACAGATGAGAATGACAAGTGACATCAACTAATGATGCACGGGCTTTGTTCTGCTTGAGTGGGAGAAGAGCTGGAAACAGGGAATGGGACTGGTGCTGCAATGCAAAGTTTGGCCATATGACACATCAGTTTTGCCTTATCAGGCTGCTCTAAGAGCTGTGATAAGACAGTGATTCAGCTCAGTAAGGATGAGGCTGACACTTCCCTTATGTCCTTACCCACGCGAAGGAAGTCAGAGTTATTGGACACTGCTGGATGATCTGGCTTGGTCCAGACATTACCAAAATTGCTGAAATGGCCAGTGCTCTGCTCATACACTTTTGGTGAGCGTCACACCTTCTTCCCCCAGTGGTTTGTAACTTTGGTGATGTAGCCATTTGGCCATGAGTCACTGCTGTTTTACAGATCCTGTCACAAAGCTAAATTTACAGCAAATGAGAAAAGGTCAGGACTTTCAGCAGAAGCAGACTGAAGAGAAAACTTCTAATGAGTTTTTCTTGGATATCATCAAACTGCCAAAAGAAACCTCCAAAAAAAAATATATCAAACGTAAAGGCAAAACTTGGCTTTCCTTTGATGTTCTCCTCTACTCAGCCATTTTGAGAAGTCCAAAGAACCTCAGAGGGAAGATCACAGGAATGGCAATATTCTGCTCCTCTTCCCTCTCATCTCAAAGGATGGAGATACCTTTGAAGGTCACCTGCACCCTTGCAGAGTGTGTAGGAAACACAGCAGTGGGCAGAAGTGCAGATGCCCCCCTTGCTTGGCACTGTGATGGCAGAGAAGGACTTCAGGTTAGGGAAGGCTCCTGGTTTTATGTGCACATGGAACCCCCTGGAGCCCTTCTTGGTGATGCTTTGGTGCAATTGTGTGCCACCAAAGTGCCTGGGTCCCCTTTTATGCTCCTTGATTCACTTAAATTTCCTAACCCTGCCCAGGAAGAATCACAGTTGAATTGTGAAAATAGTTCCATCCTCTAACCTTCCTCCATCCAGCCCTTCCCACCTTCCTGGGGCACTCCTCTCCCACACTGAAGGTGGTCTCTGCCCCCTCCTCCCCTGGCTGTGATTTCCAAGGACTGGACACTCCTTTCTCTTATCTCTTTCTCCTTTCCCTTTTCTCCAAACACTCGTCAATCAATCCCAATTGTTGCAACAGCCAGTGGGAAGCCTCTAACCTTGTTGTCATTGATCTGAATAATGCAAATATTAATGAGTGGAAAACTCATTAAGAGGAAGCAGGAGCATTCTCACTGACAACCCACCACTGCTGTAATGCCAGGTGGATCCTGCTACAAACAGGAGAAAAATGATGGAGATTTTAATTCTGGCTCCCCTGGAAAGCTTTTATCAGCTCCACAGCCTAGGGACTCTGTCATCCATGTGATCATATTTTTAAGAGTGATGCTCTGCCTGCATGTTCCAGACAATATGTTTTGAAACTTATTAATCAGGGAATGTCCAATCTCTTTATGCTGAAGCATCAGTAAAACAATTACTTCAAGGCTAAACGAGGTCCACTGAAGAATCACTCGATTAAAGTGAGAATTTGCAATAAATAAATACCTCAAATATTTCATTATTGATGCTCCGGGGGAAAAACAACTCTGATTAAGTCAAAGAAGGGGAAAAATATTTAAATTCGAGCAAGTATGATGGACTGGCTACTGTGTTGGTGTGAATCAACATAACTCAAAGGAATTGACTGGGCCTGTGGCAGCTTGAGTGAGCTGAGTGTTGGCTGCAGTGTCACTTCCCAATGGGGATATTGGCTGAAAGGACCTGGAGGGAGAATGTTTGTGTGCCATCCATTGCTCTGGCATTTCCTTGCTGTGCTCCTTTCTGGAGAATCCCTCCACGTGCCTCTTGTTCAGGTACCACCTTTAATCCAGGGCTCACAAGATTCACAGGTACCACGAGCTGCCTGGGAATCCTAAGGAGCAACAGTCAGGAAATGCCATTCCTGGAAAGCTGGTGCCCAGCTCCAATGGATCCTGCAGCACAGCAGAAGGATTTTCAATTTCTTATTAACACTGTGAGGAAGAGATAAGGAGCAATCATTAAGCACAAACATTTATTTGAGTGGGGTGTTGAGGTGGATGCTGCAAAAACAAAAGCTGGAACATTTTGCAAGATGAAGGCTCAACATTTCCAGGCTTGGAAGGTTTAGGTCTCTGAATCCCAGTTCAGAGACCAAATACATTGTGACTCAAATGGCACAACACCTACATTCAGCACCCACATTCTGCCCTTCTGGTCCTTGTGTTGCTTCTCACACACGTGGAATTCAGTGTAATACTCAGACACGTGGAATTCAGTGTAATACATGGAATTCAGTGCACATGGAATTCAATGTAATACTCAGACACATGGAATTCAGAGCAATACAGCATCAGAGAGAGGTAGAAGTTACAGAGTTTAATGGTTTTCTTGTGCCCTGCCAAAAAGCAATGTAAAGGAGTCACACACTCTGCACCTCTTGGTTGCCTCCTGACTCTGTCTGCTTTTGGGGACAAGGACTGGGTCTCACAAGGTTTTGTTTTGTGTCTGGCTCAGTAGGGTCTCGATCTTGATTGGAACCTCTTGTCACAGGTCGCAGCAGAAACAGCAAAAATACAGACAGGAAAAATTGTGGGAATGTGATTACAGGATATAACAGCACAGGAAATCCTGATGCAAGCCAGCAGGGCATCTGTGGGTTGGGAGAGCAACACTTTCAGGCTGTATTCCTGCAGTCAGCAAATTGGGGATGTATTTTTTTCACTTTTCCTTGAAGTGGAAGTGCATGACTGTCCAAAAATCGTGCTAAATCAAAGTCTTGGGCCTTCATACAGTAATAGCACTGCATGAAAGAAAAGGCAAGTGCATCTTAAGCCATTAAGTGCATGAAAATCAGGTAATGTTCTCAGTTACCTATAAAAAACACCACAAAACAAGAGTGTTTCAATGCCTGAATAAATTCAGCTTTTCGTTTCACACAGAGCTAACCTCAAAGCGGCCCAATACCCTCATAATTACTAAGAAGGGTGTTTCTTTCCCTTCAAAAATCAAAAGAAAATCTCATCATTTGCTGGGGAAGAATCTTGAAAAATTTTACTCATAAGAGTATTTTCATACAAAATGTTTCCATCTTTTATAATTAGGGAATAGAATGAGTATTACATTAATGCTTTTGGTTGAAAGTAATTCCATTTTTCACCAGTTGCATGGTGGGGAGAAGCAGCCATGTGACTCAACTGGAGGTGCCCCGTGAAAATAAATAATAGTTTAAAGGGTTTTCCATGGTTTTCCCTTTAGGAGGATATATATGAGGCACAGCTTCTGATGGAGTGGGTTGAGAGTTTTCAGATAAACAGGTTTCAGTTCAGGAAAAAGAAGCTGGTATAAATCAGTAGCTGAACTTCTTCCCTGGAAAAAAAGGGGGAACCCTGAAAGAACATGAGGAGTTTCCATTGCTACATTTCAGCTTAAAAATCAAATAGAAATTATGAAGTTGTCTGTATACTTAATAAAATCACAGAACAAAGCCTGAAAACAACCCCCCTAATATTTCTTTTAAAATTAGGACAAAGATATTTTCAAAATAAGATGAAAGACCTTCCATTTATGCTCAGAAAAACGCTCAGAAGAGTCTTTTTCAGTCTAGCAGAAAAATCTTCACATATTTAGTAACTGACACAGAACTGAATTGAGTGGAATATTTTTTTTTAAGGTATTAATTAATTACTAGAACATCTACCACGGGATGTGGAGAATTTACCGTTTCTCCAGCCTGTGTGTCTGCCTCAGAGCCAGTCCTGCAGCACTGAGCCGTGTGTTTCAACACCCATCACCGGGGCAGTCTTTGCTCAATCCCTTCCTATCAATGGGAACCATGAATCTTTGACGTTTCCAGTCTCAGGCAAAGAAGGGCAGAGTCTGTGGTTTGGAACATAACATCTCATGTCAGATCCAGTGGCTTGAGATACACTGAAATATCTCACGAGGATAATGATTTTATAGAGAAGCAAATTAGCCTGACAGCTGGAGCGGGGCTGTCGCCGTAATGGCTCACAACCAATTATATGTATTTTTCTCTGTGTAAGCAGTGCTTCCACACCATCAGTGAAATGTCTCACTAATGAAACAAAGCAGAAAAGAACAAAAAGTAGCCCAGTGTCCAAAGTCTGTGTCCCTGCCACAAAATGCTCCTTCCCTTCTGCTTCCCAGACCAGGCCCTGTCTCTCCCAACCATCCCAAGCAACGCATGGAAATCACCCCCAGTGCATTTCCACTGCTCGTGGCTCAACCTGGGCCTTCCATATCGTAATGCCAGCAGGAGAACTCCTGTCCCACGGCAGGAGATCAGGATTCAGTGCAGGACTGAACTGGCCCTGCTTCAACCCTGCTGATCCTGGGTTTATTCCAAAGACTGCCTGCCAAGGCACTCAGGGGTTCCAGGTCTCCCCTCTGCCCCTTTGGCTGGGCTGAGCTTTGCAGAGCTCTGTGGCTGTTGCCCCAGGCTATGTTTCTATTTTCTTTGTAAGCCTCTGAAAGCAATAGCCATTTCTGGCAGATGAATTATATTCTGTCGAGAAGCAGCAGGGGATGGCTGGGACCGTCTCTCTCTCCCTCTCTCCCTGAATTCTAATTTAAAGAGAGGAAACAAGATTTCATTGAATTTTAACAAATTAACCATTAATCACTTATGAAAACCTCCTGATGAGGACACGGATTGCCTGGGTTATGAATGGGAACAGCTTCATTTTGCTGTGATTGTTCGACCAAGTTAATCCCCAGCTCTCCTCTTTACCTCCATCGCACTCCTCACCTTGTTCCCTGCCTCCCTCGGCGCTGCCCGCTCTTGTCTCCTGTCCCCCACCTCCACCCGACACAGGCACCTTGCTCCCTCTTGTCCTCTTCCCTGGATGCACAGCCCCTGCTGAACCCATCTCTGAAACATTTTTGATGTCGTGCTGAATATGGAAATTAAGGGAAAAAACAAAGTCTTCCGCTGGCTGTGTGGTGTGAATATTTATGAGGGAGCCAGCGAGGCAGCTAAATAGGAGCTATGAGGGAGCCAGGCAGCCAGGATGGCAGGGGATGGCAGCTGACAAGGGCTCATTCAGCAGCACATCCTTGGCTGCAGGCAGCATCCCAGAGAGTGGGGGCTGTGTGAGTGACAGAGCAGCAGCATCCTTGCCTGGGCAACACAAAAAACTAAGTTGCAGCTGTTTCTCTGCTTCCTCTTTATTCCTCCCATCTCCAGCTGATCAATTCCAGCCACAAAGATGATAATAATAATAAAAAAAAACCCTATCCTTGGACGCTGTTCAGCTGCAGCCGACGATTAGGCCTTAAAAATCGATGTTTATGTTCGACAGGGCTATAAAACCCAACGTTTCCCCCTGCTTATCAAATCAGGGTTGGAATCAGAAAAGCCCCTTGGCTTGTCACACAAGGGGTCACGGATGGTGGCAAAAAGGGGTGAAATTGTAAACCAGGGCTCTCTCCTGTGCTGTTTCTCCTCCTGTGCCATATTCCCACTCTCAACAGCAGAGTCTCCCACGGGGACACATCACTCAGCTGAAACCACACACGGCCCCACAGTGAGGGTGGCTACCAGAGACCTGGTGGGGGGAGATCCCGTGAGTGTGTCCATTGGAGTCAGAGCCAGATGGAGATCTGAAAAATGCCATCTTTTTCTTTTTTTGGCCTTGAGGATAAAGCAGACCTGGGAAGGAAACCGATCAGGAGCTGGGTTGGGCAGGAGTAAAACAAAAGTCCTGAAGTGAATCATTGATTGTTTTGTTTGCCCTGAGTTCTGCAGAGCCTGTGCAAGGTGATGATCCTGTCAGCTGCACTGTGGGGACAGGGCTGCTCCTGCTGCCAAGCACAGGATGCACATGAGCAAGGAGAGAAACTCTACCTCTTCAAGCCACAGCCTTTTGGGTGAAAACATCCTGATTCTGCTACAGAGATGCTGACGGTTTCTAACTTACCTGGTGTCTGAATTTAATCTGAAATAAAACAACTTTTTGATGGTGGGGTGTGCAAATCCCACAAGTGACTGAGCTGTGCTGTTTTCCTGAAAAACATCACAATTTCTCTTCCTTGGCTGGATGGCATCACTTTTAAGTATCCTGAGGTCCTCCCAGGAAGCATCTTTTAAATGATCCAGCAATTAACTGCCCAAAGAATGGGGCTCATGAGAATCAGTGCCCCAGAAGCCACCATATTCAAACCATATTCAAACCCTATTAAAACATAAGCCAGGCTGTTAAGGGTTTGCACTGAGGGACCACTCAGCCACCACCCCACTGCAGCCACACAGAACTGGCTTCTTCTGTAGTGACTTTTCCTAGCCCAGACCCAGGATTTTCCCCACCCAGTATTTTTTGTCAGTTCCCCTTCAGAGTGGTCTGGACTGACCCCTCTCGTGTCCACTCGCAAACGGAAGCACACGGATTTTTGTAAGGATGTAGGACTGGGAGGCTCCCTCCTTCACTGGAACCTCTCCACAATGATCTACCACCTTGTCTGACACAGCTGGGAACTCTTTCCACCTCTGGACACACACTGTGGGTTGTACCTACGGCTGGGCTGGAAACTGCTCGGTCCATCTGGGTGATCCTGTCAGTCCTTCTCCTTGCACACACCATTCTGGTCATGGAGTTGCTGTTTTCTGGTGTTTTGCATCCTTTTCCCACCAAGCCTTCGAAAGAGGTCACAGGCCAATGGATCTGGACTCCGAGGAGTCACAGGCCAATGGATCCACTGGTGGCAGCAAACTGAAACAGAAAACAGAAAGGCAAAAGGGTGAATTTAATGGTGTGGATGAAAATACCAATGGATAAATCCCATGGGAGAGTGGGCTGGAATAAATCACCAGTGCCATAAGAAAAAGTGATTCTACTGCCTGGCATTGTAGCAAATAAGATGTCTGGAACATGCAATATAGGAGGCTTTTAAATTAAAATTGATTAGGCCATCTATCTCCATTGATAAATGGCACTGAAATCCTATAGGCAACCTAGGCAAAACCATCCTAAGGACACTCCTAAATTTTGTGCCTTTGCTCATCCTCCAGGTCCTGTGGACATTTATATTACTTGTGTGGGCAAAAACAAACTCGAAAGGAAAAGTTTGAGTGTTCTTATTTCCAGGGGAGCTCAGATATGGCTGCAACATAAGATAAAGAAACCCGAATATCTCTGTGTCCCCAGATGAACCACAGCTTAGTTATTACTCATGATTAGTCATTTTCTCAGTTGTTCAGTCATCTTTCCTCAATCAGAGATTGTATTAAATCTCCACTTATTTACTCATTGCAATCCATCAGTCATTTCAACAGTGAGAAGTTAAAAAGATTTTAGCAGAGCAGAAGGTTTATTCCAGATTTGGCTTCAGTTAAATGAGTAAAGCCACACCAAAAGCATTTTCCATGACATGTACAATATCTGAGTTAGTGCTCATTGTCTGCATGGTGTCCTCAAATTTTGACCAGAAGAACACGGTTCCTTTAAAAAAGATTTCTGGGTGAAGTACAGCCAAGTGGGATGACCATTAACTATCTAAAGTACAAAGTCATTTAAAACTCAATATTTTACTTCATTATAGCTGATTAATAAACACAAAGGGCAGCCTCTCAAACATTTTTAATCCTACAAGAGCAAGCTGTAGGCGATGAATAGAAGCTTTCTTATTCTCATTTGTGAAACTGCAGATAAATAGGCAAGCAGCTTCCCAGGTAGATCATAACTCACTAAAATATATTAATGGCTTGGCTATGGCTGCAGAAATAGTGCAACATCCTGACAGGGACTTACTGCTCGTGGCCATCTCTGTAGCAGAAAGCCCAAACAGCCCAGCTCAGAAGAGGCCATTATTTAAATAGCTGTCTCATTTCATGTAATTTCGAGTTCAATGGTGCGGCAATTCTGCAGTATTAGATCTGCTGAATGATTATTAAAATCACACCTATTCAAGATTAACTATGAATTAATTATGAGAGGGATTCAGAAATTCAGATACCTTCTGAGATAGGCTCAGGGGCAAGGATAGGGTAAGTGTCAAAATGTGGCACAGGCTTAACCTGTTGTGAGTCTCTCCAAGGGTAGGTTCCTCTTCATCCCAGCAGCTCTGCAGGACAGGTGATTATTTGCACCCCAGATGTGCAAGAGGGACACACGTAACAAGTCAGAGGATGCTGCCCCGGTGTGTCACTTCTCTCCCTTGCTGAGGAAGGGAGCCCTGATCAGCTCAGATGCAGAGAATGACTCCTCCATGGAGTCAGAACGAGTCCCCACGGGGGAAATCTGGAGCACTCAGTCCCTGAAGGAGATAACAAGCTCATTGTGGGACGGAGACCTTGAGGTCCCATCAATCCTGCATTTGCAGAGTAAATTGCAGACAATTTGGTGATGGTTCAGCTGTTCAGTTGTAGAGTAAATCAGCATTTGTGTGATTCTGAGGCTTCAGCAGCTTGGCATTGTATTCCAACCAACTCATCCCTCTCTTCCTCCTTCCCTTCATCTCCCAAGTCCGCTGGGACTCCTTTTCTGCTCTCAGCTCCGTACAGGTGTCACTCAGGCACTGTGGCAGGAGGGAGCTTTATGCACAACAAGGCAGCTGGACACAGGCAGAGGGTGGAATAGCTCCAGAGCACAGCAAAGAATGAGAACAAATCACTTGTCTTTGTCTACAGAAGGCTGTAAGAAGGCAGCCCCTAAACCTCAGACAGCCCCTAAACCTCAGACAGCCCCTAAACCTCAGACAGCCTGGCTCAGAGAAGGGTCCTCTGCTGGTCTCTGCAATGTGGGGGACATCAGTCACTTGTCATAAAGGAAAGGCTCCTTGGTGGCTGCGCACCGTGCGCTGGAGTCAGGGGAGGGAAAGGGAGGCTACAGGGATTTGTGGCACACTGGTCACAGTTCTTTTGGCTTGCAATAATTCAGCTCTACAGCTCCTCGTGGGCTGTGAGCATCTCTGCTCTCTCTCCGTCCCATCCCAGTTTCCCAGCGTGACAAAGGATGGAGTGAGCTCTGATGAGCAAAGGACAGTGGGTTGGAAGCTGCCGGTGGCTCGGCAGCTACGCAAGTCTGGAGAGATCTAAAGTGATGAAACCCTTTTCATGTTGACTTCATCCCCAAAGTAATTTCTGAAGTTGCAAGATCTTGGGGAGAGAAGGGTCACATTGTCAAAAAATCCCTCATGGATTGAAGCTGAGACCTTTCCTTTGCCAAGAAAACTCAGTGGCAGGGCTGTTAAAATCCGGACGTGCATTTCCTCGCTCTGTTATGTGAGCCAAGAAAGAAAACCCAGCTTTTTCAAAAACCAGAGAATTTATTTTTTAAGCTCCCAGGCTAAAAGCCACAGTGTGTGAACTACCAAGAGCAGTGGGCAGTGCTGTGTGTATTTGCTCCCTCACAACTCTCACTGGTTGTGAACATTCCATCCACTACAACGACAATCACACAGACATGGAAGGAACGAGGCCAGGGTGGACACTCAAGAGTTCCTGTCTTGCCTCTTCAGTGATGTTACTGAACCCCTCTGGATCCAGGTGTGATGTGCAGGTGTTACCCAGGCAGGGCACAGCTGGCAGCAGCACAGCCTGGTCACCCCTGCCACGACAGAGTCTTCTTTACCCCAAATGTGCTGTAATTCACCTGACTGCCCAAATAGACACAAGAACCAGACTTTTTCCACTAAAAAACATCTTCCAGCTGTGAGGAATTTAGGCTTGGACCCAGTGTGTCACCACCTGATATCCCCACCCAGACCCTGGGGCACCTCAGGAGAATCCAGCTGTGAGCAGCCGGAGTTTTTCCATCCTTTTTTTGCTGACCTGATCCTCCTCAGCCCTTTGGGATTGTGGGGCTGGACAGAGGATGTGCAAATCCACTGCAGTGGCTGCAGGATGGAGAGCACCATCCCTGAGCAACTATGATAAGAAAGGACACCTACACATGGGCATTTTAAAGGAAAATGGGCTGTACTGGGAGCCTGGCCCTAAGCAGAGGCCACCGTGCTGCAGACATGCAGGAACTCAAGCTGCAATCACTACCATTTTTCCAGCATTTTTTTCCTTCCCCACTTGTGAAATGGCCCTGAGAGAAGCCCAGCTGGAGATGCCTACACTGTATTTTCTCATTAGAGTTTGGCTGTCCCCTCCATCTCCTCCTTACTGTTTCAAACTGTCTCCTAAGCAGAAAAGTGAAGGCACCAGTGTTCCAGTGGGTTCAGCATTTGGCAGAATGAATTTGTTCGTTGCTAATTAAAACAAAAGATTTCTGAGGCGCTCTGCACTTTGGTTTATTAGCTTTCCTGTGTGATAGCAAATCGGAGCCCTTGTTACACTGTCAGCAGAACTATTATTATTATTATTATTTATTATTTACAGTACAACTTGTGACTCACTTCCTATGTTGGTGGATCTCTCACCATCTGTTAAAAAAATAATAGCAGTCATTTTCTGAAATATTGTTCTAATCCAAATGTTAAAATAGAACCATATGAAGCCAATTAAACAGAGTGTGTGTTGTTAATCTGAGTTACTTCAGCTCGGCTAAAGAAAAAGGGAAAAAAAAAAAAAAGGATTGAGATTGCAAAGCAAAGATGCAGACTTCGGAAATCTGCAGAGATTCTGCCAACATTCTCCTGGAATTTTAAATTTCAAGAGGAAAAAATTGTAAAAATGTCATCTTCCAGGCTAAATTTAGGAGCAGATACAGATTCAAATCTGGCTGTAAGATTGCAATCCAGACCAGGCTTTATAAGAATCCTTAAAAGATCAGAAAATTTCGATTTTAATCCCTTTCATATTTAGTGCTCTTAGCTGTTTTTGTTCTCACTCGGGGTGAAACCAAAAATCCTTGATCTGGTTTTGGTTGCCTCCACCTGAGAGTTCCATGCGAGTTTATGCCTCATTAACGTGGAGTTCCCGAGTGGAGCTTCTGGAGATGCTGCCCCTGCCTGCGGAAGCCAAGGAGAGGTGAAGCAAACCCGTGGGGAGGGAATGGTGCTGCCCAGGCCTGGGAATGCTGTCCCTGGGCATGGGGGTCAGGGGCAGCTCCACTTCAAACACCTCATGCCAGGCGCTCCTGGGCCTCAGATCTCTGAGCCCGGGTCTAAACTGATTTAAAACAAGCAGAGTTTTACCTGGTATCACACCAAAGACCGTATTTTTGTGTGTGTGATATCTCTGAGCAGGGCGTTGTTTAACTCATTTTGGGTGAAACTTTACAAATCCTGAGCCTGGAGGAGAGAGGCATGAGCTTGAGTTTATCTCACCTAAGGGGGTGATCACACCTCACCCCACCCACTGATCCTGTGGGTCGCCCATCCCACGGGTAAATCAGACCACTGGAAACTTGAATCACTTTCTGAAAGAGGGAAATTTAGGTAAGATATTGGGAAGAAATTCTTCCCTGTGAGGGGGGAGGTTGCCCAGAGAAGCTGTGGCTGCCCCATCCCTGGAAGTGTTCAAGGCCAGGCTGGACGGGGCTTGGAGCAACCTGGGATAGTGGAAGGTGTCCCTGCCCATGGCAAGGGGTGGAACAGGATGATCTTTAAGGTTCCTTCCAAACCCAAACCGTTCTGGGATTCTCTGATTCTGTGTCTGCCTTTCTCTGCCAACACCTGGAGAAAACTCCAACAACTCCAACCCAAACCACAGCCCCCCACAAAGGGCCCAGCATGACGGATGCAGGAAAACTGAGCTCTTTTTAAAAGCCTTTTCATTGATTTTTCAGAGCAGGATGGAAAAGCTCCTTGAAAACCACTCTCCAGTGGGACATCCCTGGCTTCTCGTGCTGAGGACTGAGGCAGAAAAGGTTGGGATGCAGCAGCACCCTCCGTTCCGGGCACTGGATCCGGGTTGTGCTCCGGGCCTGCAGCAGGAGCTGAGGGATGCTGCCGAGCAGCATTCCTGGCTGCAGTTATTGATATTCCCCGAGCAGCGTTGTTTACACAAACTGCATGAATGCAAATCAACGTGAGGAAGTGCCGGAGCCAGCGAGGTGTGCAGCGGGAACAGGCTCCCGGGATTGGTTTTAGTAATGTGCTGTTAACACAGCCACACATGGCTACACACACTTTCCCAGGCAAGCGAGGGAGAGGGCGAGGGAACACTCATTACCTGGGACACCGGCCGAGTCCTTGTACCTTGACAAGAGATAAAAAGTAAAAATGGACTTCATTATCGCAGCCAGCCTGTCAATCACCCGCTGCAGCACCCGGCCTTGCCTTCCGTCGCTCCGACTGAGAGGTTCCCGTCCCCGCGGGCCGGGAAGGAGAGCGGGATGTGTGAGAGGAGACGGAGCAGGGAACACGACGAGCAGCCCCGGTCTGCTGGCTGCCCTCGTGCCCTGCGGCACACGTGCATCCCAACCCGGCCTGCCAGGAAAGGCTTTCCTGGGAAATGAAGGCCATGCAGAGAGGACGTGGGGGTCTTCTCCTTCCGCCGGGCAAGGGGCGCCCAGTGGGTGACACCCGGGTCCTCCAGAGCCTGTGGATGGTGTCAGGCGGTGGCATCAACCAGCTACCCCCTAAATATTCGCCACCTCAATCTACCACTTCCAGTTTGCAACCCAGAAGCAACCATCTGAGCCAAAATATTCTGGTATTTGAATACCAAATTTTCCCCTCTCGGGATCCCAGGTACTGTCTTTGGAGATCTTTAGGGATACTCCCTGCTTCTATTTTTTTTTCTTATGTCAGTAAAATGGGGTTAATGATGCTTCAAAGCAGGTTTGCCAGTGTGCTGCCAAGATCTCTTGAGTGGCAGTGACCTTTTATTTAACCCATCAGCATCGAACTGTCTTTCATTCCATCACCGTGTATTCTCAGGAGGCTTTGCTGGCAATTCGGTCTTTCTTTTCCACACTACAATAAAACAATAATAATAAAAATTATTAAAACAAGTTCCTTGCTAGGTTATGGTAATTAAAAGCAATAAATATTTCTGCATGCAGTACTGTAGACCTTGACTCATCGGTGGGTCAATACTGCTTTCCTGGCAAGGCTGGGTAATAAATCTTTATTCCTTTTTGAATGGAAATAAGGATGAGATTTTATTCATGAATTCCGTGACCCGTTGAAGTGACATTTTCAAAACAAACACTCCAGAAATGAGGAGTTTTCTCTGCAGAGTGGGTTAATCTGCTCTCTTCCCAGCGTGTCTCTTTCATACTGATGATTTGCCCGATGCCTTTTTAATCCCAGCAGCAACTTCTCAGCGAGGAGGAAGGAAACTGGAATAAAACAAAGTGGCTTGGTGAGAGCTGAGACGCCTGTGCTGGGGAGGAAGGGGCACAGGGGTGGGGAGGATGCTCTGGAGGGGCTCCAGCCAGGCTTTATAAAACAACCTGGCAACGGGAAGCTGGTGAATTCCAACAGAGTCCTGCTCCTTTGGAGCACTGCACGGCACCAGGCAGGCACTGGCATGGGGTCTCTGGGGTGTTTTCCTCTCTCTGAGGGGGTGCTCTTTCTTTGGAGGAGCCCAAGCGTGGCGAGAGGCCTCTTCTCCAACGGGAAGGATTCATTGTCACCTGAGCCTCTGCTGGTCATTGCACATGGGCATGGAGTGACAGAGCTGGGGGAGTGGTTTGAAACTGCCAGAGGGCAGGGTTAGATGGGATATTGGGAAGGAATTCTTCCCTGTGAGGGAGGTTAGGCCCTGGCACAGGTTGCCCAGAGAAGCTGTGGCTGTCCCATCCCTGGAAGTGTCCAAGGCCAGGTTGGATGGGGCTTGGAGCAACCTGGGATAGTGGAAGGTCTCCCTGCCCATGGCAGGGGGGTGGGACTGGATGGGCTTTAATGTTCCTTCCAACCCTTTCCAAGCTTTTCTATGGTTCTGCGATTAAACCGTGTTCCCAAAAGCACTTGGGGCCAGGTTTGCAGTGGAGTGAGGGGTGTAGCTGCTGTCTGCAGTGGAGTGGCAGGGAGAAAGGAAAAAGCTTTCCTCTCTGTGGTACACATGGATCAATGATATTTCTGAGCAACAGGCTCCCCTCCCCACTGAACTTGTATTTTTTCTGAGGTCATCATCCATTACCATCAACAAGACATCAAGACAAGCAGATTGGCCCAATTTGCCCATTTCACAGGCCCAAATTCAGAGCTCGCCGCTCTTCTGAAGAGCTGAGAGCTGCCAGATGACCCAGCGTGTGCAGCACCCACAGAAGTTTCTTGTTCACCTCTTCCTGCCCTGTCATCCCGTGTGGGGCACAGGGAGTGCAGGCAGGAGGGGCTGTGACAGCTCAGCCACCTCTGTCCGTGCCACTTTGGCTGCAGAAATGCTCACACCTCAATCCCTGGCTGCCTGGAAACCTCAGGCTTTTACAAACATCCCCTGGCTGGGATGGCCGGGGGTGGTGCTGGTAGGAATCTGTCTAAAAGAGCCAAGAGGGTTCATCCCTCCTCTCTCTCTCAGGATCACCCAGGAAGCTCATCCATGGGTTGGGAGCAGCTCTGCCATCACCCACTTCCCTGCACAGCAGGGTTTTTTTCACCTTGCTGATTGTGAAGCACGTTCAGGCCTCACAGAGAGGAAATGTGAGGCATTTCAACCTCCTGCAGAGGCTGGGAGGATTCAGGGCTGCAGTGACCAGCCAAGCCTCCCCTCTGATGGGACAGCACTGCTGTCCTCATTTGAGCTGACATTTGAAACAAAAGAGACTGGAGTGGAACAACACTTCCCCCTTTTATTCAGAGCACAGAAGTGGCAGGAGCACTCACCAAGATTAATTTGAGTTATTTTAATTATGATTCTCTCCTCTCTCTCTCTCTCTTTTCCCTCCTCCTCTCTCACATACGCTGTCTGGACAGGGAGCTGCAGGTTTTCTTCCACTTAGGATTAATTAAAAAGGAAAAGTCAATAAGTTTCTCAGCAATTACTGTCTTTTCCATTTGGTCATTTGAGACAGTAAGGGGCTCAGAAATTGAATTTCAAGACGAGAAGATCATGTCTCATGGATCCTAGCACAAGGATCTGGGAGGGAGGAATATCTGCATTTTCCTTGGCCTGCCACCAGGATTGGGAGAGAGCAAGAGGCAACACGGGTGGGACAGTTGGGGTGAGAGTGACAACCCTCGACTGCCCTGGGTTTCATCGATGTTTTCTTTACCAGATAAGGGGACTGGACATTATCACAACTCCAATCCAAAGCCCTCATCCACAGCCTTTGTAAGTCAATGGGAATCTTTCTACTGGCATCAGTGATCTTTGGATCAGACTTCATCTGCAAACACAGCAAACTTCACTGAGCTGTGAGGTACAGCTGCTTCCCAGATTTCTGCTGGGGATCTCAGCCCTCGTTCCTTTGTTTTGGGACTGTGGAAGGACAGTAAAACACACCACAGGTTTTCATTCCTTGTTTTTCAGAAAATACCGGAGCTGGAATGGAGAATGGGTGCAAATCCAGAGGGTGGGGAAAGGGAGTGAAATAAACAGAGACCAAAAGAGAGGGACAGAAGAGGGAACAATTAGAAAAGAAAACAAGAATGCACCTCCCTTGGTTTTGGTTTGCAGCAGGGCTGTGCCATGTAGCAGCGAGTGCAGATCCATTCCCTCTCCCTTCACTTTAAACTCAGCAGAGGCAGAACTTCTGGTTCATTTTCACATCCCCATCGAGTTGTTTTCTGCAAGTATTTCTTGGAATGAAAAAAGCAGAAAAATGAGAAGAAAACCCCCACCCTCCCAAGCTCCGTGCGTGCTCTTTTGCTAACAAACCCAGTTTGCCCCAGAGGCCCCGCTGGGTGTGAGCGATGCTCCCTGCAGCTTTGTTTAGGAAAGTTCCATTTGCTTCTCCCTCTGCGAGGCCATTAACAGCCTTTTCCCAGAAGTGAGAGTCTCCTTTTGTTTACCTGAAATTGCTGGGGAACAAAATAAATCTACATCCGAAGAGTAAATAAATAAATGAATAGATAAAAGGGGGAGAATCGGAGGGAGTTTCACCGGGGAAAAAAAAAAAATGCAATCCCAAACAAATAAGCCTAAAAGCTGGGAGGCTGGGAGCCTCACACGGAGCTCTCTGCAGCTCCTGGCCCGTGTGAGCCTGGCTCCCAGCAAGACTGATTACACTGTCACCACAAACAGCATGTAAAAAATTGTGCCTCATTTTATTAGCTGGAAAACAGTGTTTAATGCTGCTGGAGCTGCAGCTCAGGGTAAACGCTGGAAGTTTCCTCTTGGAAAACTGTCGGGGCCAGTAATGACATCATTTCTTCAGGAGTTTGAGCCACACAGGGCTGTGGCTGTCTCAGTTTGTTGGCAGTTTTCTCTCTCCTGCCTTACATGTAATCCATCCCCAGAGAATTCCAGAGCTTTAGGGCTGTTCTGAGCCAGGAGAACCCATGGATGGTGGGAGGCAGCCACCAGCCCTGGTCAAGAATCTCCCTCGTGGTCCAGCAAATCCATACCAGTGACACCGAGAACTGGGATTGATCCTTACCTAATAACAGCAGCAATAATGGTTAAAAGCTCTCCCTGCACCCTGTCACTGAGGGATGTGGGAAGCCCAACCTTCCCTGAGTTGTGTCTCTCTGCACAAGGATCCTGGAACCCTCTGTGGCTGCAAGTGTCGCTGGGTGGATCTGTGGTCACTGATATTTTATTTCCACCCTCTAGATTTGTACTATAATTTCTATCATTTCAGCATTCTAATTTCTATAATATCTAGGTGTGACAGGACATGACAGAACAGCATCTGAGGAGTGACGTATGCCAGAGCTGGAATCCATTCCCCAATTCCTGTGTGTCCATGTACCCCAGGGCAGCAGCTGGAGGCCGAGGCCACAGCAGCCACATGGACAGGGCTGTGTGCTCAGTGGAGTGATTCCCGGTGGGCTGTTCCTCTCCGGGAAAGGCTGCAGGGTGAGCCCTCCCTGTTCCCACTGGAGATGGGGTAAATCTCCGCACATGCCAATCCACAGCACGTGGTGAACACGAATTTTCAGCTGATTTCAGTGGAAAAATGTGACTCACTACTGGTTTTCCGTCTATAGAGCGGGAGTATTGAGCTTCTGACAGATATCCAGTGATTCATCTGGAGAATCCAGTCTCCCTCTCCTCCTGCAGGTTGGCCACTCGCTAATTGCAAAATTCCCAACTGCTCCTCAGTGCTAAAATGTCTATTTATGAGTGTCTTCAAAGGATGGAAGTCAAGGCTGCTGAGCTGTTCGCGAACAGTTCATTGAAAATAGCCAGCATTCCAAGTTTGCAATCCAGGCTCCGTGGATGGTTACATGAGCTGCATTGTGTTATTTCTGATCCCTGGCTGGGCAAGTCGTGTAACTAATCACATCAGAACCAGCTTCCATTTCGAACTGCATGTTCGTGTGTGTAATTTGGAATATGCTTTTGGAAAATATTAAGCTATTTGAGTTCCAAATTGAGTTTTGATGAGTATTCGCGCTGGTGAAGCTCATTTGCTGGAATATTTGTGGAAAGCAGCCACAGAAACAGACCAGGAGATTCAAAGCAAATTTGTTCAGGACTTCAAATGAATATACACAGGCATCTTTCTGCAGCGTTCGTCCCCCATTAGTCATGTGGCAGCAATACCTGCACTGCACACTCACAGCCGAGTTACACTTCCCACTGCAAGGCTGGGGCTGGGAGACTGATGAGCTCGATGCTTTCAGAACGGGTTTGACTGAGATTTTTAATACCAAGTCCCCAGCTTGGAGGGACACTTTAATTCCATCCCCTCCTGCCCCCTCCCCACTTCCCTCTGCCAAGCATTACAATAATTTAAGCAATTGATCACTCCTATAGCTCCAAAGCCTGGGCACAGAAGGAAAGGAGAAGGGGTGGGGGGACGGGCAGGGGGTTTCAAACACTGGAGCAGGGAAGCTCCATGTTCTCTCTGAGTTGACTTTCTCATGCTCAGTGAGAATCCCCAGGAGCGTGAGTAATAAAAGGAAATGCTCTAGAGGTAAAAATTAAAGGACAATATGTGAAATCTCATTTACAAGTGGGAAGCAAATGAGGCAGGATCCAAGCGCTATATGGCCAAGCGGGCTGTAAATCAGCATTTATAGCAGAGACTTGGCAGGTGGGTTTTACCTCTCACCAACCACCCTGTGTTAGTCAACAGGCCAAAATGTGTCCTTTGTCACATTCAAACAACTCTGAGCTCAATGCACTGAGTTTCAGGAGTTTAGCAGCCGCAGCCATGAACAGAATGTGCCTCAAAGAGATCTGGCAGGGAAATTTCTCTTCTCAGAAATCTTGCCTAAAGCAAAACCTCTCCAAAAGGGTCTCATTTACAGAATCCCCTGGTCCTGTAAATCTGAATATCAAAATATCCTCCCAGTAAGGTATCATCCAGTTGTGCTGTCCCTGGAATTGCCTGTGGCATTGCTCCACAGCTTCCAGTTTTCTCCAGTTCATCCTGCTCCACCCCATCCCCAGCATTTCTTCCACACCTGCGTTTTCCACGTCCACTTTGGACTTAGTGCAAGCTGACTGGCAGCAGGAGTTTGGGGTCAGAGACCAGTTCATCAAAATTCAGGACACAGCAGAACCCTGGGGCTGCTCTGGGCCTGTCGTTTCTCCAGGTGAGTTTGCCAGAGCATCCTACGGTGGTGGATGGCACACATGGGCCTGTCCATGCCACGCTTGACCACTGACTTTGTCTTTTGACTTTTCCTCGTGTCTCTCAGGGCTTCACCACTGTCCTGCCCAGTGTCAGAGTCCCAGGCAAAGGGGCACCGAAGAAGAGGAGCTGTTTTTGTCTCAGTGCATTGTTCACTGTAAGCACAGGCTGATTGAGTTATGTACCGACAAAACACCCACCCTACAAACACAAACCGACCTGTCACAGCACATCAACCATGAAGAGGCAAAACAATCGTGGGTCAGGGCACCAGAACTGCCTGCTGGCTCCCACTGCCACTGTGGGAAGTGGCTGCTCTCACCCACACAAAGGCAGCTTCTCATTCTCTGTTTGGAAACTCCGCTGCGCTTTGCAGGAGTTATTTCTGTCGTTCTCCGGAGTGGAGAGACAGAGGCATTAAAAAGTTAAATCATGCATGCTAAGGAGGGAACAGAGTTCACCTGAGGCAGAAATAAGACTTAAACCAAAGGCATCTAATACGTGTTTTTCTCTTACCACCAGTCCATTCCGCCGTGTAGGAAGGCAAAAATGAAAAAGGACCAACCTCAGCAAGAGCCCGGCCCCATTCTCCCTGATTTCAAGCAGGCACAGTGACAAAAAGTCCATACCAACCATATTCCTGAATATTTGTTTTGAAAAAAATTCAACCCTTTAGCAGAAAATACATTTCAAGACTCAATCAAGCTACTTTTGCTTCCTGCAAGAGCCCTCCCCTTCCATTGCAGAGGGCTGGAGATGGTTCCCAGTGGCTGCCCAGCATCCCCATGGCACCTCTGACACCTTTTGTCCCTTGTGGGCAGGTGAAACAGGGGGACTTGGCCACAGAGCCAGCCTGTGCCTGCCAGGGACAGGCGCTGGTGCACCTGGCCAGCTAAAGGGGCTCCTCTGACCTGAGATGCCTTTTCCCTCACTGGCATTTTCTGCAATTACCCCACAACTGCCTGACCTCATCTGGCTGTTGCATTATTTGCTTTTCCTTTCACCTGCTCGCACTGGACACAATCCACAAAAGCTCTTACTCAGTTAATAGAAGAGAAAAACATCACAGGGATGGGGAAGGGCTTAAACACTTCTGCTTTGCAGGAAATGTTCACCAAACATTCTTCTCTAGGCAGGCTTTGAGCTGTGGTTCCTCCTTGGGCACAGCCCTGCAGACCCCAATCCCGCCCCAAACCACATGAAAGAGAAGAGAGCCCGGCCTTGGCTGATCACAGGGATTTTTGTAATGCACAGATTGGCCCAGGGGTTCAGCACTTCCTGGCATGGATTAGCTCATGGTTTGGGGCTGCTGTTTGTGAAACTTCCCCTCTTACCTGCCCCCTCTTTGATATGTGAGGTATGCCTGAGGCTGGAAAAGCTGAAGGGAGGAAGTGTTTGCTCTGGCATGAAGCCTTGGCCACATATAGTCCTAAAAAAGTACTATTTTTTTAACTTTTTATGAGGCTCTAAGGCGTGCTTGGCTCTTACTTCTGGTCAGGTTGAGTTATTGCTGCTCAGTCTTTGGAGATGGTCTTGGAAAGGCTCTGGGCTGGAGGGGGTTGCTCTCTGCATGGTTGTCCCCATGGGAGAGAGAGGAGCAGTGGGAATGGGGACACCCTACAGCTTTCCTTCCACCTTCTCTCTCTTCCCTCTGGCTGCAGAAACCCAGGAAGGGACTTTGCACTGTTGCAGGGACAGGGAATCTCTCTGGTGGCACTGGCAGCTCAAAGCAGAGACTCTACTATCACTGTGTAAAAGATAATGCAGATGTTTCAATTCCTTCAGTCCAGGGCTATAACCCCTTGGGGTGAGTTGAGCAAAGCCATCCCGCACCTCTGAGCAAGGGATGAAACCACAGCTCGGATTAACCCAACCCCCCCACAGGTTCTAGGGCTGCAGTTCAAAACATTTCACCCAAATATTCTTATTGTCATTCAAAAATATCACCTGCGAGAATTTCCAATGCCGCAGCTTTCTCTGCGAGCAAAGAACTTGGGAATCAAATTCCGAGGGAACAGAAATACTTTGCAAAATGACACCACTCGTAATCGAGTTTTTATGCTCTTTGCTTCTGAAAAAATACGCATTTAGAAAAGTTCAGCGTATGGGAATGTGCTTATTGTGTGAGCAATGCCTGTAGTTAGGCAGATAATGGTGATCTCAGTGGAGGGCTGGGATGTGGAGCCTGGAACTCCTCGGAGCAGGCATTGTCTTTTTGTTCCATGCCTGGACATTCCCAGCACAACGGGGTCTTGGTCCAGGGCTGAGGGTCCCTCTGTGTTGCTGGAACACAGATCAATGGCTGGGAGAAGGTCTTTAGTATTCAATTTCATGCTTCTAAGTGTCCCAGTTTTGAACATGGAATGCAATTATCATAATATTACAAACTGGCAAAATGATAGCTGTGGGTGAAAACGCATTTTTTGCATGATAGGAGGATTGTTCAGGTTAAAGTCAAGCAAAAAGCAAAATATTCTTTCTTCTTCTCTTTTTTTTCCCCCTCTACATTTCTTTTTTAATTTAACTTAGGTAAATTAAGAGCACCTGACCCACACTTTTTTAAATGTTAAATTAATGGGATGGATGAGTCACCAGATTGTTATTAAAATGAGAGAACCGCATGGCTGACCATGCCAGTAACAGCCCCTTCAAAGCTCAGCTGCCTTTCATGTGCACCTGAGAGAACAGGCACAGTCCCTGTGCAGCTCAGGAAGGCAGGAGTGCAGATTTGGAACAGCCCTGCCTCACCTCAGGGTCTGGGGAACATGGATGTGTTCCCATCCTCCTCCTCCTCCTCCTCCTCCTCCTCCAGTGAGGGGATAACCAGGACCTGTCCACCAGTTGGTTTTGCTGCTCGTTGGTGTGACGAGTTTTCACATCTTGGTGGCTTGTGTTAGATGCCAGACCTTTGGGGCCTAGACCTCCAACAGAAGAATTGGGGTTTATTTGGGTTTATATTTGGTGTTATCTGTAGCAGTCTGATACCTCTTAGTGAGTCGATCACAAAAGGTGAAACAAAAGTTTGTGTCCTGTGAGCGTCTCTTTGGTGAGGAAGAGAGTGGACGCCTCAGTGTCTCTTCCGTCAACCCTCTTCCTCCTGGATCCTCTGCTCAAAGTGTTCCTGGAGCCCTGGAAATCCTGCTCTGTAGGTTCTTGTGCCAAATCTCACCCAGATCCTGCTTTTTGGCTGGAGAAGGGCTGGAACTGCCCTGTTCAGCCAGGTGTAGGATCTGGAGCTGGTGGGCACCTGTTGCCTCAGGAACAGCTGCCCTCTCCTCACCCACACGTGTGAGGTGGCAGCAGGAAGGGGCTGCCTGGGAGGCCTTTTTGTCCCTGAATTAGAAATGTGTGCCAGGTGAATGTGTGAGGCTGCAGCACTGCCCTTTGGAGCAGGATGCGTTTGGCTTTGATTGAATCTCCCAAAACCAAGCAGGAAAATCCTTTTGTGCCCTTTTTGTGCACCCTCCCTGTGCATCTGTGTCCTCCTGGCTTCAGCTTTGCTAAAGAGCCACCAAAGCACCGTGGACTCCATAAACCTGGATGCTTTAATAACCCCCAGGTTGATCATTTACCACACAACTAATTAGAACTTTTTCAAGGTTCCCATTTGTGCCCTCTCCCTCCCCTGCCTCCTTTTCATTTCCTGTGTCCAGGGCCTTGAAATCCTCGGGCTTGACACAATAATTGATGGCTTCTGGCTGTACAAACATAAAACCTGGAATCTAAACAGAGCCAGATGGAGCTTGTATTGTGCTGTGTGTTTTTTCTTAAATAAGGGAAAGATTTATAAATTGATGAAATTTATTGTAAATAAGAGAACACTGTCCCTTTATAACAGTCCATTGTAATTGAAAAACACCCAGGAGTGGTCTGTTCTTGGGTCACATCAATGCTTTGTTTTCCATTTGCTGCTCTCCTGAGGAGTTCACACAGATGTTTTGTGTCTCCTGTCCCCGGCTGGGCTCTGTGTGTCACATTCACTGTCCCTGCAAGCTGTGAGCTCACAAACACTAGCCTTTTGCAGCCAAAATTACTGCTCTGGGTAAGCCTTATCTAAACTAAATGAGGCCGAGACCCTCTGGCTAGAGAAGGTCACAACCTGGCCTGGAAACTTCAGTAATGCTTGAAACTCTGGGATGCCGGGAAACAGGGGGATCTTTTGGGGTCCTCAGTGATCAGGTGGGAGCCCTGGGAGCTTCAGGCACCCACATTTAGGGATAATTTCCCCTTAGCAATAAAAGACACATCATCCACCCTGATGGATGTCAGAGACTTGCTCACAACTTCTGCTCGGCTGTGGGAGCAGGCTCAGGTTTCAGGGTTCACTGGGGTGGGAACAGGTTGGTCATTCCCAGTATATTTATGTTTATTACCAGAATTACCAGGAAAGCTGAGAGTCTCCCCAGAAGAAGGGAAGTGTTTTGCATGTGTGTTTCTCCTTGGTTTTCACTCTATCAATCTCTGCACAGAGATTCCCTCAGTAGCACCTTCAGCTCCTGGGAGGCCTTGGAGAAAGATAGATGCTGTCTGAGCCTCCTTATGCTTCAGTCCTTAGCATGTTTCTGTTTGTTTGTTTGCTTTGGTTGATTGTTTGTTTGTTTTCCCATTTGTTAAACCTTAGAATTAGTATCAATTTAATTTTGTGTCTCTAGCTAGCTTTCATCATTTCAGGCTTTTAGTTCTGGATATACTCTATGGTAGAGAAAATGAGAGGTCTGGAATCTGCAGGATCTCATTTTTGTTCCTTTTCCAATTGCTAAATATCATTTAGCAGCTTAATTAACTTCTCTGTGCCTCGGCGTCTTTAGCAAGACCAAAGTAGCAGTGACCTGGCAAAGTGCTCGGAGATCTATGGACAGCTCAGAAATTGAGGGCAGGAGGGGAATGCTCCCCTCTAGTCCCAGTTCTGTAAGGAGCCTCATTTGATGGAAGGGAGTGGAGAGCTCAGAGGAGCAGGTTGGCACCTCAAAGTGCACAACAAAAGCAGCTTCTCAGCCTCAGCTGTCCCAGAATTCAGCCCTCACCTCTCAGTTCTCCCTGACTCACAGAGCAATCGCCTTTCACTGCTGTGCCCGGGGCATATCCAGACACTGCCGTGCTGGGCAAAGCCAGCCCTGCCCAGAAACCAGGGTGTTGCTCCTCATTGATTGTCCCAATTAACCCTTGCATCCGGGGAGAATTCCTGAGGTTGTTTGTCCCAGTTCTCCGCTTCCCAGAGGAGCTGTGAAACACAGTGTAGGGAAGGGACCGGTCTCGCTGCTGCGTGCCAGGGAGACCCAGCTGAACCTGGGAAGGACACAGAAGCTGAGGCACCCTGAGCTCTCTGAAACCAAAAACCAAATCTAACAATTTGTCCTTGGAATCGGCTGTTGTCAATCCCACCATATCCTAAGGGCACCTTCCACTTAAAGCTCCCTCCTGCCTCTTTTTAATATCAAGGTGGCTTCAGCTTGTAGGATCATTTCCTGATCCTGAGTGCAGCACAAGGGCAAGGAAAATCCCCGCAAACTGGAAGGGCAAAACCCAGAGCTTAAGGAAGGAAGAGTTCCTAAAGAAAGGACTTACTAAGGATGTATCCACCCAGCTAACAGCCACTTGCACTCATCCACAGCCCCAGCTCTTGCATTCATCCAAGCACCAAACCCCAACCAGACACCACCCCCGCTGTGGGAACGGGAGGGTTTCACGCAGAGGAAGCCCAGACCCTCAGGGCAGAGCCAATGGGACAAATGCACCCCCTTGGTCTCCAGACCTGTGTTCTGTGTAATCCCAAAAAGGCCCTACAAACTCTGGCCCTCAGCACCTGAAGGCTCCCTTGGCTCCCCTCCACGGCCAGAGCTGTTCCTCGCTTGCCCTGGAGGGGCTGCCCGTGGGAATCAGGAGAAGCCTGTCAGGCTCCCGTGGCTCTTTCGCTCGCTGCGCGATTAAGCCCACCGTAAATTCTGCCCTAAAAATTCTTTATAGAGTCCACCTGTCCGCAGCAAATAAATCAATTGTTCTAAATTAAATTCTGTAAAAGCTGAGTGGCATAGGGTACGATGTCTGGATTTATTCAGGAGACAGGAAGACTGTAATTTTCTAAGTCAACACTCTGACCCCGCTTTATTCATTTGCTGTTCGTGATGAAAGTGGATCTCTCCCTGTATTTTTGGCCGGTTGTTTCTTCTTTCTGAAATAGCTGTAATAAGCGTGTCCCTGAGAAGGGGGTAGTGGGGAGGAGGCACGGAGGGCTGTCATCCAAAGGAGAGAATTAAATCAGGAGGTATCTGATCATGCTGGCTCCTGTTTTCTCGCAGCCTTCTGCTTATATTTTGCCTGCATTAACTTTTCACAAGCAAAGCTAAAGTGCCAGGCAAAGGCCTCGTTAGACACACATCTTGGGGAACTCTGATGTGCCATTAATTAAGCTCTTTCACTGCCTCTTTCCTGCTGCTTTCAAGGACCAGCCTGTGTGCCTTAACTCTTTTCTTCTCTTTCATTTCCCTCTCTCTTCACCAGCGCTCTGAAAGGAGCAGTGGAGGGCTCTTTTGCAGATGGGGCTGGGATGCTGTAGTGCCCTCCAAGTGAACTCTCAAGGCTTCTCTAGCGGAGGGGGAGCCCTTGCCAAGTTTCTCAGACACTGGCTCACAGAACCGCTCTCTGTCCGTGGGTTTGTTGGGCAAAGTCAGGCTCTGACAAAGAGGAAGGCGATGCCAGCACATCCTGGCACGGCGGCGCGGGGATGGCACCGTCCCCCTGCCGCTGCCCTTCAGCGGATGGCGTTGGGAGCCTTCCCGTGGCAGGGCTGCGCTGTCAGCTTGATTGATGCACCCGGCTGAGGATTCAAACGGCAACGAGTGCGGTTTGGCTCCTGGCGCTGCTTTTCTTTAATTTTATTATTTTGCTCCCTCTGTTGTCCCCTCTGGCAAGGTTTAGGGGTTATTTCAATCGGGTTTGCGGAGACACGGGGTGCTCTGGCTGGCTGAGCCGTTCCCTGTCATCCATACCCTCCATCCTACAAAGCCATATTGCCAGGGGAAGATCCAGCTGGTCCCTTCCATGACCCCACTAACATTGTTGTACTCAGAGAAGGGATCTTCCCTCTGATCATGCAATAGACATGAATCTAAGCATATAAATATACACTTCAATACTGAATATATCTGTGCTAAATATACTTTATTCAGAGTTGAGCAGTCAGGGCTAAACCTAACTTCTGAAGGGATATTTTGATGTCTGTTTATTTACTAGAAAATAAGGAAATGTAACACTATCTATCACCTTTGCTAAGAAGCTCTGAGATGGAGATGATATGAATATTTTGAACTTATTCTTCCCTTGGCAGCTCAATCTTCTTTCCATACATCTTGCAGGAAAATTTGGTGCCACTTTCTGCTGAGTCAATTGTCCACTTAGTCCTTAACATCCCACTGTTTCTCTATAACTTAAATCCCAAGCATGGAATTCTTTAGCAATCAATCTTATTTTGGATCCCTGGATTGCCTCATCCCTTGTCCCACCCCTCTGCCCTCTGCTCACCTCTCAGCCCGTGCTGAGGTTTGTTTGCAGCCAGGGCAGGCGGTGCCAATGAGGATGTGAGAGCCAGGAGTGAGATCCCTGTGCTGGCTCCTCCTGTCCCCATTTCCAGGTATCTGGGCCAGCCCGTGCTCGGTGTGAGCCGCTCGGTGTGAGCTCTGCTGGTGACACGGGGAAGGTGACAGCTCAGCGGGAGGACTTCTCACTCAAGGCAGCTCCTCTCCGCTCTCTGCCTGCTGTAATTAATATCCTTTTCCCTGCAGGCTGTGAGCCTCTGACAGGCTTTATTTTTAACTCCACTTAATGACAGAGTATTAAGGCAAAATGCAACTTGTGTGAGCTCCAGGCCTTGGGGAGGAGAGGGGGTCTTGGAGCGGGGCTGTACCTGGCGAGGAAGCTCCTGTTTGCAGGAATGTGCGAGCCACAGGGAGCTCGGCGTGCCGGGATCCGAGACTGTGCTGCCTGTGGAGACCTCCTGACACACATCCAGAGGGTGGGAACTCAAAAGGATGCTCTTCACAAGCCTCATCCCGCTCAATAAACCTGTGGGATTTCAGTAAAAATGGGAGTAACTCTGTCAGCATCCTCAGAGGGAGGCGGTGGGTGAATGCTATCAAGAGACACACAGAGGTTTGGGATATAAAGCTTCCAGAAGTGGATGAAGGAAGTGAAGGAGAGCAGTGGGAATAACTTAAAGTTTTCTGCCTATCTACAAGAACTGGACTGAGAAGAGACAAAAAATGATTTTCTGTTGTTTGTGAGGCGGGGAAAGTTCACAGTGTGGCTGAAGTCATCCCAGAGTGGGCAGATAAAAGATTGGTTCTAACCAAAATGTTGGCCACAGCTTGTATATCCCTCATATATAGATTAAAAATAAGGAAAAGCAGCATATGGAAGCAAAATGTGGAAAGTACAAAATACGTGAATGTTCGTTCCGGAAATAAAAATCCTGGGCATTCTCCATATAATCTTTTAGGGTCTGGGAAGTTAGTAATATGAGGAAAAGAACTTCCTTATGCTCTTTTCTTCTCACAGTAAGGGAAAAAGTGAAAAAAGTCCTGCAAAACTGCTAGACATTGACTGTTATTGCCTCTAAAGTTATCAAAAGTTACACTTCCAACACCCCAGCTTGCATTTTTCTACTGTCCCTCAGAAATGGTGAAGATGATAAAGCCTTATTTTATTTCACACCAGCTGGTCTTCCTTGGTGCCAGCTCTTCAGGAATTGCTTTTATGGCAAAATTTAAGATCAAACTTCAAGTTTCTAGGCTGGAAAAAGGGCAATATGGAAAATGCTGGTGGAAGCCCTGTCTGCTTTGCTGTGGGTGAGCGTGAGCATGTGCAGTTATGGACCGGAGGCCTTATGGAGCTGGAAACAGCATTCCTTTTCCTTGGGAAAGAAACAGCTCATCCATTGCAGACCTCTGCACTTCCCAGGCTCACAACAGCACTTCTAAGATGAAGTTGGTATAAGACATCCTCCAGTTAAATTTCACAGGATTTTTCTCTCTTCTTCCTCTCCGGAAGGAAGCGTGGCAGGGTGAATTAAAAGGAAGTGTTTTGTTAGAAATTCTCAGAGCATCTTGCTTTCACTGATACCGATATAGCATTTTGTTGAAAGTGTTGCCAGGCAGTGTTTTGGGCGAGTGATATCAAAACTTAGTGCCAATAAGCAAAGCAATTAAAGGAAGCCTCAAATCTTTTATTGCAAGTTTATTCACAGCAGAGTCTTGGACTGCACTGCTGCAACATCCTGAGTCTAACGGTCGCCCTTCCAGGATGGAGGAATCTTGCAGGATTCAATAAATGCATTGTTCTCCCTTTGTGAAGGTGTCTTCTCCTACTGTTGAGGAGTCAGGTCCTCTCAGTTGTGACTTTTAGTAATTACAGTGACTTTTTTCCCAGGATCTTCCCTCCCGGTTTGCATCCTGCCAGGAAAACACCACCAGCGGGCCAAGCTGGGAGCAAACACTCACTGCCTTATTTACCTCATGCCCACCTCTCTCAGCCACATATTCCCAGTGGCCTGTTTAGGTGATCTCTTGGGCACCTCAGCCCTGCTTTGTGATCCTCTGTCCACGCCCAGTGGAGGAGAAGCTCTCCCATAATCTCTGCCGGTGGAATCCAGGCCACTGCGCGGAGTAATTGCTGCTCGAGATTACTGCTGACACAAATGTTGACATTCTGTTGGCATAACTTGCAATAATGTATGCAGATTGCATCCTTCTAGTGCCTTAATTATTACTTCTCTGCAAGGAACAGTCAGGTTACCCTGTGCTCTGCTTTGAAGGAGATAATTCCCCTCCAGAAGCCCGGCTGTTCAGAGGGAGGGGAAGGGCAAAATGGACCAAGGTGCCACGGCACAGTTTTCCCTCCACATGGGACGTGTCCAGAGCTCAGCCTTGGCTAAGTTTTCTTCCTCGCTGTGGGAGTGGGGAGGTCTCTCTCAAGGTGAAATTTTCCCTGGAAAAACAGGGGAATGCTGCATTTAATGAGCCAAGACAGATGTCCTGTTCAGCACCCAGCAGCGGGCAGGGAAGTGTTTGGTATTTAGTAAGGGAAGTGTTTAGTATTTAGTAGGGGAAGTGTTTAGTATTTAGAGCCTGTAGTGTGCTGGTGTTTAGAGGCCACAGCCAAGGTTGAGGTCTTGTAGGGCTGGGCCATGTATAAAACCCCCAGCTGGATAAAATTCCTGACCCACACAGTCCGAGCTATAAATTAAACAGGAGGTTGAGCAAGGAAAGAGGGAAGAGAGGTCCAGCTGCAAAGCAGAGATCAATGGGAAAGCCAGCAACAGAAATCCAGTACATTTGACACCACCTTCCCCCCACACTTTGCGTTTCTGTCCAGGAGAGTCCTGGGAAAGCTGAGAAATTACACAGAAATGTTGTACTCAGACAACTTTATAGAAAGAGAGAAGCAGCACAGTGCTCTAGAAGCCAGGCTAGGGAAGGAAACACGAGGCTCAGATCCTCTAACAAGTTCAAGATTATTGTTTTATTTTTATAAACCGACAAACACCTGGAGACATTCAGAATAGAAAATGAGACACCAGAAAATGTCTTGTAAAGTATTTTATTGGAGAGTACATCTGCACAGCAACAGCGAATGCATTCCCGGGGCTCTGGAAATAAAACCTCTAAAGGCTCTTGTTTTACACATGGGAGAAGGCAACTGCTCCGTGTCTTTGCCAGGGAGGGCAGAAGGCTCTGCTGGAGGACAAGCCACTGCTTTGATGTGGAGATAATAATTTTTATTCCTCATCAAAGCTCCTCTGTATCTATGAGTTAGCAAAGGTTCGGTCTGCCCTGCCAGATTGACCATTTATGTCGACTCATTTATTCTGATATCCTGCAGGAGGATACAATGGTCTGGAGAAATCGTGTCAGACAGTCCTCCACCTGTACCTGGGTCCTAAATATTGCAGTAGATATGTAGCCAGATGTACTTATCTTACTTTGGAGAAGGAAAAAAAAAAGAGCTTTTCAGGCCTGTCTGGCTGAGCTGAGACCTCATTCTCTGCCTTACCTGGCAATCGATGCTTCCATTGCATGGGGAAATAAATAACCTTAAAAAAAGGGAGCCTGGTGGACTTCTCCTCTCAATAAGCACCCTGAGGCACTGAGCTGTGAATGTCACCCAAGTGCTGGGTGCCTTTCCTGAGCTGCCTTTTTGCTTTCGCTAATTGTGTCCATGTTCTCGCACCTCCTGATGGAAAAAGAATGGATCTGCTAAGATTAATCTGAAAGGGCTTGTGAGAAACGGGTCTCCTGAGATAACTGGTGGAGAATAATTGATGTAATTGCTGGTGTTCGCTTTCTTTAAGTCCTTTCTGGTCAGGAGGGATCGATTTTCCAGGATTTAGATAAAAATGGACACCCTCCCCAAAATAATTTTCTATTATTGTCCCAGAAACCAATTAACACAAGGAACTGTGGCCATTTGTTCCTCCTGGGGAATATGTGAGTGAAAACCTTGGAGTATATTTAAGTAATAGACCTAGATACTACAGCTATCAACTTCTCCAGCAATTTTGGGCACAATAAAGGAATAATAAATCAGGTTTTGGAGGGCTTGAACTCTGGCTTTTCCAAAGAAGATTGAGAGAAGTTTTAGAACAGCTAGAACAGATAGATTTGTTAGATCTGATTAGGTCTAAGAGATGTTGGTGGCACTGCTCCAGCTGCTCAGCCACAGCTGCAGGTCTGGGTTATAGAGCATCCCTCAGTGTTCATATTCTATGTGCTGGATTGGAGTCAAGAGCCCAGCAGTAAAAATTAAGTTGAACAGGATGATGCTGTTGTGGTATTTCACCCCTTTTTTTGGAACTGAAGCTGAACTGGCAGGACATGAACCGATTTCATTCTGCCTTATCCAATAACGGCACGAGCTCCTGCCTAAAGTCTGTGTACATATATTTATATCTGTGATCGCAGTTTCGTGCTGCATGAACTTTCTTCTCCTCAGGAGCGTGACTAACCCCTGGGCCAAGGCTTCATTTGCATTTTCCAGGAATACTTTACGCTCACTTGCTCATGGATTTGGGAAATTCTGCATACAAGTTGATTTCTTCCCTTTTTTCCCCTTCAGGCTGCTGCCTCCTTCTTCTCTGCTTTCCCCCAAAAACCATTCTTCTCCCAGCTCAGCAAATTGCCTTTCCTTTGCCTCCTGTCTTGACCAGTAGGGACAAGAGTGGTGGATCCTGGTCCTTCCACACTGAGGTCTCTCCCATGGGACCTGCCCCATCTCTTCCTGCAGCTGCCTCCTTATTTGCAGGGGGAAACGAGATATGAGGGGTCCCACTGTGGGAAAGCTGCATCCCCTTCAGCATTAAAGCACAAGTGGGGAGGAAGGAGAGGATGGAGTGGATAAAAGGGCACGAGAACCATGCAGAGCCAGGGGAAGAACAAAAAGCAGCGATGAGAGCCTCAGTGCAGTGGTCAAATCCCTCCCTGTGCTTCCAAGCACACCCTTGAGCAGCTGCAGTTGCTCCAGAAGGGAACTGGCCCCTTCCCCTTGTTCTTGGCTCCAAACCCTTCACTCCCTGCCAGCCTCGGGGTCAAGAACAGCAGCACCATCCCCAGCCTGTGTCCAGAAACATGGCCTGTCCCCACTCCTCCCTGTCCCCATCCCCATCTCCCTGCCCCGATGAAGCCCATCCCAGGTCCGTGGAGCGACCCCCACGTGTGCTGTGGTGCGCTGGCCAAGCCCCTGCGCGAAAACGCTGTTAATTTGTTTGATGAGCTGCCTCCAGCTGCAGCCAGACGAATAAACCCTGATTGGCTCTTCTGCTCCAACTCTCCTCGACGAACCGAGCCAGCTCCTGCCTCGGCTCCGCCGCCAGCCGGGCTCGGAGAGGGGGGGCAGGGTGGGAAGATGGGGGGGGGGGGGAGCGGGAGATGCGTCTGATGGCATCATTTCCATCTCACAATAGCTAATCCTGCCTGAATCAATGGAGCCCTGGCATCCGAACGAAATTGGGTTGGAACCTGTTCAGTTTATGATGAGCTTTTTAACCTCGGCTTCTTAATTAGCCCTGCGCAGGGTTGAAATGGGAAAAAAATGGGACGTTTTCCTTCCCGGGCTCATCTTTCATCGGCAGAGTGGAAATGGTGGAATTAGATGCTAATCTGCTGGTTGGGTTTAAAAATAATCTCTGTGTTTAGCTCTCCTCGGGGGGTGTGGAGGGGAAAACAGAGCAGGGTTTTGGTGTTTACGAGGTTGGCATCTTCCTGGGCTGTGCAGGTGTTTCCCAGGCTGGAGAGAAAACGCCCTCAGAGGGGAGAGTGGGATTATCCCTCACTTGGGGCAAAGGTAGAGGGGAGGAAGGGGTGAAAGAGAAATCTCACCCCTCTTGGTGAAATCGGTTGGAACAGAAGTGTTGCACTTTCTCCCGCAGGAAGGACACTGTTGGGAACCAGGTGGGATATTTGGACTTTAACATCTGTCTTGAGGAACATTTTGGTGAATCTCTGAGAAGGAACAATATTTGTGGCTACTGAAGCACAAAGGGAATGAACCACCTTGAAGAAGGCCAACAGCCTCCAGAGAGGAAAGGCTGAGCTCTTCCCCGGCAAAGGTGCTCCAGTTTCAAAACCTGTTTTCATAGTAGGGACAAGAAAATCCCTCTATAACTCCACGTGTCCATCCTTCCAAAAGAAAGCAAGACCGAATACCCATTTCTCTTTACACCCAAGATTAGTGCTTGGTGAAGCACTGGGGAGAACTGGGAGGCTGCTGGGAACCATTTAGGCAAACAAGAAACTCTTACTCTTCTGCAGTTTTTCTCCCCACAGAGAGAGGGAAGAAAACGAACCTTCTTTTCCTCATCACACCCTCCAGCAGAATAAAATGTGACTTTTCCCCTAAATAATTTACAGCCTGTCTTCTTTCTGAAAGTTTTGGTTAGTACAAAATGACACTTGCTACCATTTAATGCTCTGATGAAATATCCTCCCATGTATAATTTAGGAGCTGGCAGCTGGCAGGAGCAGGGCAGGTGTAGTGCTGGCGTTTGCAGGCAAATCCCTCGGCACCACTCTGCTCCCAGGCCACGGGAGGGGACAGTGCAGGAAGAACTGAGGACAGGATCAGTGCAGAGACACCCCTGCCAAGCCCGTGTGTCCTGGAAGGGGGAGGAACGACTGGGACAGCAGCTGTGGTGCAGCTCCCAGGGATCTCTCACTTCAAAGCAGGCAGAAGGGCTCAGGGCTGTGTTCAGCAGAGGCAGGCGGGGACCTTGATTGAGGTTTGAGCCCAAGGAAGGGGAAATAAGGTCAAAGCCTTGGTCTACCACAGGCTGCCTTTGTGGCTTTGGTCAGCGCTGTGGGCTCGGAGCAGCAAACACGCCTGTAATTGTAGATTGTGCTCAAGCAGGCTCCTGCTTTCACAGAATGGGGCTTTACATCTTTGTGTCCACAGAAGAGGAAAAACTGCTCCTTGCTTTAGTGCTTTAAACAGGGAGAAATAATTACTTCCTTTTTTAGAGGCCCATTTCGAAATACAGCAGGTGTTTTATTGCTCTTGGAGCATTAGCACTGCGTTTTGAGTTCAATTTTCTAAATCTTAAAACCGGCAACAATCGGCGGCATTCAGGCTTCATCCCACGTAAGCTCTCCCTTGCCAAATTTACTGTTACATTTTGAGGACATTTATTTTGTCCTGTCATTTTCTGAAGCTGCTCAGAGCATCCCTTGCCCGGCACACAGAGAGAGGTGCAGCAGACCCGATCCCAAACCAGGTTTTGAACGGCAGCGATGGCACAGCCCTGTCCCACCACACAACGACGGGAAAGAAGCTCAGGGTAGATTCGAGCATGGACACGTTCAGTATTTCCCAACCTGTCCAATAGATCATAGAATCACGGGATCGTTAAGGTTGGAGAAGACCTCTAAGATAATCAAGATGATCTCATGCAAATACAAACGAGGGGGCGAAGCAGTGATGGTACTTTTGACTTTTGCCCTTGTCTCGCTGCCCATGGCCCTGCCTGTGAGGCACAATTAACCTGGAGCCCCTGGAGCTGCCCTGTGCCCTGGCTGGGCTGTGCTGGAATGCCTCTGGCCATGGGTTTTTCCCAGATATTTCATTAACGTTCAGAAATGGCACTTCCTTGCTAATAGTCTACCGACATTTAATAAACACAGCCCAAGAGTTTTATAACCTGTTAACTTCCAAGTGGCAATAATTAAACAAAAATGATAAATAATTAAGGCCTAATTACATGGTATCAGTCATTTCATTTTCCAGCAGGCATGTTAAGTGCATTTCCCACTACTGATTGGGGGCTCATTCTGCAAGCGCTCGGCACTTTCTCTGCGCGCCTGGATGGAGACTCAGGTTCCATGCAGCTTTATGGTGGAGAAGAAAAAGGAAAATGTGCTTCATTAGCTGGGTAATTGTCCCCTTCCACCACTGAAGACAATTCCCACTGAGGCTGTTGCCTGACTTTGGGAAGCCAGCAAATAGAGCTGTTTGTACCTTGTGTGTCTGTGACAGGCTGAGCTGGGGGAGATGGGGCAGATGCAGAACAGCCCCGAGCCACACATAGAGGTACCACTTTTTACTGCCCTTCCCTTGGGGTCTGGAGCCCAGACTGATGTTTGTACACTGGGGCTGGTGTCATGGGATGGAACAAACCCCAGTGAATAGACAGATGGCAGCGGCTGGAATTGTTCTATCGGGATCCATCATTGTCAGATCCAACTCACCACCAGATCCGCAACTGATGGGAGTCAGCAAAGCCCCACTGGAACACCAATTTACAGCATCTGGGAATATCTGCTTCCCAAGCGTCCTGACTGGGTGTTGAGGACTGTTCTGAGGACAGAGCCACGGCCTGTCATAGCTGGAACACTCAGAAGGACAGAGCTGGCTGAAAGGGAAGGAGTGGGCAGCATCCCAGCTCTATGAGGGCCAGAGCCTGCAGCAGTGCAGGGCACTGAAGCCCCTGGTTCTCTTAATGGACAGGGAAAGATGGAACAGTGTGATACAGCCCAATTAAGGGGCATGAGCTGATGGTACAGACTAAAACTCTGTCTGGCCAGAGTGTAGGGCAGCTCAGGGCTGGTGAAAGGATCAGGAGGGAAAGCAGGCACTAAATCCACTCAGTTATCTGCTGCCAGGGCAGCATTTGTCTGCTACAGGGAATAAATGGCCTCCACTGCTTAGAAATCAGGGAATTGGTTTAATTGATCTCTCGTGGACCCTTAGTCAAGGAGGAGCCCTGCACAAGCTTTCCTTGCTTCCCTGAAGCTGTACATTGAGCTGCCTTGCTGCAGTTAATTTCCAAATGCCTGCAAAAAGCTTCCCGGTATTCAGGCAGCAGATTCCTCTCAGGGTTTTTTTTTAGGCATCTTCCAGTTCATCCCATCCAGATAGAGGACACAAGTTTATTTTCTCCAATAAATCCATTTCCTCATTTTACCCAGCCCCACTGTTGCCAGTTTTGGTTAGGTCTGACAGTTTCATGGGTGTTCTCAATATCCAAGTGCTGCCAGTCCCAGAGCTGTGGTCATGGATTACACAAATTTACTGCAATATGGGGTGGGGGGGGATGCAAAGTCAGTCCTCAAGGTTTGTTGTTTCTGTGTTTTTCCATTTGACTCTCCTGGGTGAGGAATGGAGACCTTTGCACTGCAGAAGAGTTTAAGTCAGAAAGCATCAGGTGTGCAGATGATCATGGGAAAGAGCCACTTCTGAGGGTTAGGAGAGGACTGAGCATTGCAGGACTTTCCTCCCCAGCTCACAATCATCCATCAGCTGCTTAATGAGCTTTGCTCTTGGGGTTCCGAGGCAGCTATGGATTTTATTTCTCAATTTGCGTTTCTTCCCCGGGTGGAAAGAGAAAGAGACTCAGATCCAGGGTCAAGTTGTGGCCACTAAGTTATCATGTTAGCTCTGTGTGGGACTCGAGAGCCCACTGGAAATGCACACAGCTCCTCTCTGAGGGAACGAGCTGGGCTGAATCCCTTTTCATCTGCCAGGGTGGAGGAGCCCCTGTGACATCCGGCACGGAGCCGCAGCTGTACCGTGATCGCTCCTAACGTGTGGTGCCTGGTGCACAATTTCATCTTTAATTGCCCTCTGTGGGCACTGAGGAAGAAATCTAAACCAGCATCTCGAAGCCGCATTTATCCTTTCTGCTCTCACCAGCCACCCCTCCCCAAAAATAGCACTCGCACCCCCGGCCCCTGGCTCTTCTTTCTGCTGAGGCTCACGAGTGCTCGGGGAAGCACAAACTGCCCTGCCAGCAAAATCCGGCCTGCAAATCACAGAGAAGCCTCAGCATCCTTGGAGAGCTCCACACTCCCACTCCAGCAGCTGGGGACTCAATCAGGCAGAGGTGTTCCTTCACCACCCCGGCGTTGCAGGATGAAATGCCGAGGGAACCTCCTCGCGCCGAGAGAGAAAGTAAATTCTCCACGGGGGAGAATGCAGGGAGAAAAGGGAGTGGAGGTGCATTAGCAGAACAATGGAGATTCTCACAGAAAGGGGGGCACATGTCAGGTGCACCCCACTGCTCAGGGTGTGTGGTGCTGTGTTGAAGGAGCTGAAGCATCCTCAAGCGCCGGATTGCACAGAAAATTGGGATTGCTGCAAGGAAATGGCAACCTTGGATAGCTGGATAAGTCCATTTGCCTGTCTTGATCTGCCATTGAGATGTGAGGGCTTGTTCTGACCCAAAAGCAGTTTTCCTGACCCCAAAGCTGCTAATTCAGGGGATTTGGGGTTTGACTTGAGGTTAGACAGCACCCACATGTGCTGCTTTTGGATCTGTGGATCTCTTAGAAGACCCACCTTGGAAAATGAGGAGGATAAAGCACAGTGGCAGCTCCCTGTCTTCCAGGTGCCTGCAGCTTCTAACACAGATCATTGACAAAATGAGGCTGTGGGAATGGTTCCTCTTCAAATGACATCACCTCATGATGGGATTCCTCACCCCACTGGAAGGAGAGGGTAGTTTGCTCCATTCTGTCCAAGACCAAATTTCTTCCAAAAATGACTTTTTCAAGGGCTATTTTCACACTCAAGATCCTCCTCAGCGAGAAACACTGAGGTATTCAGAAATGTCTTATGGGGTGATTTTAAAGAATCCAGTCAGGAGTGGCAGTGTAGCCTGTTCAGAGTGAAAATTGACCTCCTTTACTAAAACCTGGAGAAATTATTGTATTTCCCCATTTTCCAGTTGCCCCGAGGTAGCTGTGCTGTTTCAGCATCCATGCTTAACCCAGCCATCAGAGTGCAGGGCTGGGCTGGAGGATCTCACCCGAGGTTAATGTAGCATCCAGGAAAAGGGGCACTTGTGTAGCACAGCCATGGTTTCCAGAGGAATATTTGGAATTGCTGGATGCTCTATCCACGAGAAGAAAAGGGACTTGCTTGCTGGGCCATGTTCTCCAACAGCAGGGGGAATACAGAGATCTGACCCAGGGGAAAAGCCTCTCAAAGGGTTGGAAGGACAGACCCTGCAAACAGCTTGCAAGGACCCCAAAAAACCCCCAGTGTGACAGGGCCCTCTCCCTTCTGCCATGTCCCAATTTGCATTTCCTGGTCCCCTCACCAGCCACCTCTGCACTAACTCAGTTGTTTTGAATTATTAGATGCCCTGCTCTGTGCTGCCATATATGTTGATGCCCGGGCATTAAATATTTATTGAAATATTCATTATTTGGGCATTAAATATTCATTCACATGAGGGAATGAATTGGATGATTTGTGTTTGTTTTTTATGAATTGCCTTGGAACGGGAAAGGTCTGCTTCCCAAAGGGTGGTGCTGGGGGGCAGCTGGTTTTTCACTCCTGGCTTTTTGGTGGAATTGCTCATTGCCTGTCCTTCAGAAATCCTTTTTCCCCACGGTTCCTGGCTGCCTGTGCTCTGGACATTAGCTTTGCCATCAATATGTGTTTGTTTTGTTTAAAAACCGTGCAGTTTAAGACAACTTCCTTGTGCCCCCTCCGGCCCCCTCTGCACACACTCACACGGAAGAGGCTGAAGATGCCCAAGCATCAATATAATTGTGTTACCAGGAGCTGTCTCCTCGGGTTCTGTCTCTTTAAGTGAAGTTTATGGCCTGAAAAGTAATTGATTTGCAATGGTATTTAAGACAAGAGCTGGAGGATACTGCTGTGCTCGTCTGCAATACAGTAGCCCGGAGAAAACCATTGCTAAAGCAAAAACATTGACTTTTTTTTTTGTGATGTGGTCTCTTCTGGTGCACTCAGCAGGGGTGAAGTCTGCTCTATTTTTATGGAACTGTCTGCTATTTTTACAAAGGTAGTTTGGACGCTGTACAATCCTGCAGGTTGAGCTGTGGTTCAGGCAGTGGGTGCAGGGAGGGAGGGCAGGACTCTCCACGCTTTTGGATGCTGCTCCCTCCTTTATCTTTTGCCTTGGATTAAGTTTTAGTGTGTTTTGTTGTTTGTTTGTTTTTTTTTTTTCCCAAGGAAAGGCAGTTTTAGAAGGAATCTGGCAAGGCTGGAGAATCTGCTGAGGTTCGGCTACCTGGTGTATAATGGCACGATGGGAGGGATAAATACACCCTTGATTGTGGGTAGGGACAATGCCAAGCCAATATTACTGGGTAGGATTGGACAAGGAAGATGGGAAGATTTTCCTAATACACTCGAGCCCTTTGCACAATTGCTCTGTTGGACAAACTGTAAATTGGAGTGAGAACATAAAAGTCCCAAAGCTGATGGCAATTCTTCTTCTTTCAGTAGGGTTTGAAGCCGCCCTACCCTCTGTGGAGCAGGAATACACCAGTAGTTGGGTATTTTAGCTTAAAAAAAATCAGAAAAGGATAATCTCAGTAATAAACTTAAAAACCAAATGTAGCAAACTCTGACAGGGCTTGCTGGAATCCCTATCCTAGGAATTTCAGAGCAGAGCCTCTACCCTGGACTGAAATATGAAGGAACTGGGATTAGTTTCTGCTGCAGGAGGAGCAGCAATATTGAAGATGATCAAGGTAATCAAATTGACTATTTTGTGCAAAGGCTTCTGTCAGCAGCAAGCAGAACTTCTCAGGGAGAGACAAAGTGCCTGAAACGGTCAGGGTCAGGAGATGCACAGAGTGGTGACCCTTTTCTTCCCACGGCCTGGCATTTGGGAAGCTTTGCCTTCCCAGGAAATCCAGAGCTCTTCAGGAAGCGAAGGTGTCTGCAGCTCCTCTGTTGGACTTCCTGCTCTGTTTGCGTATCATAATTATTTAGAATGATTTTTTTTAAGCTGACACCTGCAAATTTCCTTCCTCCTGTTGCAGGGAGCGCCGGATTCTCCGTGTTCCCCTTCCTTCTCCACCTTAAGGGGAGGCAACTCCTCCTCACCTTAATCTTTTGTGTACTCACCGAATAATAACCTTTCCTGGTCATTTACCCAGGAAGGATTTGTCATTCCAATATTTCATTAATCCTATAACATAAAACCCAAAAAGATGTGTACATGGCTGAGTAGCAGCACATAATTCCTTCTGCAGCCTTCCCAGCTTCAATGCAGCACACACTGTGTAGGAGCAGATACCTTTGGGAGGGAGGTGACAAACCCACTATTTTCCACCACTTTTGGGGACCAGTGACTTTTGTCACCAGTGTTAATCAGGGATTAGGAGGAGAAAGGGGATTCCAGCAGATCAGAACTCCTCTGTCTGCAGGAAACCCCAAGCCACTAAGAAAATGATGTAATTCCAGGCAAATGTAATTTATTCCTGTAATTTTGGTCCATCCCTGTGCCAGTGGCTCCATGTGGATCAAGGGACTGCTCTGAAAGGTGCCAGGGATGTTCCCTGCCTGCTGCTCAGGGCTCTGTCCCTCCTACAAGTGGTTTCCTTATGGATGTGCCCACTCCCTCAAGCACCTGGGGAAAACTGCTTTTCTGGGATTATTAGAGAACCTCCTGAGGAAAAGACAAATCAGACTTTTTATCTGCTTTTCTGCTTGCCACAATCTAGTCCCAGCTTCTAACCACTAAAGGCACTTCTGCTCCTCTCCCGCTCTGTCAAAGGACTTAAGATGATCAATTTATAATGTCTGCAGAGTGCCAGGATGAAAAGATGTTCCGAAAAATGCCTTGGATGAAAAGATGCTGTAAAAAAAATAATCTTTACCCTGATAGACTGATTACAATCTATTGTGCCACGGATTAGTGGGTGAGCATTTATTCAGCTTATTTTTTATTCCTATGTACAGATGCTCTGGACCACAATGACCTCTTTGAAGTCATTATTGGCTCTTGCATCCCTGAGTAGCACAGAGGGCACATTAATAAGCTGTGTATAGAAAAAGACAATGAAGTCCCCAAGAAGTCATTAAGAGACTATTGTGTCAGTCTGACTGTAGCCCACAAAAGGCACCGAATCCGTGGGCTAAAAATATCCCCTGGCAATGCTGTTGACACAGTTATTTCACACTGGCAGCAACATCCTCCCCGCACACACACACGCATCGCACACGCTCCCCCTGGTAGCCCTGCTCAGATGTTCCGGGGAGCATCCAGCTTTCCTTGGGATTCAGGGATCTCCAAAGTGCACCAGCACCTTCCAGCTTTGTCAGTGAAGCACAAGGAACTTCAGTTTTCCCTCTGTCCTGCAGTCCCCACCGAGGGAAACGCTGCACGAGTTGCCAGCTGGAGAAGGCTGCTGTGCCAAAGGGCTGTGGCAGGGAAGAGCAGGACAGGAAAAGATGGGAAGGAAGGAGGGACTCCCTGTGTTTCTGCCCTTTATGGACACAGAGGTGCCCCAAGCTCACAAAGCACCGATTTCTGTGTCTCAACAAATGTCAAGAGGGAGAATTCACCTCTCTCCAGCAGCAAGGAACAGCCCCTGTGTATTTTCTGGCACTGTGCATCCCAAGAGCTGCCTGGGACACTCCAAGGAGTCGATCCCAGGGAAGCTCAGCTCACTCAGAGCTCTTGCTCTGGGATCTCTGCAGGCTCCACACATCACCATATTTCCATGGGATTCCTCACACTTTCTGGGTTTAGGGACAATGTTTCTTTTTTTAAATGGAAGCTGGAATTTGATTGCGGTTAATCAAAACCAAGACATGGACAGCAATGTATGTTCAGATTTTATTTGAGTTTGCAGAAATCCTAAACTAACAGGGCAGTTTACGTCATCCTCAGTGTAGTTGTCACAGCTGATGCAAATAAACAACACAACTCCCTTCAATGCCCCAGTTTTATTCTAAAAAACTAAAACCCAACACAGCAGACTTACCCAGATACCCGAAACTACTCAGCTCTGTTCCTGGAAGTGTGTAAAATATGACAGATATTTTAAAAGAGGGTTTGAAAAGTCCTTTAATGGGCACTCATCTCACCTTAACATGCCCTGATCCTGCAAAAAGAGGTTGCAGAGTATAAACAAGCAAAGAGAAAGATGGGAATTGATGGGAAATACAGTTCTGCTTTTCCTTTTCCTGATTAAAAGGATAGGGGACAAGAGTATTCCCTGCCTTTCTTGGCTGTGGAGTCTCCAATATTGTGTCTAACTCATGCTGAGTAATGTGTATTGATTGCTTTGTTACAAGCTTTATTGTTCAGTCCATCACCAATAAAAAGTTTATGTAAAACAAGAGCAGAAGGAAGCAAGTGAGAGAAAGTGACTGGAGAGTGCAGATGCACACAGGGGGTAAATGCAGCTTTTATTTCCACACAGATATGCTCTGCCCAAATTTTAGCAGCAGGAATTTATTTTTTATCACCCTGTTTTAAAGCCCTTGGAGAGGGTTTAGTTTTTTGTTTGTTTGCTGGTTTTTGTTTTCGGGGTTTTTTTTGTTGGTTTTTTTTCTTACTTGCTCATGTTCAAGCTTTCTTAGGGAAATGAAGTACAGGGAGGGAAAGGGGAAACCAGGTGAAGATGCTAAATTTGCATATGAAAAGGAGCGGCTGAGTGTTTCGCTGTGGTTAAAAGGAAAGGAAAAGGAAGGAATTGGCTGACAGTCTTTGGGGCTGGGTTTCTCCAAACACGACCCCAGTGACGGGTGTGCTCACCAGCACTTCTCCTCCGAGGCTGCTGGGCTGAAAATAATTTAATTTCCGTGGCCAAGTATTATTGTGTGCTGTGGCCTTGGGCAGGATGATAAAAGCCGTGGGGCTGTGATAAGGATACCCTGTTTGTAGGGGGGTGCTCCCCTCTTCCATGGGTCTGCCTGAGATCCACCCAATTTCCTTAACCCCCCAGCAGGAGGGTGTGGAAATAAATCCAGGGGATCAGGGAGGGTGTGGTGATGGACCCAGCCCTACGCAGGACCCTGCTGGGGCTCGGCTGTGGCCCTGCCAAGGGCTGTGGGTGCCACGGGTGCAGCTCCCTGCTCCGGAGCTGCCTCTGCCGCTGGATTTCCCTTGCCAAGCATCCCAAGGACATTTAGCAGTCTCGCTTCTTGCGGTTCCATTAACTTTTCCTGGCCTCAGACAATAAAGCCGGGGAGTTAATTCCGTTCATTTAGCCGGTGGGAAGGGGGTGGGGGGTGACAAATGGGCTGGATGCATTTTCCTTGAATCCGATGGATCCGGGATGCCGCTCACAGCCCCAGTCAGCAGTGTCAGCACTCACCAGCAGCTCCAGCCCCGCAAATAATGACTCACAGTGGTCAAACCGAAGCAAAATCATGAAATCAAAAACTGCTTCAAGGTTACCCAACGAGAGGTTTTGACCCAAAACTGAATGTTCGCGTTTTTTGTTGTTTTTAAAAGGCATTTATTTCTGTCTTCTGTTTTGTTGTTGTTGTTGTTTTCTTTTCCGAGCGAGAGAGGTGTCAGTAGTTTAAAAAGGAAGTGTTATTTCGGAAGGAAAAGGGGAAGCATCCTGTTAGGAAACAAACGTGGGGAAATGTTTCGACCTCTCTTTTTCTTTCGTAATTTTAACTTCGTATTTTTGTCCTCCACGAAATTCTTCACACGCCGAGTCTGAACTGAATAGTTCTGTTATTCACTTCCCACAGGTGCCATATTTTGGTGAATTAGGTATTTTCACAAGGAACGTCGCCTGCATCTCTTCCTTGATCCTGTTTTTTTCCCGGGTGACCTGCAAGGAAAAAACATTGCAGCAGTCAACAGAAAAGTGTCAGCTGGGACATCAACATCACTTTTTAGGAGTGGAATTGGAAGAGGAGCAAACATGAGCATATTTCTTATTTATATATTTATTTTTAATTTTTTTTTCCTCATATAGTTGTATTTTCTTCAGAAAAATTGGAGCGTGTGGGTCTAAAACACATCCATGGGTCGGTAGAGGGTGATGCCATGGGGAAAGCAGAGCCCAGCAAATGTAAAAGTCGGGAAAGCAAGAAGCAAAACCCTATTACACATTATTATTACTGGTCTCCCTCCTCTTGAGATTAAAACTGGGCTATTTACCCCAGTCTGGTAGAATTTTGGTTGAGAAGATGCAAGCTGGCATTGGGAACCTGATAATAAACCCAGACAGGAGCCGTCTCAAACAAATCCCTTGCACCTACAAAATTTAGGCAGTGATTATTTGTATTATTCTCCATGAAATGCTTGTTAAAGAAGGAATGCACCTTCTCCTTATCTTGATCCTGTTTGAAAACCTTGTGGGTCACACCAGGCCTGAATCACCTGCTCTACAAAGATGTAATTTAATGAACTGGAAGACAATCCAAATCCTGAAATGAAAGAAAAAGGAGCAAAATGGCCTAAGGGACACCCATGACAATAAAAAATGACTTCAGGTCCCAATGCCTTGGAGGGATACAACTTCCTACTGACCTTGTGTCACCTCCAGTGTGCTGGATCAGGAGCTGTGTTGGTCATTTTTGGCAAAGCAGAGCAAAAGTAGTGCCAGGGCTGCCACCACCAGTGAAATGCAACCACCTCGGGACACCGAACAGAGCCACAGAAAACTGTGCAGGAAGGGCAGAGAGAAAACAGAGGGGATGCCAAAAACCCTACAGTGGCAAAGCTGGGAGATTTGGTGAAAATAAACTCCTGGCAGAGGAGCAGATAAGCCTTGCCAAAGCCTGGCAGCTTCCTGTGGCTGGTGTCCCTTGGGACACGAGGGATGAGGGGTTTAATCTCACCCAGCCCGTGACAGGTTTGACCTGTCCTGTACCCACTGCCACCCTATTTCAGTAGGTGCAGCAAACCCCTTCTTCTGACACAGGAACAAGAGGCTTTTGCTGTGTTTGAGTGAGCAAAAACCCAAATGATTCTCTTCCTAATTAGCCTAATGAGCCTTTTGGCTCTCACATGATGACAAGTAAATGAATTTGCCCTTTCCCTGACAAGTTCTTATGGGAATGATCCGAAGCCTTTCGTAACAATGCATCAAAAGTACAAAGTCATTAAAAACAGTTGTCCAACTATGAAATTAGTTATTGATTAATATTGCTTCCAGACAGCCATATTGTTCATTTAAAGAAAGAGAAAAAAAAAATTAAAAAAAGGATTCCAATGTTCATATTTCTTCATGAAAGAGGTTATTGAAATATGGAAAACATTTGAGATCCTGGGGTCATATATGTCTGTACTCTTGTGCTCAGGCACACTCAGTTTTTTTCATTTGAAGCTTCACAGGGCTCCTGCACTCAGAAAAAGTTGTTGATCACTGTAAACATCTCGACTGATCTCATCTTGACGTGCCCTTTCCCAGCTGTAGAGAGCAGCTTCTTGTGGAAGAAGCTTTACAAAAAATGAGCAGAACAAGCCCTGGTGTGAGTCACGGGGAGTTTGTCATCTCCCAGGCTGCGAGGCAGAGTTAAAAAGAGAACAGAGGCCTCCTAAAAGTGGCTGAAAGGCCCCTGCTCTGTGAATAGAGCCAGGAAATAACAGTCACATCAAGTGTTATTAGGGGCCAAAGGAGCGGTGTGGGAAGGAGCGAGAGCACAAACAGCCTGTGTGCGATGGCCCATCCGAGCAGGATGATTTCCATGGCCACCCAGACAGGTCAAGAGATGTGTGTCTGCACTTTTGTACCAGCCAGCCTCCAAAATCCCTCAGTCCTTGAAGTGAGAGGATGGAAAATGATGTGGGGGGGGGAAAAAAAGGGGAGCAGTGAAACAATACTTGGGATCACGCAGAGCAGAAAGAATTTTTTTTAAACATTGTGGTGGTCAGCCAAGTGAAATGAGTGGTTTGCTGCAGTGCTGTGAATTTGTATGTTTAAAACCATAATGCGTTTTGTAATCCTCTCCCTTCCACAGAAGCTGCATTTGTCAGAATACAAAGAAATTCAAGAGCAGTTCTGGTTCTGTTTCACCTTGAGGTCATGGCCAGCCAACGTTCATTTGTGGGCTGAGTTGATCAGAAGTTTTCCAAAATACAGTGGCTTTTCCCACATAAATATCTGCTTGTTGAAACCGACATGTTTGGTGGGGGGAAAAAAAAAAGACGTATTTCCCCGAAATTTCAGTTCTCAGAGGAGTCTGGCCCAACAAATGGCACAGTTATAATATTGTTCCTCCATTACAATTGCCTCAGAATGATTACTCTTGTGTTTTGTCCTCAGCTGATTAGTCCCTCAGCCCAACTGCTTTGAAACGAATAAAATACCATCTATTTGTGGTTTTGCTTCTGTGGGAAAAAAATCTGCTTATTGTGGTAAACTAAATAGATTGGTTTTGTCTGCGTGGGGTTTTGTTTTAAAGAATGAAATAATTTTGCTGGAACTGAAATTCGGAGTTTTCAGGCTCTCCAATGAAACTCTTCTATTGTTTGTTGATTGGACAAACAGTCTGGGCAGCTGATATTGAACAGCTCTGGAAGCTCGAATTGAGGTTTGGAATCATGGAATGGTTTGGGTTGGAAGAGACATTCAGGATCATCCCATCCCACGCCCTGCCATGGGCTGGGACACCTTCCACTATCCCAGGCTGCTCCAAGCCCCATCCAACCTGGCCTTGGACACTTCCAGGGATGGGTCAGCCACAGCTTCTCTGGCCAACCTGTGCCCACAGGGAAGGATTTCTTCCTGATATTCAATCTAACCCTGCCCTCTGTCATTTTGAAGCCATTCCCCTTGTCGTGGCACTCCGTCCCTTGGAAATAATCCCTCTCCATGTTTCCTGTTGGCTCCTTCAGGCCCTGGAAGGCCACAATGAGGTCACCGCAAAGCTTCTCTTCTCCAGGCTGAACAACCCCAGCTCTCCCAGACTCTCATCCCAGCAGAGCTGCTCCATCCCTCTGCTCATCCTGGTGCCTCCTCTGGACTCCAACAGCTCCATGTCCTTCCCGTGCTCTGCTCACAGCCATTCAAGAAATGCTGTACTAAAAAGATTTTTAGCCCTTTCCCTCTTTTTCAATATCAGGTGTTCAGATAACCTGGCAAAGTTTTAGATAGACATCCAATGTGAAGCTTATCAGGCTTGCCTATTATTCCCTATCAAATCTGAAACATGCCAGGCATAATTTAGACTGAGATATTTGGCATTTCACAAACCCTTGCTGGCTGTCACTCAAACCCGGGTGATGGGCACTTCAAAGAAGACCAAGGTGCAGTTTTGAGCAGCTTTTAATGTTTTTTTGGACCCACATTTCATCCATGGAAGCCCTCTAGTTAAGGCTTGAATTCCTGATAAAATTCCATGCATTATTAACCTAATTGGACACAACATATATTCTGAGATTCTCATTAATATTTTTTAACACATTGCGGCGTCTTTACCCTTGAGCAGTCAACCAAGTTTTCATCTCCATAAAAATGGGCTCCTCATAGCCAGACAATATCCAATCATTTCCAGTCCATAAGGTAAATTTCCTTTATATTCTTTCCATTTTGCAGTTTTCTCACCAATCAGCACAATAACTTTCAGCCCATGGATTATTTCTCCATAAACCTTGCCACTCTTGCCAGGAGCTGCCTGGGAAGGATGGAAACTTGAGTTGGAGGACACATCAAAGAGAGAATCTCAGGCTAAATGAAAGCTCTTTTTAGCAGAATTATTCCACTTATTCCTGTGATTTCTACCCTTTTCTGATTCCAGTCATCTTCAAAATGACTAAATTAATTGCAATATGGTAATAATATGCCAATGATAGATAATTTACCAATACTGACTGGCAAATGAATGATACTACAGCCCACTGATTGTTAAGTGACTTGTTAATTTATCTGTGTTGTAGCAGGAACAATTTGGAGTCCAACCCCTGAATATCACAGTCTGAGGTGATACAAGAAAACATGAAAGGAATGACCCTGAGCTAAAATGATCACTGGTGTTTGTCAGGCACCGTGGCTGCAACAACAAAGTTAATCAGCCAGAACAATTATTAGGTAAAATAATTTTTTTTAATATAAATTTAGAAGTTTTTTTTATTGTTATTATCTAAAATTGAAATATGTAGATTATTTTAAGTGGGTAGATTTTTGTTTGTATCCATGAAATTGCTACCATATTAACAAGATTTTCCAGACATTAATGGATTGATTTCTGTATAATTGTAACTATATTAATTCATCCCAATTACCTCTAAGTAAAATTTAAATTAAGTCAAATTGAAGAAATTAAAAATGTTTGAAAACCCCGCATGGAAACCTTGAGGCATCGTAAGACTGTCGTTTCTCATCTCTAATATCGTTCATCCTGCGAATGAGAACACGACAGAAATAGTGTGGGTTCTCCCAAGACTTGTAAACTCTTATTTTCTGTACATTTCAAACCCAGCTTAGAGGTCTCTCCATAAAGTCAGTATGATCATTTTTTCCCCGCTGACGGAAAAAGTGTCAGTGTCTCAGTTCTGTTGGTTTCTCATTGAGGAGGATGATCCAGTTATAACATGGAGATGTTCAGCCATAAAGAGGAGTTTAAACACGGAGTGGAAGCTCTGGCACTGGTCCGAAGGAGAGGGACCACTCGTGACAGGCACCCACAACCACCCACAGCTCCTGGCTGCTCTGCTCCAGAGGGCAAACCTGCTCTGCCTGCCAAGGTCGGGGACACCACGAGCCCTCAGCAGGGCCTGGGGGCGGGTCCAGACTGACACACCTTTCATCTGATCCTGGAAAACACGGCTGCATCCCAGCCCAGCCAGGTCTGCATGGGTTGTGTTGGGCTAGAAGGGTTTAGGTTGGAACTGCTTCAATTGGAACTTCTTCATGGCCAAGGTCCACTGGAGTCAGAGGAGCTGTGCTGAGGTTTACATGCAAAGAGAACTTGGAAAAGAACTGCTGCACATCTGGGAGGAATCTGGACAGTTTGGGAAAGCAGACACATGACAGCTTCACATATGTCATTTAACTGTGTTTGTGGGACCTTAGCACCTGATATCTCCAGTATTTCAGCTCACTTGCAGCTTCTTTGTTCATCTGATGACTGAGAACTTCTTCCTACAGACTTCTCCAAAAATACTTATCTCCAGCTCCTGATTTCTAGATCATACAGGGCTGGGCTGGCCTAGAGACTCACTGGGCAGCCCTGGGCTGCATCTCTGTTCATCTCCATAAAGGTGCTTGATAGGCTGCTTTGATATGGAGACCAGAATTTATTAATAGAGGCTGCCAGCATATCCTGTCTTCCCTTCACCTGGAATTTTCCAGTTGCACTGGCCCCTGTGGGCTTCGAGGGCCGCCCAGGAGATCTACTCTGAATTTAACAGCCAGCCAGAACCAGCTCAAACCAGATCAAACATTTAGTTTAGATCATCTGCGTGCTGCTGGAGTCAGACAGATGCAGGTCCCACTGAGAGCCAGCCAGAGCCATCCCCTCCCTGCAGCAGAGCCATCCATACCGAGAGGAAGGGGCTCACGGGGAAGGGATGGCTGGCAGAAAGGTGTTCATTAATTGCATTTTTGTTCCGGACCCTCTGGTGAACAGAGACACACTGGGAACAAATGAAAGTTTTTAGAGTTGGGGAAAAAAAAGGAAAAAAAAAAGAAGGAGGAAAAAGTTTTGCCTCTTAGAGCAGGGAAATAGTTTGAGGCTATGTTTTAATTAAAATGAATATCTGCACTATCTTAATGTTATTGCCAGTTAAGTGTAGCAGGGTGATTTAGAGTTCTGTAACACAATTATACTCCGGTAATGAAGCTCCGCAGAATTATCCCAGGAATTCAAAATGCAGAGGGGAGCAGTAGCTCTCATTTGTAACCATGTTACAGCCTCTATTGTTACAGTATTTTCTGTTTTCCTCAAAGATTAACTCAGTCGTATTTAAGTCTCTGATTCCATTAAAGAGAGGTGGGGAGCGAGTGACAGCAGCTGTTCCACCATCCCTGGAGGGAATCCATTCCAAATGTTCTGCTCCCAGCTGAGAGTTCTCCATGCTCCTGGTCTTTCCTGGGGGCCAGGATCAGGTCATTCCCTGGAAATGTCACGTTCTGCAGGTGAGAGCTCAGGTAAGATGCCTTGGCGGGTGACGTGGAGTCTTTCAGAGTTGTTTTAACACCTTTACCTCTACTTCTGATTCCTTCTGATGTGCTTGGAAGTTCTCATCTGCTTGTGGGCTCCTGGTGGGATTCCTGTGGAAAAGAAGGGCTGCGTGGGAATGGGCAGGGCCCTGCTCTGCTTGGTCCTCTTCCCTGTACATGAAGAAACATTCCTACATCTTCAGCTGTGCTTCCAATACAGTTACATTGGAGTTCTGTCTTTAGATTTGGATATTGAGTTTGATCTCCAGGGGGTCATGCCTGGGTTTGTGCCTCAGTGTGCTCTGCCAGGTGAGCCAGAAACATCCACACTCTGTGACAAAACCACTCAAATCCAAACAGGTTCACCCTTCTGTGCATCCAAAAGAAAGGCTCATTTCTCCAGCCCAGGAATGAACTCGATCTGTCCGGAACTGATCCAGAGCACAAGTCCTTCAAGCCCACCAAAAGTCTTCATTTGTGTGAGATCCTGGGTTACAGAGAGAATGTGGAGCCACAGACACCCCAAAACCTGCTCTCCCTGAGAACCACGGACACCCCAAAAACTGCTCTCCCTGAGAACGCTTCACCTCTGACTGAGAACAACCCAAGTTTTTATTTCTGTAAATAAATGGGAAAACTGTTTGGAGAAAGGAAGAAGCCCTGGCAGCTTTCGTTCCCATTGGAAACAAATTTGTTCAGCACTGAGGAAAGATGAAAACTGAGTCAGAGGTAACTTCACTTGAGTTTTGATTTGCAGCAAACAGATTAAAAGCAGAAAGGAATCGATACGATAATAAGCACAATCCTCAGGAACACCTCCAAACCCCCGTGGCAGACCCCAGCAGTCTGATTAATCCAAGAAAACAGACTCTGTGTACTCTCTTCCTGCTTCTGTGGGTTTTTTTTGCACAATTTCATATCACAACTTAGGTCCAGGCTGCTCAAATGAGGCATATCTGTCAGCCTGTCAGGATTGTCAGTGTTCAAACCTAGCATCACATTCCTGCAGATCCAGAGATTCTGGCTCCAACCAGGTGGCACTTTTGGTGGAAAAAAATAAAAACGGGCAATAAAAGCAAGTTTTAAAAATGTCTTGCTGCTCTGCTCTCTGGTTGGTTTTGAAGTAAACTGGGATGAAAGAAGTGTTTCAAACCTGAAGTGTGCAGCGTTTCTTACCTTTCAAAATGGAATGTTTCTGTTTGCTTGCTTGGAACTAATTTTAGTTTGTCCTCTTCTTCCCGGTGGAGCCTTTTGCAACCACGTTTCCCAGATCTCAGCGATGAGAACAGCTCTTTCTTTCAGGCCCTGGTCTGTTCACACTGAGCTGTGCTTTTCTGCCTTCAGGCCTTCTAAAACATTATCCAACGGGGCAAAACGCTGCTCAATGTGTGTAAAGACCTTGCCTTTCACCTCTGGGTCAATTCCCGCATGACCCAAAAAGGACAATTCCCCCATTGTTCAGCCCTACCTGAGGAGTAAAGGCTGTCACCTCTGAGCTGTGTGCAAACCCACAGCTCCAGCTCCGGCTCGAGGCACAAGCTCACTGTTGGCATAAAAAATAGGTCAGCCCATTTTCTGCAGAAAACATCCCTCCTGCAAATTTTTGGTCCCTCTCCAACCACTTGCCAAGAGCTCATGACCACGGAATAAAGGCTAAGGTCAAATGTCCTGGAGCTGTGAGACAATATCTCAGGATGCAGGTGTCCTTGGGCTCTGATTTAGGTTTCCATGTGTCTTCCTGCATTTGCTTAATGATTTTCTAGGCACCTATGGCTGTAGCATCTGGGCTGCTGCCACAAATTAAATGCAATCAGACGTTAAATCAAAGTGTCTCCAGCAGGCTGCAGAAATGGGGCTCCTCCTGCTGCTGGGCAGGAGGGACTCAGGAATGGGTGAAATCCATGCAGAGGCATTGCTGAGAGGGTTGGAAAGCTGGCAGAGTCACTGTGGATTACCAGGAAATCCACACTGCTGAGCTGGAGTTCTTCTTCCGTGAATATCAGAGAAAATAAGGCTGGAAAATATCTGGAATTACTTAAATATTCTACAGCCTCGCTATATAGAGAACCTGCCCTTAGGCTTCCTTTCGGGCAAAATCCCAGGCATCATTTATGCAGCACAAGACCCTGAGGTTCAGACACTGAGACTTTGGTGTTTTTATGGCTTCTTATTAGATATTTATTCTCTCAGCATGACCACTTGAATTTGTGGTAGCACCTGTTGGGGGAGGTGGATACCTATCCCAGGCCACTGCCTGGTGGGAGTGTTCTTTCAACTTGTATTTGCTCCCATTTGGGATTTTATATTCCATATGTTACTATTGGAGCCAGGCACATGTATGACCATTATCAGCCCGAATGCTGACAGCTGGAATGTATAAATTGTGTGATAAAAGGGAAGATTTATCAAGAAATTTTGCCAAACAGTTTAATGTAAATTCAGTCCTGTTTTGGGTCGTGAAAAAATTATCATATGTAGCACTGTGACAATATGAAGCGATAGCTGACTCAGTGGTGGTTTGTCAAAATAGCCAAAATAGCCAGATAATAATTCAATTTAATCCTCTTTATAGTGAGAGAGCGAGGGACACTCTCAGGGCACGTAAAATCTGCCTGCATGTGTCCATCTGCTTGCAATAGCTTTGCGTGGCAGCTTGATTGGAAATTATTTGCATGGCGAGGAAAGGTCGCTGCCTCTGAAGGACAAAACCCGCCTCTGTGTCCAACAAGCGCCGGGAGTCGTTGGTCACCCTGGGATGACAGCTCCGAATCGCAGGGCAGTGTTTGCTGCGTTCCTTTCTCCCCGTAATTCAGGGGGCGAGTGCCAGTGGAGGAGGCGTCGCTCGCTCGGCCGAGCTCGGGGTGTGACAGAGGCACCAGGCCACGGTCACCTCAAAAACACCGAGGGATATTTACAGAACAGGAAAAAAAAAAATAATAATCGGGAGCTGTTTACTGATTAAACTTGAAGCAAGCCCAGTCCTTCCAAAAGAGCAATCATCTGCTATTCATCACCGGTTCCTGCAAGTCTGGTTGCAAGGGCTGGTGCAAAGCTCGGGAAGTCCTTCATGTTCAAAGTCACTTTCTGCTGTTTGTGTTAATGATATGGGAGCCCTGAGGAACCTGGACTGAGCCTTGTTTTAGCTTCTGGACAGAGAAGAAAAGACATCAAAGACAGGCAAAGAACAGAGACAAAGGAACATCCCTTTTGTAGGGCCCCATGTCAGTGGCACAGCTCTGGAGCATCCCGGCCTTCCAGAGCCGTTCTCCAGCCCCCACCCATGGGGCCACACGGCACCCATGACTGGAGCCCAAATCTGCTCAGCTACATCTCCAACCGCAGTCAGGATGGAGCTGCAAACTTGCTGGGCAACTAAAAACTGTCTCAGGTGAAAAATGACTGAGGATTCCAGTTCATTCGTATATGAATGAAAATGAGATCAATCTTTTCCTTTCTTATTTTTTAAGTAGGATTTACAGGTTCATGTGTTTGGATTGTGCCTCCCTTCCAGCTTTGGATCCTGTTGGCCAGTGGGACCACACTTGGAAAATGGGGACAGACATTCCTACCAGCTTTGGGAACACAGGCAGGGTGACAAGAAGGGGGCTCAAATGATATTTTATGGCCCCAATCAATGCAATCCCTGTGGATTTCTTCCTGCGGTTACTGAGAGTGGGAAGACTATTTAAAATAAAAAACAAAGGTCAAATGGCTCCTGTCTTGTGGACTGATGATTGTTTTCACAGATCTCTACAACAACTGCTGCCATCAGACAGTAACCATCAAGTATTGGTGTTTGTACTCACAGTCCATGGCACACTTCCAAACACAGCAGCACTGCCACGTGGATGGAAAGAAGGAAGAGGCAACAGGTTGCACCAACCTGTACCTTCACTCTGGTCTGAAGATCAGTTTTCACTGACACCACAGCTTGAAGGGTTAAATCTGATTGAATTTCCACATCAGGAACACAAATCACCATGGTATTTTCCCCCCCTTTAGGTGGTCATCTTCCATTAGGAAAAAAAAAAATCAATTGCCAAGAATTTTGCCCTGCTGCGTAGGTGGAACTGTCACACATTAAAACTGCTTTCAATCACCAGCAAAACTCAGAAAGCAGCAATTTTCTTCCTGTTTCCCCCTCAGGTTGAGGCCTGATTTTCTAACACACCCATGGCTTTGCTGGGGAAACTCTCCTGCCTTCAACATGAGCAACAAGGGGAGGAAAAGCAACTTAGTGCTGAGCATATAAAAACTCCTGAAGAGAAAATGGAGCAGAAATCCTTGGGAAAGGTGTACCTGATGGAACAGATCCTGACAGAAGCGCACTCTGCAGCACTGGGCTCGGAGAGAACATGAGCTGCTGGATCTCACAGGACTCTGGGGACTCCAGAGTCCCCATCTCGGGGCCATCACTTCCAATCTCAGCCGGGTCACAGTTACGCTCCGGAGCCGGGAGAGTGCTTTGGTTACTGAGACACAGAATGAGCTATCAGGGACACGGTGTTTAGAGCACCCTGAACAATGGCTCCCTGTGCACTTTGCAGCAAGTCATTTCATCTCCCCGAGCCTCTCTCCTCCGCAGGCTGAGGACAATGCCCATCACAAGCACCGGGACACTGCAGAGCTTCGTCTGCTGAAATTATTGTTGCTCTTTGTAACTACAGAGTGTTACGAGCAGAGATAATGGAAGCACAAGTGAATTTCACATTTGAGTGGTGGCCATTAAGCCTTGCTAGACTCCTCTGGCTCCAAAGACATTATATCTCTCCACTCCAGTGACAGATTAGACTCCAAGGATTCACCTTGCATATAAACTTAGACAGGCCTAATTTTGGGCCACGTTTCCCCTAGTGCTGCTCTTTACCCCAGAGAAAAGAGAGTGTGTGAGTATTGTTTGGACCTGCTTCTTAGTTTGAAATGCCTGCCTAAAAATACCTTTTGCTCCCACTTTCTCTCCTGGGTGGTGACATCAGCACTGCCAGCTGCTAGAAGTCAGGGATGTGCATCCGAAATCTTCTTCTGAAGAGATTCATTGCAAGCCAGGCACGGTCTCATCCCAAAATACTTTTTAAATGGATGTTTGATACTTTTTGTGAGTCCATGTGAGAACCAGGAGCTGATCCCTGCCAATCCCGACACTGAGCCAAGAGTTATGGAATTCCATTCTCCATTCTGCCACAAAGGACCATCCTCATCCAAAGCCACACTGCAGCTCTGGAGGTTCCCAGCTGGGCTGAGTCTTGGGCCTGTCCTTGGTGCCACATTTCCAGCACCGTGGTGGGGTTAGAAGGACCAGTTTGTTTTGCCACTCCAGTTGGTGGGGCAAAATCAGCGGGATTTCTGGGTCTGTGGTTGTCAGTCGGTCTTGTCAAAGCTCTGAAAGTCAACAAAACATGAACTCTTTGAAATGGAAAGCAGAATTTTGCGGGGAGCCAGGTCTGAAAGAATTGTGACCAAAAAATGGCTTTTTTATTCATTAAAATTCAAATGCAGATAAATAAGCAGCAGCTCCAGTGAGGATTATGGAACTTGGGTATTTATGAGGAAGCAGAAATTTTATAAATATTGAGATTGGCTATTTTCTACCTACACACCTTTTTTTTTTTTTTGAAGAGTAATAACATTTGCTAGTCCAGCAATAACACTATGCATTTATGCAGCAGCTTTCATCCAGACATCTCCAAGCACTTTACCAACATTGGCTGGATGAAGCTTCACAGAGCTCTTGTAGAGGAAATAATGAATTATTATTCCCAGTTTATAAATTGAGAAATGCTTGCAGGAGAAGATCAAGGAATTCTGTCCGGAGGGGAAGGCTGAGAACGTGGCAACACCGTGGCAGAGTCTGGGAGCTGCTATTGCTGGAATTATTCTCCATCTGAGGGATTCCTCCAGTGTAAAGGTGTGGTTAGAGGGACAAAATTGCTGCAGGAGCTGATGGGCTGAACTTGGGGCACGTCAGTCCCTTCACAGCCTGAGCGCTGTCGTGGGTGACAATAAATGAGAGTAACTTATTCCTGCAGATCAGCACCAATGTTGAATGAATTAAATAAAGGGTAGATCGGCTCAGAGTTATGTGCTAAATAACTCTGTGGCCTCATGTATTCAGTCAGTTTGGGTATCTCTCCTTAGCACTGAATCATGCCATGTAAATGTCACTTTTATGGATAAGGTCAATTTAAAATGTGTTCCCAACAGCCGCAGCAGCCACAACAACAACAACAGCATCAACAGCAACATCAACAGCAACCCAAATGATGTTTTAAAGGTTGTCAAAACTTCTCCTCTACAAGACTTTTTAATGAAATTTGCCCCTGCTTTAAAAAGAAATTCTGTCATAAATATAAGGAGGAAAAAGAATGTCAAAATCAAATGAAAGATAAATATAGACTGAGTAGAAGACGTGTTTTCATCAATTTCTACCATTTTAAAAGCACAGAGAATAGATAAATGTAGGACTGGTTCCTCTTTTCAAAAAGAAAAATTCTTCCATTATATCAAAATATGGAGCAGGAGATTTGGGTCTTCCCCTGCCCCAACCAGATCTTCAGAGCCTCCACCAGTACCACAAAATCCCTTGGACAATCAGGAGGTTTCCTTTCTTAGATTAAGTCTTTTCATGGGTTTGGATATTTTTTCTTCTTTTTCCCCCTTTTCCTTTTGGCTGTCTTTATGGCATGTCTCTAAGTGATCAAGATTACTGGGCTGGATAATCTGCAGGCAATTAATTGGCTAAACTGCAGCTAAGGTGATTAAGAAACTTTAATGGCTGAAGGGATGTTGATAATGAAGATGAGGATGATGATGCTAATGATGCTAATGATTAAATTTGTGCATTTCTAAACTTATTTTACTTGTCACCATCAGTGGCTATTTTGATGGAGTAGGTTCTGGCTCTGAGCTGCAGCCTGGGCATGTGCAGAGGGTGGAATTGCAGTGTCCTGGAAACACTCACATGGCCATTGGGAGGCAGATTTCCCGTCACCAGTGATGGAGGTATTGCTGTCTGGAACTTCTCATTTCATCTAATGCCTTCTCTCTCACCCACTAATTTATATCAATCCCTTCCTTTCCATTTACATGTGACACGTTTTGAAATCAAGCAGAGGTGTCTTTTTCAGGGCTCTAAGTGGCAGGGAATTCACAACATTTAGCTGTTGCAGGCATCAATTACCGCTGCTATTTAGAGTCAAGCCTCCATCTGAGTTTGAACATTCCTTTGAAGTTTGCATCCATTGGGCTTTGCTGGAAGGTTTTCATTTCAATTGAAGAGCATTTTGTTTACGAATCCCCACCCTGTGTAAGTACTGAACGATGATGATGATGATCCAGTCATCACTGTTTTACTGCCTGTGGTAAAACCAACATCTTCTCTTGGAAAATGTCATTTCCACTCCCCCAGTGAGGGCTGGAATGCAGCTGTCTGAGGCACGGGCAACGTGCACAGACCACAGCTCTCAGCTGAAATTATTAAAGGAAATGATCCCAAGGGAGAGGTTTCAGAGAAAAGTCACTGAGATTTGCCCATTCCTTTAGGACTTGCATGTCCGTGTCTTGATTGTTTCTCTCCAATTTCAAGTAAAGCTGAATGTTGAGGCTATTTTCCTTTGTTTTGTTGGTGGTTTAGGTTTTTTTCCCCCCAGAGATCACATTCCTAGCCGTGGGACACTGCTGGGATGGAGCAGGCAGAGGGGAGGGCAGTGCTGCAGGCTTTCAGACCAACACAGCATTTTTTGTGCCTTGGTTCCTCCAGTGGCAAAGCCATCACTCCTTAAAATCCCCCCTAGGCAACACTTTTTGGTGGCCTGAATCCACTGAGCTCCCTGTCCAGATTCCCAGGCAGAGCAGGGAGCTGGAAGGGGCTGTTGTTTTGTTCTCCTGGTGCCCAGGACCTGCTCTGCTGCTGCTCTTCTCCCGCTGATCCCCGACTGACGGATCTGGCGGCATCCGAGGGGAAGGGTCAGAGTCCAACGGATTAATGGGGCTTTGATTGACTCGCTGGTGCTTGATGTGTTGTAGATATGCTCAGGCTGTGGCTCCTGTCTCTTTATCTTCCCTGTGCAGTTGTGTTGACAGCTTCCCCTGTCCCCTCCCGAGCTGGCTGTGCAGCACCAGGAGTTTCTCAGGAGGAATGTTTGCCTTTGCTTCCTGGATTCCCTCTGTCATCCACACAGCAATCCATCCCCTTTGTGTGAGGAATGCAGTAACCCACTCATAAAGGGAAGTGGTTCACTTGCTCTTTAAGAAGAGAAAGATCCAAATAAAAAAATCCTGGTCCCAAAGCTCTAGGAATGCAAAGAACTCAACTGCTGCTCTGAAAAGTCAGGATTCACCCCGACTGCTGCTGCCAGGGACGTCTCTGCTGTGCCCATTTCTGGTGTGCTGGAACACAAGTGTGGAAATGGTTTCCTACAACCCCTTTTCTCACACGGGGGAGAAATTCTCACTCCAGGCTGCCAGGCAGAGCCTGTGCTTCCCACCACGGCTTCGTCTCGTGTGTGGCCCTGTGGAGATGCACAGTCCAGGATCCAGCACAGTTCTGGGCTCTTTTCCCAAGCCTGTGAGTGTGAGAGATGCTGGAGGTGTGAAGAGGGAAGAAGGAGCTTGAGGTACGTGTGAGTCTTGGCACATCAGTGAGGACAACAGATGACCTCTTGGAAAGGCTTAAACACAGAGAAATCAAAATGAAAAGAAGAATCTGACTGGGAATCGAAATATATGATGGCTCCAGAGATAAAATGAAGTGTGTTGCATCAGGATCCTAATTCCCAGGACTTGATAGATACCAAGTGTTTCTATTCTTTCACTCATAAGTGCAACTTTCTTTATCCATCTATTTAATTGTTCAAGCTTTCTGGAAAAATGGCAGGATTTCTCACAAAGAGTGCTGAAACTTGAGGCAGACATAGCCTTGTGTGTCTAGGTAAAATGCCAATAAGGAAAAATATTATTGTATGGAGAGGGAAATTCCAGGCTTCAAAATTATCGCACTGAAAAATTGAAATGTCTTTTAAACCTTTTTGCTCCCTTTCCCAATTGAAATATAAATGAAAAGAGCTTCCATGGATTGAATTGTGACTCTGTGTGTGTGTGATTAATTCAGATTTCATCCTATGTGGAGTGCTTGACTCGCTGAGACCATTTTTGATGCTTTGGAGATGAGCTGCACTACAAAGGGAGAGGAATTACATAAAATCACCAAAAACAAATTTGAAAATAAGCCACCTCAGGAGGTCACCAAGTCCAGCCCTGCCTCAAGGCTCCATCAGCTGCTTCTAAACCTTTCCTGAGAGATGTTGGTTTAACCTGCTCTTACAAACCTCTGGTAGTTCCAATCCCACAGTGATTTATTCCAGCCCCTAACTGCCCTTACTGTTGGATGTTTTCCCTTCATGTCTAATACAAAATAAACAATTATCTCTATTTTCTTACCTCTTTGGAGACACAAAAGACAAGCTCTCAGATGTTGAGACCACACTTTTCAACTGAAAAATCACCATTCTCCAACCAGGCTGATTGGGCAGCAGGTCGGACATTCCTGTGCTTATGCATTTTTATTTACCACACACAAATCCTTTTCATTTTTCCACCTCTTTATTGGTATTTTCTCTCCCACGTGCTGTATCATCCCTTATCTGCCTGTCCATTCCTCTTCATGTCCCTTGGAGTTGCCTGAGCTTTCCAAACCTCCTTTCCCAGCTCCCAGCAGAGCAGGTGGGAGCCCAGCTCAGGGCTGATGTGCTGGGAGCTGACGTCAAGGGGAGCTCTCCAGCTTGTCCTACTGGCCCTTCCCTGAACTATTGATGTAAATAAGTGACAAAAGCATCCCTCACGCAGGCTGTTAGTGCGGAATGGGAACATGACACGTCCATAAAACGTGATCTATGTGTAATCATCGCACACATGCCTTCAGACAGGCCAGAGCACTGACTTGCTAATTAAGTTTTACAATCCAGCGGTTGTGAGGAAGATAAAAACATGTCCCCGGTCAATCCATTACACGGAGAACAGAGCATCTGACCTTTTCATCCTGCCTTCCGCCTGCACTCGCTGGATCCATAACCTTTTCCAGCTGGAACGGAAAGTTCAATTAAGTTTTGTTGGCTCGGAAAACTGCCCATGTCCTGGAGAGTAGATTAGGCACTCAGGGGCTGCAATTATCCATCTGGTGCCACTTCAGCTGTAATATCTATATATTTATATACATGCTGCCATCCTTGCAAGGGTAAACAGTGTGCTGAGTTGTTCAGAGGAGGGTCACATTCCCTGCTGCTGGGGACTCCTTTGGGCCCCACGTCCCAAAGGACCAGGCTCCATCCAGAGCACGCCCAATGTCACTCCTGCCACCCAGCCCCAGAGGGAATGTGGCAAAGAGGAGTGGATTCATCACACGCCACCCAACCTCCCAAGTTTCCATCTCTGTCAGTCCACTGGTTTATGGATCTGCACTTTCCCACAGAGGCACGAAGAACCTTTGGAAACAATTTAATCCCTGTTGAGAAAGGAATTTTATAAATACAGACACGTGTATGTATTATATACAGTTAACACTTGTGGGGGCAAAGTGCTTGGCCTTGGCACATCACTCCTGCAATTACATCAAGGATGAGGCACCGACAGGGACCAGCACATCAATCACCGGGGTGATCAATAACGCCTGCAGTGCACACAATCAAACCTGATCAGCCTCACACAGCCTCGGGTGAGGGAACGCCAGAGATCCTCCCCATGCACGGGCTGCACCTTCAAGGGCTCCTCTGGGAGTTTGCCCAGCTGAATTTCCCCTCTGGGGGTGTTTTGAGCCGGTTTGCAGGGCTCCAGCTCTCCCTAAAAGAGGAGCAAACACATCTCAGATCATCACACCCCAGTTACAAGTGAGGCCTCAAGAAAGGGGATGCAACAGGGACACTCATTCCCAGTAAATCACAAGGCCATTGCAGCTCAGAACACGAGGCTCTGCCTTTACCAGGAGCTTGTAAAATGATCAACATAAATTTTCCCTGGTCTACTGGACACCAAGAAAGCAAACAAACAAACATCTGAGCACCACACAGCCTCTGCTGTGGTGCAAGTGACAGCAGTTTAAGTCAGTACCATCAAAATATAGATTGTACTGCTTAAAACAACAAGAGACAGGTTTAACTTGTCACCCTCAACGAAGGAGGAAAGCTGGGCTTCCTGATTCAGGAGCTGGCAGATTTGGAATATGTTATTTCTGGCTTCCATCAGGAATCTCTCTCCAGGGCTTGGTGGCAACTTCCGCTATCCCAGGTTGCTCCAAGCCCCGTCCAACCTGGCCTTGGACACTTCCAGGGATGGGGCAGCCACAGCTTCTCTGGGCAACCTGTGCCAGGGCCTCACCATTCTCCCAGTAAAGAATTTCTTCCAAACATCTCACTAAATTTCCCTCTTTCAGTTTGAATCCAGATGTTCCTGGACAGCAGCCTGGTAATGACCTCTGAGTGACAATTTGGCCTGGGCAGTTTGGCTGCTCTGATGACACCAACTCTACTGCGAGAGCAAAATCTGCTCCTCTCAGCAGAAAAAAAATAAAAATAAAATCTGAAATACATGAAAGAAATCAGTCACTGATTTCCCCCTCTCCCTTGGTTGCTGAGCTGCTCCTTTTCCTGGGGAAATACACACTCAGAGAGCTCCAGGTCACAGATAGACAAAGAACACTGTGAGAGCTGAGAGAACCTTTATTTAATCTACTCCAAATGTTGCTTATTCCATCCCACAGCACTCTGGTGACCACCTTCACCTTGATGTCATCATCTCTCAGCTTCTTCTTCTTTTTTCCTTCCTATATGTGAAAAAAATCATAAACTCCATCCTGCAATAATAAATAATGTCCTGTCCAAGAAACTGGCTTTGCCCAGAACCTCTTTGGTGACATCCCGGTGTGTCCCTCTTTCCCCAAGGCTCTGGGAAAGATCCCAGCCAGGCCCAGCCTCCCTCTGCTTTGCCACAGGACTGGGCTGAGTCTGCAATTTCTTGGAGACTTCCCACCTTCCCTGTCTCTCCCTATGCTGTGCCTCATTAGCTGCTCAGCCCTTTTGGGCTTGGAGACAGGGATCTGGCAGGAAGGAGTAAACAGCCAGTTTAATTGGGTGTTCAGAACAAAAGCAGCAGTGGCAGTGCTGTCGTTTTGGAGCTGCCTTACAAGCAGGCAGTTTGAAAATCGTTCTCTCCCATCCGCACGGAGTTAAATCTCCCCACGCTCCCCAGCGAGCGGCTCTCTGAACACGGGAGGAGCAAACAAACACAAAGGTGCCTTTTCAGGGTGTGAGGCAGAGTTTCTGCACTCATTTCTGTCCTCTGCCATCGTTTATCCTCTGCCTTGAGGCTCTGCCAGACTGGAACTCCCCTGCTTTTTCCCTCCAGCCACCCTGCACTGGTGCATGGTCACGATATTCACCTTCTCTGCCTCTCATCACTCTCCTCATTGTGACTTCCTGGCCTGGGCAGTCCGTGACAGCTGCCAAAATATCCAGATGTGATGACAACTGACAGATCAGCAGCCACATCCCATCAGGCCTCAGAATCAGGAGACCTTTCCTGCTGCCCCTCATCCTACAGTCCCCTATAATCATCAGTTCCCAGGAAAGTAGGCGATTTGCTTATTATTTTTCTTTCTGGTGGTCTGTACTTTGTGTCTCTGAAAGGAAGGGGAAGTAAAAAAAAAAACAACTTATTTAAAACTGTCCTGAGATGTCCTGGCTGCACCTCTGAACACAGATGTGGATTTAGCTGTGTTGCTTAGAAACCTGCATCTGTGGCCTGTCTGGTCCCTTCATGTTTATTTAAAATCACATCTAATAGGAAAAGACACAGCCATAAGGCTCAAGAGTGAAAGTTTACCGGGGTCACTGGTTCTGCCACCTGAACTATTTCTCTGGTCTGTTCTCCCGAAGCACACAAACAGCTTCCATACAAATTAGGTACAGAAACACGGCATTTCAGCTCAGCTGTTTCCCACCCAAGGCTTGTCCCTTGCCCCAGGAAATATTCAAGATTCCTGCAAAAATGCCTCCCAGAAAGGGATCCAAGTTCCAGCCCCATGCTGATAACAAGGCTAAGGAGCATCCAAGTCCAGGTCCAGATATGATTTCCACCCCAGTCTGACAGTTTCTTCCTTTACATTTAATCACAAACCCCAAATCCTTACAGTTGTCTTCTCTTGTGCTGAAATGAAAATGAACTGGAACCCAAACTTGAAATCTAACAAATTCTGAATGTAATGGCTTCATAAATTGCAAACAGGAGACAACTGTGATTTATGGCTCTGCTGTTTTGTATAAGCAAGGCCATAGATTTCTCCCAGTTACTGGTTTCTGCATGAACCTCAATTGAGTTATGATTTAAGCAGAGACATGCAGCCTTTAACACTGGGATCAGGATGAGGAATCTAACCACATTCCCTGAAAACGATTTTCCAGTGATTCATCACTTTCACTGGAAACCAGGTGACACCTTAATTCAGGCTTGAACTCCTCGAGCTCCCGATTGGAGTTGGAATTTCTATGGAGAGGCAGACAGAACGCAAGGGGAAGGAAACAGTGCCTTGTGTCTCTTTTTGCATCTCTCATTTCCCATCACAGGATGAGAATGCCACAGCTGAAATGCTGAAATGAAAGGCTGTGCTGAGGATCTATTCAGCAGAGTCACAAGCAGATCAGACAAGAAATTCCATGAGTCTGATTCCGCTGACATGTCCTGCCTGAATGGGAGGCTCGCAGCCTCCCCTTTGAGAGGAAGCGAACTCCAGCCTGTTAGAGCCACACCTCTGATATTTTGGAAGTTCACTGCCTATAAATAAGGCTTTTTTTTGACTGAAAGCCCCAGCAAAAGGCAGAACCACGAGGGCTGAGAGTGCTGTCTAATTTTTCAGCTTCCTGCACCGGGACCCGATTGTTTTCCATGACCCTTTGTGCTCTTAGTTTATGAAAAATCAATACTTTGATATAGAAAATGAATCCCCCAGCTATCTATTTAGAGCAGGACTACCTCCAGCTCTGTCACTTCTGCTGTTCTCTTCCCTACTCTCCAAGAAACTGGCACTGGTGTTAATCCAGCAGGATGGGATCCCCTTGCTCAGGCAGTGGAGGGCACAGGGTCAGCAACATGGATTTTGAATAACCAAAAGGGTGGAATTTGGATTCCACCTGCTACTAAGTGCAATGTGGCTAAGTGGGAGTTTTCAGATTTAATGACCTTTTCCTTCCCGTGTCTGATTGCAAGGCAAAGAACTCTTAAAATACAGGGGAGCAACACTTTACTGTATTTTTGCCAGTTCAAAAATAAATAAAAATCAACCCCAAACACAAAAAAGAGATAGTTTGCAGAAAATAAGGCTGTCAGTATTTATTTTCATTTTCACGGGAGAAAAACCGTGTTGGAGATGTCATTCATTTTCTCCGAAAGAAAAGCCAAGATTCAGAAGAAAAGGCTCTGACAATAACATATTCCAGAGTGATTCATTTTGGCCGCGTTCGGTTTGTTATCCCGGACACCTCGGTTTGGGGTGAAAACCGCAACATTTTGTTCAGCACGGGGCGGCACAGCACTGGTGGTGCTCAGGAGGGCTCTCAAGGAACAGGCAGGTCTCCCTGTGATCCTGGATGAGCCAGGGGTTAACAGGAGCAATGGGGGAATTTTTTCCCCTTGGATTTTTGTGGAATGGCTGATTCCTGCTCTGTGTCCCCGGGGAGAGCTGCTGACACCAAAGTGCGTCAGCGCTGGAGGAGGAGAGGAGGCGACTGGGGAATGGCTGTGGCTGAGGCATCACCTCACAGGCAGCAGAGCCACCTTACAGCTCCACATTTTCTGCTGCTGCTCCGTTTTTGGAGGGAATGGCTGCGGTGACAAAGCTGGAGCCACCAGGTCCTGTCCCTCCTGCTGAGGGCACGAGGAGCTCCCGCTGGGCTCGGTGGGGGCCCTCACTCAGCAGTGTGCTGGGCTAAATCCATTTGATTTCCCCTAGGGCGCTCCTAGTGCCCTCCAACGATTGCTCATGGCTGAAACAAATCCTTCCTTTCCTCCAGCGCTTCCCAGACTTTTTCTTTTCAACCCCCAGGCCCGCTTGGTGCTGAGAGATGCTGCCTTTTCCTCGCTTCCCCCTTCCCACGGCAAAGGGGAAGGGAAGAAAACACGAGGATTGTCTGTTTGAAACAGCAGAAACACATCACAGCCTTTCCCCTTCCCTCAGGCTCCAAACCCTGTGGCCCTTCTCCTTCCCCCCACCCCACAATTCCCACCAATCCCCCCAAAACAAACCCCGAAGGGCTGGGAAGCAGCGGTGTGTGCAGGCAGGTGAGCGGCTCCTGAGCACAGGGAGTTATTTTTGGCGAGGTTTGAAGGGCCACACGACACAATCCTCACAAAAATGCCAGGCAGCCAAAGCCAGAGCCATGTGCTCCCAACTTCCTGCACTAGGGTAAAAATAAACCTTCATCGAAGGGCTGAGGAGGCTCAGTGGGGAGAGGAAATGCAGAAAGGACACAAACATGAAAACTCAGGATGGGTCTAGGCAGATCCAAGGGAACAGAATGTCATGGCTCTGCCTCTGACTGTCTCTCTCCTTGTGGCAGGGCTGGTGCTCCAGGCCAGGGCCATGGCAACCCTTTGGAAACGTTTGGCTCCTGCTGAACAAACCGTTCAGGAGTGTTGGGAGGATGAGGCTGCCCACAGAAGGCACCAGTGAGGACAAGACACCACGAGTGGCTGGTTGCTCATCGCTGACATGGGCAGTGGCTTTGTCAGGGGACACCAGCAATTTATTTTCCCACACCTGATCCCTCAGTTCCACTGCCATGAATGGGATTTTAATGATGAGGGGAAAACGCTGTGCAAAAGTCGGGCATATCAGCCAGAGCAGTGGTGTCCTGTGTGTCCACTGCATTCACCCTCAGCCTGCAAGGAATAAAAACACCTCCTGCTTGATCTGTGGGTGCTTATGAGTTAAACCATGCTCAGGAAATCTGTTTGAACCCCATTGGAGGGGTTTCCATCTCTGGCTCTGTGATTCCAGACACTCCACATTTAGCCCACCAAGCTGACTGCCCTTTAATTTGGGCTTCTCCTGGGGATGTCTGTCTCAAAAGGCTGAGCAAGTTGTGAGCCACCTTCATGTTCCCACTGTCATCTCACTCCCTATTTCCTTATATTTTTCCTGTTTTTTTCCATCTGTTTTGTCAAAGCTTCCCATGAAATGGCTGGCTCTGAAAGAAAGAAAATCTCCAGCACACAACCAACATGGCAGGAGGTTTCTGCGTGAGAAAAAGGGAAACAAAGGGAATAAATACAAAACCAGTGCGTCTTCCCAGCCACAGCACACTTCCCTTTCTATCTGTGTCCCCGTCTGTCCCAAGCAGTGCTGGGCAGGCAGAGGTGACAGCCCTGCTGCTGGGACTGTGGGAGTCTGTCGGGAGCAGCATCACCATTCCGGAGCGTTCCCCGTTCTCCCGCCGTGCCCTATCAAAGCAGGATTAAATCCTCCTGCCAGGCTGGGACTGTGGCTGCTGGCGGGGTCCTGGGAAGGTCAGGCTGTTTGCATTTTCCATTTGCCTAACGAATTAGGGCTCCTGAAGGTGGGATTTACAGGCAGCACTGCCAGGATGGAGCAGCCCTTGGCTGGCCCTTGTCCCAGCTCTGCTCCCTGGCTCTCCACGGCCTCCTGCTGGGTTCTGAGCAGCCCCAGGCTCTCCTGAGCAGCACTGTGACCTGAGAGTTGTCTTCAGAGGGGTCTCAGTGGGTGTTGTGAGGTTGGACATGTCCTGGTGCACAGCCTTCCTGTGGCCCTTGCTCCTGCAGGGTCGGTGCTCAAGCCCCAGCCATGCCCAGCAGTGACAGACAAAGCTGTGGCATCCAAAGGGGTGGGAAGCGATGGAAAGGCTCAGCGGTTTGAGGCTGGAAACAGCTCAAAGGAGAAGATGCAAATCCTCTGGCTGCAGCCTGACCCTGCAGCTTCCCCCCTGCATGGCAATTCCCTGCCACATCAGGGCTGAGCAGCCCTGTCTGGGCTGGAGGGCACAGGGAGAGGCTGTGCCGTGGCCCTGGGATGTCCCGAGCTCCCCCTGCCCCATGGAGTAAACAGAGGAAAGACGGAAGGGGGAAAGGTGGGATGAAAACTTTTCTGTCCCAAATCTCGTCCTGTCTGTGCAAACGTTCCCAGTGCTACTGGAAGGACACCAGCCAGTGCTGGCAGAAGGGTGTGCAAAGCCCCACCCGAAGGAAAATGAGGTCCCAAAGGCAGCAAACCTGGGATCCTGAGGGGAAACGAGTGCAGGGCTTTGCTCAGGGCTGGCACCAGAGCGGGAGTAGAAGGAAAACACAAGCTGACATGTTGGAAGGTCACCAGTGATTTATCCTGCTTTTATATCTGCAGAAAACATTTTTTTCCAATGGAATTAAGAGAGGAGGGATGAAAAAAATCCAATGAGAAATAATAATTAAAAATCTCAGGGCAGAAAGAGAGCAGGGAGCAGAGGCAGTCTGGCAGGTTCAGTTTTCACTTTCACAGTCCTTCCTGGAGCTGAAAACCTTCTCCTTCTGCTGACCAACATCCTTTCCCTGCCATAAATCCCCAACCCCAGGAGCTGCTGCTCACCTTTCTTTCCTCACCCCAGCCCCAGCAAGGCTTTATGAGGAGAGAGTGGTGTGAGACTGGTAGGAGCAAAAAGAGAGGAAGAGATGTTTTTTCTCCTGGGTTAAAATACCTCTTAGAACAGGGGGTTGGACCAGAAATCCCTTCCCATCCCAGCTATGCTGTCCTGTGACCACTGGGATATTTCTGAGGTCATGGTGTCTGCAAAAGGAATAAACAAATAAAATGAGTGGTCCACGGTGATGGAATGAAAAACAGGGTTTGGTATTGAGGCTGCTGGACGTGGAAATCTTCCCTGTTTCTCTTGGCATCTTTAGCTTCAGCACTGGTGAGCACTGACCAGGGACACCTCAACATTTTGAACTCACATGTTGAGTGTTGACAAGGCTTTTACAGGAGCAAGAGAGAAACACCAAATTAAAAAAAAAAATTAGAAAAAGGAGCAAAATATGTCATACCAAGCTTCAGGAACTGTAACCCCACCCTGAGCTCCAGTGCCAAGTGTTCCAACTCTGGCATCACCTCCCTTTGCCTGACAATGCCTCCCAGTTCATTAACATTCCAAGCTAAACCTGGGGAAGGGCAGGAAAAGTCAGGGATCACAGAGGGAATGAACTCAGAATTAGAGATGGACCTGAACCAAACCCCTGGGTCAGAGTAGAACTTCACAAAAGGACAAGCAGGGGGTGGAATTCTGCAGCTCAGCCCGATCTATAATTCATTATGTATCTCTGGTATTTCTAAGAAGGCTACAGCTGTGATATTTAAATGCCAAACCTTTGTGCATTTTTAGGCTCAGACTTGGGTTGTTGTTTTTGAGAAGCTGGAATAGTTTTCGCTCCTCCCTGCTTCCTGTTTAAAATGGAGAGGAAGAAAGGCCTGGCAGCATCCTAGAGATTAATTCTTGTCATTGTGACATCAAGGACATTTTGAATTAGAGAGTCTGGAGCTTGGAGCCAGCTGATGGTCGGTTCACCCTTCGTTTCCAGGTGGCTCTTCAGTGGGCAGGGAAAAATCGCTTTTCCCCCCCCAAACACACACCTTAACAGGCCAAACTTTGTCGTTTCCACGGCTCATGATTTCCACCACGTTTTTTCCCTGCGGATGAGCAGAACAAGGGAGCATGAACTGATATTACCAACCGAGCAGATGAGGAGGTTTGTGCGATGCACAGCAGGAAACAGGACAAGGGTGGGGAGAGCAGAGGCAAGAGGTGCTGGCAGTGGAGGGGAAGGCAAATGATGGGAAGTGTTTCAGACACACAGGGATCAGGAGGTGAGCAGAGGTGCTGGTGAGGTCCCCAGGGAACAGCAGAGGTGGTTGTGAGAGCAAACAGATGCTGAAATACCTGAATTTCCAGCCCTCCCACAGAGCTGGGGCACATCACCCAAACCAGGGCTGCGGCTCCTCAGCTGCTCTAAGGGGACACAGGCAGGGCTGCTGCTCCTCTGCCCCATGCAGGGGGTTCTGTCCCAATTCTCGGGGGAATTTGGCCCTTTTCCTGATCCTGTACAGCCTCACAAATAGGGAACAACTACAGGACCACTCACGGTGTCCTCACATCCCATTTCTAAACTTACAGTATTTTCTTTTTTGTTGTTTCTCACTCATTGTCAGGTATGTCAAAGAAATTTGTGAGCATTCTGGGGGCTAATAATTTTTATATAGAAAAGTTATGCATAATATGAAACAATTAGTTGAAATTCTTTTCATAAAAGCTGGAGCAATGCATTCATTGACATTTAACCTCCTCCTTCCCCTGCAATCAAAGTCTTTTAAATAGAAATTACATCAAATTTGACTCCGTTTTGGCAGTTATATCTTTTGAAAGAGGAAAAAAAATGTGGCAGAAGCGGGAGAAACATTTCTGAAGTAAAACAGACTGTGACAAAGCAATAAGTGTCTGCAGAGGAGAAGAAAAACCTTCTCAAAACCGATCCAGTGGAGCCCTAGAATTACGATGTCAAAGGAAGGAGCGCAAGGAAAGAGGTGAGAGAGGGGAAAAAAAATGTATCAAGAGAAATATGGATGGGGTGAAAACACAGGGATAACGCCCTTCCTAAGGCCCCGAGGCAGGGCCCTGCTGTCACCTCATGAACATCTGGCACAGCTGGAGGGCTGGGGCAGGCACGGAGCCCGCGGGGCTGCGGAGCTGAGGGGAGGGAGTTGGGAATTGATGCTTCTCCTTCAGGCGCAGCGTTGAGCAAACAGGGGCAGCAGGGACGAGGTGGGAAGAGGCTGAGTGAGGAAAAAATCACCCTGGGAGAGGGAAATGGAGAGGAAAGGCTGCACTCAGCCAGGACTGGGCTCACCTGAATGGGCATGACAGGTGGAGCAGCCAGGGCTGCTCTGCCAAGCCTTGATGGGAATTCCTGCTTTGCTCCTACAAAAGCAGCGTGGGAGAAGCAGGGCAGTGTCCATGGCTTTTCTGGTGTTCACAGAATATCCTGAGCTGGAAAGGACCCACAAGGATCATCAAAGTCCAACTGCTCAGGGCATCCTCAAGTGTCCCACCCTGTGCCTGGGATCCTTCTCCAAGTGCTCCTTGAGCCTTGGGGCTGTGGTTTGGATCCATACACCTGGCACAAGCTTCCTGGTGGACCACCTATTCCTAAATATTTTCTTCATCTTCTCTCCATGATTCTTTCTTGCTCCTCCTTAGGCGAGAGCTGCCTGAGGGTGGGGAGCAGTGGCTGGGGCTGGGCTGGGGGTGTCCCACAGCAAGGACTGGGGACGGGAAGATGACTCGTGGCTGATTTTCCTCTTGGCTGTTCAGGGAGAGCTTGTCTGGGGCGAGATTTCTTAAGTGCAGAAGGTAAAATCCATCACTGTCAAGAGCAAAGGGGAGGTTAGAGCAATATTGAATGGAGTAGGGCTTCCAGCTACTTTTTGCAACCCTAGGAAATAAATCTAAAAGCTTGAGGAGCTCTGTACTGTACATCTGTATTATCAAGGAAAATCTCAGGGAATGATGAGTCCTTTCCATTTCTGCTATATTTCTTCCATCTTTTTTTTCTTTTCACCCTTGATAAATTCGTGTGCAGGGAGGATCTAGAGAACATTGCTTGTGTGCTTTTGCCACAGCAACAGAATTAAAATTCCTGGAAGGTATCATGCCAGGATATGCAAATTGGGAAAGATTCAGAGTCTTCTTAACAGCTGGAATCCCCAGGCCTGCTGGACCAGCCAGGAGAGCTGCTCTGGGGGGTTGGGCAGCTGCACAGATGCAGAAACTTTTGCTCTGTTGTCAGAACAGGGTCCACACACATATTTTGGTCGCCTTTTTGTACAAAGAATATTAAAAACACAGCAAAGTGCCATCAGCATGACAGCAGCACTTCCCTTAAAATGGGAAAGAAACAAAGTGTGTTTAAAAAAAGAAGGGACCTGGCCAGATTAGACAGCCAAAGGAAGAGGCAGAGTAAATATACATTTAAATGTCACTTGAGAGAGAGGTGACTTTGCCTTGAACCTACTTAATCCATGACAACCACTCATTTCAAATGTGGGGCTCCCTGTGTGATGCTGAAAGTCCCAAATACGGCTCATGGAAACTGGATTATTGTTCCACTGGAGTGTTTGAACACCCCTTCCCTCACAGTGTGTCACCCCTCACCCTCTAAACCCATTCCTGCTTGACAAGCTTCAGTGCTTCCAGAAGCTGCGAGGGAATCAGTGACTCCTGTCCTCAGTCGTGCCCGAATCCCAGCACAGCCCAGGAGCAGAGAGTGCCCATGCAGACCCCGGCAGGTTGGATGTGCTGCTTCATTTTGCTTCTGGGCAGTATTAATTTTTTAAGGCAAGGTTGGATCTCAGACATTTGTCAAAGGATCGCTGGTGGAGCTGAGATCCAGCTCCTTTCTCTTGCCACTCCCTCATTGGTTTTTTTTTAATTCCTCCCTCATCCTAAACTGCTCCAATCTGTCCCAGAAATCTCAGCCTTCCTCTCTGCCTCCCCCGTTGGCTAAACCATCACACACTGTTGGTTGTCCTCTGATCCACAAAACGTGATGACTTTTCCAGAGAGTCCTGGAAATCCCTGGAATGTGGTTTTGGGCAGGTACAGCCACATCTTTGCCACCAGAAGCACAGGGGATGGTGTCCCACTGACCTGACATGCCACCCTGAACCAGCCTCTGAGGGAGAGAGCTCTGCTGGAGAGGCCATAACTGATGGTCCTTGTGTCCAGCCCTTGGTGGGAGCGGCCCCAGGAGGATATCTCCAGGGAATCAGCCTTTGGAAACACACTAGTGAAAAGCAACCTTTTCACGAACACTTATCAGAAGTTGTTGAGTTTGGGGCTTATTTTTTTTCCCTTTCTCCTTTTCTTCCGCTCTCCCTTAAAGGGAGAATAACTGAAGAGTTTATCTGTAATTTCCTCAGCAGGACAACTGCATTGAAGTGCCAAGCAGGATCCCCCATTGTATAAATCAATGCCTTTTCTCCCGAGCTTGGGCCTTCTGATAATCAACTAAACAAGAGCTGCTGCTTCCCTCACGGCTGTAATCAGCAAACAGGCGAGCACAGGAGCTTTCCCCATGCTAATGGGGGGACTGGGAGGTTGTTAATTTGACCTGCAGTGTGGATTTAGTCCCTCCTGCAGCGGGGCCGTTTCTGCAGTTATCTCTCCAAGTCCAGCCTCTGTGGCTTCCTCTCTTATTTCCAGCCCAGGCGTGCTCTGGGAACTATTACCATATTTATGAAGCTACCTGGACTCACTGAACATGCATGAAAGGGTTAGAAAGACCTATCTGGTTTACCAGCTGGGCAGCAGCATCTGCAAGGGAGAAAAAGAGGGGAAGGAGGGAAAAAAGAGAGGTGATTCTGCATTTGCTGGGTATGGATTGGCCCTCAGAGCAGCATTCATTAACCTGAGAAAGCACAACCACCCATCCTGGCCGGGTAAATCTGCCCTGGGTGACAAGCACCAGGTTAGCACAGGTCCCTGTGTGGATTTACCACAGTTCTGGGGCAAACCTCCCTGAGTGTGCCTGATTTATTGCATTATAGGGCAGGCAAGTGGAGAGCATGAGCTGGGGATCAGGAGATGCAGGGGACAGGCAACGAGAGGAGTCTGTGCTGCAGGTTCTAATTCCAGGCTCAGGAATGGGTTTAATAGGTGATTTTAGCCAAGCAAGAGGATTGTGATGATTATAACATGGCACATCTTCTGTACCAGATAATGAGCAGTGCTGAGAGGCCTTAAATCCTTGGACGGGACATGCTCAGGATCTGAAAAGCACGATCACAGCTGCTCCAATGAAAGGTTCCTGCTATGTTTTCCCTGCTATCTCTGTTATCACTCATCTAATCCCTCCGTGCTCCAGTAATCCTGAAGACAAAGGCAGTGAAAAATAGCCTTGAATTAAACAGTATGAATTCCATGAATATAATGTCTCATTGCAGAGTCCCTTGCTCGGCCTGAGGCACCGAGGGCTCGCTACTCCACAGCAAGGACATTTGGGGAGTGTGTCTTTTTGGGGAAGCCTGCAGGGGATTCCCATCCCTCCTGAGTTCACAGGCTCAGGTTTTAACCAGAGCACCTCTTGCAGCTGCTGGGAAGAGGCTCTTTCATCTCCATGTCTGAAGAGGAGATGACAGAGGGATTGCGTAGCGGGAAGAAGCAGCTACACAAGCCACAGGGTGGTTTCCTTACAGAGAACAGGTCAGATCTGCTAAGAATTTACTAGGCCTAAAGAAAAAAAATCACTGTAAAGGTTAGGAAAAAAGATATCTTTGGGCTCCTTGGGCTTGTCTTTCTGTAGTAGCACAGACATGAAGAAGATAACAGCGAGAGATGATTCACTCTGCTCGCTCTGGTGAGAGTGGATCGGCAGCTCCTTACGCCCTGTGCAAGGGAAAAGGAAAAAATATCGATCCAGAGTTCCCACATCTGTGATCTACACCCTTGTGCTTCCCCTAAAGGAAATTTATTGCTCCTCACCAGCAATAAATCAGAAGCCCAAGTTCCCTGCTCCTTCTCAGGCAGATGCACCGTTGTACAGAGCGAGAGCAACTCCCCGAAGTGCAGCACGTGAGGGTTTAACACACAGGCAAGCCTGGAGAACATTTCAGAGCTGGGAGAGAGACAGATCAGCTGCCAATATGCTGGAAAATAGCAAGTTTGAATTATATTTAATTCATTTAATAGCTGTATTTAGTTCGTACACTAATGTATAAATAGATATGTGTTTATACTAATATTTATAAATGTATGTAGAAATATGTCTTTGTAAATATATATTTATTAAAGCAAACTAAATGAATACATATTTATAAGGGAATATTTAGTGCATTTAATAAACATACACAACCTGCTGCCATTCTGGAGGATAAAACAAGGTGAAGAAAATTGAAAGCAAACCTAAGCAAAAAATAAACCTTAGATTGACACTTTCTTCCTAATGGATCCCAAAGCTCTGTTTTACTCTAATTTCCACACCAGTGAGAGATTCGGTTCTGATGTGCAGCAGTTTCTGAGATGAGATGCAGTAATTGTGCAACCAGAATAGCAACACCATGGCTGAGTGCAGGCTGGGAAGGAAAAGACTGCTTTTCCAATGGAACATGGACAAACCCTGGGTGGAATTATTCCCGGTTTATAGCGAGTGAAGTCCTAAGCACAGTATCGAGCTGAGGGGATGTCTATAGTGCAGGGCTGTATATAGGGGAAACAAGCTTTATAGAGTTGGATAACAGCAGTTTGGAGGTCGATGAGGACTAAAAAAGGAAAAAAGTGGAATAAATTTGCCCACTCTGAGCAAAGTGCTGCTAGTTTAAAGTGAGCTTGGGTACTTTCCCAGCAGTGCTGCTGCACAGCCACTGAATCCTGGAGGAGTTCAGAGAGGCTGGCATTTGGCTCTGACCCCGGGGTTAATTTAGCTGCTCTTGCAAAATGAGAAATAGGAACCCAGGTCCTCGTCTCCTTTGCTCTCCACTCAATTGAGTGACACCGAGGTAGAACTGGTGTGAGCAGGAATGGGGATCTCTAATGAACGGGAACTGCCAGGAGCTCTGCGGTCCTTGCAGGAGGTGTCAGGATGATGGCTGCTCAAAACCCACTGGCACAGGAGGACGGAGAACATTTTGGCTTGGGTTGTTTCCCAAAGTCGTTCTGGAAACAGCTGGGATATTTACTGCAGGAATTCAACCCTGAGATAATGGTCCCTGGGATCCACAGGTATCAATTTCTCCTACATGTTTCCCTCCAAAGGAGTTTCTCCAAGGCCCAGTGGCAGAGACGAGTCTGGGGCTGTTCTGTGTGTGAGGTACGGATGTCCCCTCTGGTGTGACACCCCAGACACGGCCACACAGGGGTGCTGCACTGCCCATTCCCAGCTCTTCCTCACCCTCCTGACCCATAGATTTCCTCCCTGCCATCACTTCCCGAGGTGATTATTCCTCTGTGGCTGTAGATTACTTTTGCCAAAACCTCATCCACACCTTGCTCAAAGGGTTCAAAGCTGCTCTCAGCCTGAAGCTGCTGGATTAACACCAGGTCTTGACTTAATCCTGCTCAGGCAGTCCATCCCAGCCCCTCTCACAGCCACCTCTTCTAATCCTGCAGCTATTTTCCCAGTCCTTCAGCTTTCCAGGCCCTGTGGTCTCTCCCCAGGCATTGCATGGAGCAGACACCGATTCCAGACATTTGCTCAGGTGGAAAACTACTCCAGAGACACATTTTTCCCCCTTTTCTTTTAACCCACCAGCCTTTGGAGGAGTTCCATCTGATTTCAACACACAGGGGACTGAGCTGTGATTGCCAGAGGTGGGGATGGATGCAGGAGCTTTGCTCTTTCCCTCCCCACAGGCAGGAAGCCGTTCAGCCAGATGCCTCGGAGCGAGGATCAGGTCATCCCGGCGCTGGCTCAGAGGCACCAACCCCTCTCTCATCACTTAGATTTAAATCAGAGCTCTTTTCCCCACTCCAAGGGCTCATTAGTGCCCCCGGGCTCATGATAGGAGCAGTAGAAATGGAGTATCCCTGCCAGTTTGGGATTGTTATTTCTGTCCTACTCAGTAGGAAAATGGAGCCCTGCTTGGTTTGGTAACTGGATTAAAACAAACTGCGGCGCAGGATTTGATCTCAAACACTCTGCTTTGCAGCAGTGTGGTTTAACCTAAGTCTGTCCTCTCTTCCAGTGCGAGAGAAACTTCCTGGGATCAACATCTGTCTCAGCACTGCCTGCTCCATGTTCTGGATGGCTCCATGAGTGAACACTTTTCAAATGCTATCAATATTTTATGAATTTCTATCCACTTACTTTAATGGGGGATTGTAAAAGCATTTAACCACATTACACCCAATCTCTCAGACACTGCATTATTTCAGCAGAGATATTTTATTAGGAGCAACTGGCACAGCTGCTGGGATATCGTTTAAATATATATATAATATATATATCTCTATTTCTCAAACCAAATGAAATCAGAGAGCAAGGAAGGGGAAATAACCATGGAAACTCTGTGTCTCAGGCTTGTTCTGATGCTCCTGAAAGGTTTCATTTGCTGTGATTTGCATGGCTGCAGGTAGGCTCTTTATGGGACTGTTTTTATAGACTAGGCTCAGACTGGAGTTTGGATATCTGATGCTCTAAATCCAGATGGAAAGAAGTCTCAGCCTCAGGCTTTGCTCACTGAGGACACCCCAAATCCCCCTGACTGACCAGGGCTCAGCTGGGAGTTTATTTCCCATTTTGCTCCTGCTGGCCACCAGCAGGCACAGCCAGGACAGTTGATATCAGCCATGCCAAGCAGGAACCTTCCAGACATTTCAAGGTTTTTGCCAAGAGACCCAGAAGTCCCTGCTCTGCCCCCACCTCTGCTTTAGCAGTGAGTGAGAGGCTTGTGAACACCACGGAGCCCAGGAAGGCCACCCTGCCTCAGAGCAGAGGATGAAGATGCCACTCTCTCCTTCTCTCCCCCCCTCCATCCGTTGTTTATTTCCAGCACCGCACAAAGGCCTTTAAAAACCCATTGAGCTGCTTTTGACCGTGTCTCTGTTGGGTAAATGAATTTATGGTCTGCCAGGCTGATTTATGGCTGCCTGTGGTTCCTGGAGCAGGAGGGCTGGTGATTTTCTACCTCCAGCCATGCGGGACAGGAGCTGTGCTGATCCAAGAGGCGCCGATCGAGCCGGGATGATTGATTCCAGCCCGGAGAATTACAGCAGGATCCCGCTCACACCCCGCAGCCGTCGCGGGGCAGAGGAGTCTTCTGCCATCAAACACACCAAGTCTGAAGCCTGGGGAGCTGGAAAATTTTGCCCTTCCTAATTCCTCCTGTTACCCATAAAATCAGGCAGCTGTTCAGCCGTTTCTCTCGAATCCATGGATGTTAAAACAACATCCAAGCTGGTGTTCCTGGCTGTCCCTCCTGTGCCTCAGGCAGGGCAGAAGGAGCAGCTCCCCAGTGCTACAGACGGAATCACAGAATCCTTTGGGCTGGAAAAGACCTCCAGGATCATCGAGTCCAGCCTTTGTCCCATCGCCACCGTGCCAACCAGAGCAGAGCACTGAATGCCATGTCCAGACATTCCAGCTCCGGTTGGTTCCGATGGACTCGAGCACCTCATCGGGTTTGTCCTTCAGGATTTGTGCACTCAAGGAGTCTCCCTTCATCACTCACTGAGGTTCTTAGCATCAGCTGATAAAATATATTATTATATTAAATGCATATAAATTTTTATTACAATTAAAATAATGTTAATCATCATTATATTAAAATTTATTATTGAAATCTTGGAAAATTCTGTTTTTAGATGGCAAACTGAATTTTATATAAAGTTCCATATATAGTGGTTCAAATTGTTGTTTTAAAACTTTTCTATCAAATACTTCCAAGCCAGAAATAAACCATCATAGAGATTTCTTTTTGTGGGACAGATAACACACACACACAAACCCAAAGTTTGTCCTCCTGTGGAGTTCTTTTTAAATATTTTGGTGGCAAATGCTACAGTTTTCATCCAAACACCCTCCTCCTCCATGCCAATATCCAGCCAAGTTTTATTTCCAAACCTTTTCTACATTGTGACTCCTAATCAAAGTCAAAGAGGTATAAAGAATAAGAAATTCAGAATTTCTCCTTCCATCTGTCCAGGAAGGAAGGTCACAAACTACAGTAACTTCTGGACCTATTCATCAAACTCTTGGAAGTCACAACTCCCAGATTAAAAGAGCAGTGATTGATGATACCTTTTCCAGGGGTTACATTGAAAAAATGTGCTCCTTATAATGGAAACAGAGAAGAAATTAGTTCTCCTATCTCTCTTGAGTCTTAGTGAAAGTGGAAAACTGCAGATAAGAGGTTAAATCCCAAAATCTTTCCTTCCCAAATCTTGACCACTGAGCTTAAAAGTTCTTTACTCATATTCCTCCTTTTACATTTTCTCTCCATGTCCCTTGCTTAAGGAGGTTTATACCCTTGGCTCATCCTGATTGCTTTAGCTACTTCAAAATAGGATACTTTTAGTAGAAACTTTAGTGAAGTTCTTTTCATATTTATTGGTCCAGGACCAAATAAAAGCTGTCATTCAAGTTTCACAGACAACCTTTCTGACTTTTAACAAAAAACTTCATCGTTTCCCCGTGCCTTTAGTCTCACACCTCCCTGTCACGCCTCGGTCTCATGAGGTGGTCAGGCACCGCAGTGATCAAATTTAGGCAAAATAAGGAAATATTTGTGATATGACTCATTAATACCAGAGGCCCCTGGGTGCAGCCGTGCAAAGTCACCCTGTGAAGTCACCATTCATCACTCTGGCAAAACAGGGGAGAAGAAAGACGGGGGATATAAAAGAGTGGCCTGGATAAGATGCAAACTCTCCGACGTCGGAGGAGCTGCGTGGCGGTGAAGGACTCCTCGCTGGCAGCCCCGGTGACAGGGCTGCTCTCACCAGGCTGTTCTGACAGCTCTGAGAGGGTGAGATCAAAAGGCACTGCTCTCTTCAAGGCCTGGACCCACAAAGGAGGAGACAAAGCTGCCAGGAACACAAAGGCAGGGCTGCAGCAGCGTCCCCAGGAGAGCAGGGACACCGAGGCAAAGCCATGCAAAGGAGATGCGTTACGGGCACGGAGCTTTTGTCGCAGCTTTGTCCCCAAGCACGGGGTGTTTTCAAAGCAAAATATGGCTTTCATTGTCAAGAGAAGCGGCTTCTAAGTTACTGCTCACTGTTGTTTGACAGGGGCTCTGAAGTTGGGGTGGGAGGTACAAACTCGGGCTGCCAGCTGCTCTGTTGGCATTTATAAGGAATATGGGAAGGATCTGATCAGGATACACTGAGAGAGCCAGGTGTTGATCCAGGCTGTGTGGCCCTCACTTGATAAAAAGGAAGGCATGGGCTGGTCCCTTGGGAAGAGTTTTGTCACAGGGTTCACATCCAGGGCTAAAAGGGCAACCAAACAGGATGCCCCGCTCCGGTGTTTGCAGACTTGTTCCACTCCACAGTGTGGAAATCTCTGGAAATAATGTGGAAACGATAAAAATCTGTTCTTATTATAAGCAAATACCGAATAACGAAAAGCAGAGGAATAAACAGCACGGTTCAATGACAGCATCTCTTCACTCAGCACCTGCAGAGCCAAGCCCAGCCCCACGGCCAGGCTGGCTCACGGGGAGCCAGGGCAGAGCTGCATCTCTGAGCAGAGCCCTTGTGGCTTCCCTGCGTCGGAGGCACCCACCACTCGCAGAGAAATCCCTGCACGTGCCACGTTCCTGCGAGAGAGCCCAGACGTGAAATATGAGAGTGATCACAGCTTAGCCGGGGATGCCAAAGGAGTCTGAGGAATGCTGGGCGTTCGCCAGCCAGTCACTTACCACTCACAAGATGAACAATTATCCAAAGACAGATCAGTGTTGTGCAATCTCTAGGAAGGCATCAGGCTGCCATTCCTACGCTGGATAAACACCACCTACATTGCTTCTCCAGGATGACAATAGTGTCTCTGTTTCCATCGCTTCACTAGGAAATCTCTGGCATCTCCTCGGGGCTGCCAACCGTCTCTCCAGGGTCAGAAAGGCTGGGGTGAAGGTTTTCATTCTCACCACGCTGCTTTCCTGCACTGTGTGTAACCCCACTGGCCCCATAACCTTGGGCACCAGCCCAGGTGGCAGCCCAAAGCCTCACCCAGGCTACGCCTTTTCCATCATAACATTCCTGAATAGGCAGGACCTTTCTGCTCCTGTCTTGTAGCCCGAATTTTTGTCCATCCTCTCATTTTGTGTCTCATAACCACTGCAGTGGTCAGTGGTCAGCAGTCAGTCCTTCCTTCCGGTGTGAATAAACGCAGCCTGGCTGCACTCACAGCTCTCTCCAGGGCAGGGATGCAGGGATCCCTTTCCCAGCCCACTGCTGTCAGTGTGTCATCCCTGCAGATCCCCCCCTCCCGTGGCACCCTTTCCCTGTCGCTTGGAGCATATGCTGCACATCCCTGCTTTCACAGTCCATCCTCACCCTCCCTCGCCCTCATCTGTCACCCAGCCTGGAAAGGTTGGTTCTCACCTTCAGTGGGCCCCTGGTGCCAGCCTTGCCTCGCCCACTTCTTCCATCCCCAAATGAGTTATCCTTGTGTTTCTCCCATCCTGTTCCTCACGCTTTCTGTACCATCCACAAGCCCATCTCATCCTGCTCCTTCAGAATGCTTCCTGAATCAAACCCACCATTGGGATGTCTGCAAAACCCATGGCAATTACTTTGCTGATCCAAATCATGTTGTTATTTCCCTACATTCCTGTATCTCATGCATTTCTTGCTTTATACCTGGATGGGAAGCACTCTGAAACAGTGTCTGGATTTCATTCTGTGTGTGCAATACCCAGCACACACATGGCCCAGTCCCATCCGTCCTGGACTGGATGGTCCTGAAGATCTTCTCCAAACTAAATGATTTTATGATTTCGATGATTTCTAATTTTGTGCATTTTTGTAGAAATACTGTTTATGGCTTGAAGAAGGACTACAGGAGTTACTTGAGTTTGAGAGGAAAACTCAAAAAAAGGATAGCAGAGGATGTGCCAGGGGCAAGTGAGTATAAATAGTAAGAAATTACCATTGGATCCTAGAGCACATCATCACATATTCCTAAAAATGAGAGCATTTTTGCTTAGTTGTATGACTGGTAAGAGCATCTGTGTCTTCACCAGAAGAGCAGCCCTCTCTAGGCTGAGGCCGGGAGAAAATTTCCAGGAGGGATTTCATTCTGACAGCCTGGCTCAGGACAAATCAGCCATCAGTCACTCCCCTCTGCTGCTGCTGTCCCTGAGCCCTGCAGTACCTGCATCACCCTCTCCCATGCTTCCCAGCCCTGGCTGGTGCTGTATCCTCTGTCCACGCCACACCCAGGCTGGGAGGGAATTTGGCTGCTGACCTGTACAGACCCCACCCCACCCCAGACCCCCGTCTGCTCCAAGCTGGACCTTTGCAAGGGAGAGGCTTTCCCAGAGTGTTATTTCTCATTCCAGACAGCAAACATTGCGGTGTGACAGCTCCTGTCACTCCAGCCACCTGGAGTCTCGCATCCGAGATGGGAACCAAGCTGGGGAGCCGGGCTCTGCTTCCCCTCTGGCTGCACGGCCCTGAAATAACAGGTCTGGGATGGCAGCGAAGGGGAGGGGAAATAATAACCCATCTCCTCTGTCATTTGGCAGGACCCCCACTGATCCCATGTCCGTTGGCTTCCCGGCAGGAAATCACACGGCACTTAAAGCCTTTGGTCCAGGCTTTCTCTGTAAACTTAATCCTTATAAAATGTTTCCTGAGCTCCCAGAGCCTGGAGGCCTTTTAGAGGCTCCCTGAGAGGATGCAGGGGGAAACTGCACCAGGCAGAGAGCAGGTGAACACTGGACTTACTGAAAGCAGCTGGAAAGGCTCCCAGGGGAATGGGAGTGTGGCTCCTGGCTGGATGCTGGGTGCCCACCAAGGCTGCTCCATCACTCCCCTCCTCAGCTGGACAGGGAGAGCAAATACAAAGAAAGGCTTGTGGGTCGGGTGAGGGATGGGGAGTGATCACCCAGCAATTGCTGCCATGGGGAAAACACACCTGACTCGGGGAAATTAGCTTAATTTATTACCAATCAAATCAGAGCAGGTTAATGAGAAATGAAAATGAAATCTTAAACATCTTCCCTCACTTCTCCCTTCTTCACAGACTTAACTTCACTCGGATTTTTGTGGTGCAGGGGGACAGGAATGGGGAATGCTGTCACTTCATCACATGTTGTCTCCACTGCTCCTTCCTCCTCAGGGGGAAGGCTCCTCACACTCTTTCCTGCTCCACCATGGGATCATTCCCACAGGAGACAGCCCTGAGAGGGTTGTTACTCTCACATATTCTTACTTCTCTCTCCAGCTGCAGTTGCTGCCCTGTAGCAAACTTCCCCCTTTTCAAATCTGTTATCCCAGAGGTGCTGCCACTGTCCCATTGGCCAGCAGTGGGTCCATACTGGAACCAGTGCATTGGCTCCACTGGACAGCGATCAAGCTTCTGGCACCTTCTCCAATAAACCTTTCCATCCAAACCCAGGCCAGGGCACAACTAAACCACAAAGCCAACACCCAGTGTTAGTTTGAGCAATTCCCAGGGACAGGCGGCACTTCCCTGCCTCACATTTCCCATTTGTGCTCAAGTCACAGTCAGGGTGAGGTAATGCCAAAAGGTGAATTTAACATGAAAGCTGCCACCTGTGAAATCAAAATGATGGTGCTCTTTATGGAAACAGCATTACATGGATTTTGTGTGAGGATTTAGGAGCAGTTATACATCGGTCTTTGCATCCCTGCTCTTCCCTGGGGTTTGCATTCCTCAGCTGGACTTCAATTCCCATCCCACTCTGTGCTCCTCCCTCAGATCAGGTGACTGTCGGAGTGACATCTGATTTAAAACTACTCTTTGAAAGGCTGGAGTCTCCTAAGAGATGGACATTCTTATTTGAAGCAAACTCTTATTCTTTAGTCTGTACTTGTAGCTCTAAAAGGAATTGGCATGGAGATGGATTTTATGCACTCATAGCCGAGGAGTGGGAGAATTTCTGGTGCAAAGCTTTCATTCTGGAGGTAGAAAAAGTGCACATTGTTTTCCCACTGTATAAATAAGATATTAACAACCCTCCAGGGAATCGCTGGACTTAAGGCACTTATGGGCAAACAGCAGGAAATAGTGAACTCCCTCCTGTCTCCAAAAAACAAAGTTTGGGATACCTTTGAACGTCCCCAAAACACGAACTGTAAGCTGTACAGCCTTCTCCTGGATTTTTGCCCTGCAGTTGCAACCTGTACCCTGCCTGATGTGTTTGTTGGTGTCCGTAACCGGATCCTGAATAATAATTCCCCTTTATTTGCTTGCAGCTGCAATCCCCAATAGCATCTAAATTGGATCCCAAGGGTCCCAAATATTGTTTCTTCCTAGAAATACGTCAAGTCTGCCCAACCCTAGTGGATATCCACGTGGCTACCTCATACAGAGTGTCTGCAGCAGTTTTTGGGAACATTTGGAATGTATTTCAGAGAGGAATAACACAGCTCTCTGTTTGAGAGATGGGGACATTCCACGGAAGTACTCGGTGTTCAAAAATTAATGGATGCCATTGATTGAGTTTATCCTAGTAAATGAAAGAAAAATTTTGCAATTTTTAGGCTAGAAAAGGTACATTTCCTCACATGTACATTACCATCTGGCGTGGAGATGTATTAATATCTTGCAATATTTAGGTCATAAATCAAATCTAAGCCCTTATTGCACATTCAGAGAAAATTACTTTCTAGTGACATATGGCATAACCTTCAACTTCTACAAATTAATAAAATTCTAGCACATCTACTCAAATTCAGATATTTTGCACCAACATTTTATTTTTATGGATGCTGTTAACTACTTGTGATGTTGGGGGTCTTAGGTCAGTGCAGAGAGTTTATTGCAAAGCTAAAGGAAATTGCCTTCCAGTGACCCAGGGGGTGAACTCCCACTCCCACCACAGGAGTTCGGATCTTCCTGGCTCTTGATGCCACAGGACACCAAAATTATATGCTGGAGCCTATTAAAGGGGTTTTAGAATGAACATGGTCATATTTGGTTCCAGAAGTGCTTCTGAAGGGAACCAAGCCTGTTGAATTGAGTGGATTTAACCCACGCCTTGCCACAACACACTGGATACAATTCCTGTTTTGAACAGTCTCTTTGTGACTGCAGAATTCATCATGCAAAAATCAGAGTAGATGAGCAATTTGTCTTTCAATAATAGAAATAATTTTATACAGCTGAGTAATAAACTAGAAGGGAGAAAAATCTTGCTTTACAGTGTCTTGGTTAAGTGTTACTTTTTAAATTTAGTCTTATTTGCTAATTTTTGTAAAAGCTGTATTTGCCTGAGTCAACTTTCTCTATTATAGCTGTGCAAAAAAGCGCTGAAATTTGCTGCTCTCAGGCTGAGCTGTCAGGATTTGGGTCTATTGGCTACAAGCATGAAATTCCAGACAGAAGATGCCACATGATGTAAGTCATTCTCTTCTGGCTCCTTGCCCACGCTTGCAACTCTCTCACCAGCTCATGTATTTTGATTAATTACCATGTTTGATTTACCTCTTCAACCCAAAGCTCTTCATCTGTCCAGTTTGGTCCCCAAATCCATCTGGCTGTGCCACCTCCCCTTGGGTTTGCTGCAGCTCTCTCAAAGCCCCATCAGACTTTCCCTGCATCTCAAGATCTTTCTCATCACTGCTCTGCTCCTTCCATCCCTTCCCTGTTCCCTGGGGAACACAGGGTAAGGATGGTTTTTGACTTCTCATTCCCCAAAAGGTCAAAAAAGTAATGAAATCCAAACTATCCGAATCTGAGTCTCTCCCCTCCTCTTTTATTAATACCCCAAAAACATTCCTGCTTTGGTCACCATGTCACATTTTTGCATTTTCCTCCCAGTCTCGCTGGATTCTTTTCCCCCTCAGTCTTTTTCTCCCTTTCTTTCTCACGCTTCTTCCAGCGGATAAAAGCCCAAGCCGAAGTGGCTGGAATTTGAGGTTGTCCGTGTTAATGTCGCAAATTAGGGGCTTGTTTTTAACAATAAGAGCAATTAGTCAGCAGAGCGGGTTCCTGAGAGGTGCAGTGAGTCAGCCGCTCTTGTGGAGCTGCCTGACTTTATCCAGGGCTGTACTTTGGGATTAAAATCCCGAGTTCTGCGGGGAGGATCACCGGGTGAGCTCCTGCCGTTCCCGATTTCACCCGGTGAAATCCTGCCTGGATTTCAAGTTCAAGGCTTTTCATCTCTTTCCTCCTGCCCAACCTCATCCTGCTTTCCATCCTCTGCTCTTTTCATGTCCTCTTGTCTTCTCCCAAGCACTTTTTCACAAGGATTTTTTCGCTAGCTCAGAGTTCCGTGGGTTCCTGCATGGAGATCTTGGCATCTGACTTCTTTGGAGTGAGTTTGGAGATGTCTAGCATCACAAACCAGCTCAGATTTCATCCCTTTGGACACAATATTGGCATTAAATAGGGCAATACAGAAGATTTCTGAGCTGTTCTTCTTCTGATCTTCCCCATGTCTGTCACTGGTCCTAACCCAGCTTGATCAGAGGGAGGAGGCAGAATTCCAAGGACTCCCAATCTGGGAAATTCATGCAGGAGAAAGAGAAAGAACTACTTAGAATGATCTGGGAGGAACAGCAATAATTCATGTGCTCTTCCCTGGCATTTTTATTAATAGCTTCTGGAGACAGGATAGTGACCTTGGTGGTCTTCTCTTCCTCTGGTCTGGCATTTACAGGTCAGGAATAGCAAAATGATCCATGTAAATAATCATAGCCAATTCCACACGATTTTAAAATTATTTACAAATATATGCATGAACTTCACCCAAAGCTCATATCTTACTGGCAGTTTGGGTTTTTTCACAATGCAGAAAACATTTATACATCTCCCGTTGGGCTCAGGTTCCTCTAATGATTCTTTTCCTTTCTTTTCCTTGCAATGCATTCTGAGCAAATATATTTCCTGTAAAACCTGTGGCTGTTTCACAAAGTCAGACCCTGGGAGGAAACTTTTGCACATTTCTTTACTGAATTGAGATTTCTGTGGCCTCCTCCCCCCTTCCCTGCCTCCCTCTCTAACCCCAAACTCCTGGCTTTGAGGACTCCATCCAATCAAAGCACAAAAAGTTTAAACAAAACAAAAAAAGAAAACTGAAGTCAGATGTCAGGAAAAGATTCCTATCGGTGAGGTCTGCCCGAGTATGGAATAATCTCCTGTGGGGAGCAGTGGGAGTCCATTGCTGGGATAGATTAAAACGAGATGAAACTAAAATCAAAATCAATATCATCATTAAAGGAAGCAGCCTGAAAGGCTGAGGGATGGACAGGAAAATTTGATGCCCCCAGAGTTTAAGAAAATGGCTGTGACCTGCTGTCTGGCATTTAACAAGGGGTTTGATCACAATCACACTTGGAAGATGGAGGGTTTTTGCAGCACTTTGTTGTTTTTTTTTTTTTTGGTGTGTGTGTGCTTTTTTGAGCAGTTTTTGCTTTGGGGAGGAGAGCAGTTTTTGCTTTGGGTATAGAAAACTCACAATATTTAATATGTTTTAAACAAGAAGTGTAAGGAGTATCAGTGATAAGGTAATTTATTAATTGGGATTTTCTACACTGAGGAAACAGCTCAACATGCAGCACTGACCACGGATAATCCCAACAAAGAGACTGTTTGGGGCTGTCTGCTCTTCCTTGCAGAGCAGTTTGGAGCATCTGGACCTGTCTTAGATTTCAGGATCTGTCCCTGATATCTCCTGGCTCAAGTGCATCTATTTAAGGTCAGATTTTTCCAAGCCCAAAAGTAAATTGGACCAGATGCACAAATAAAAGAAAAAACAAATAAATCGTTCTGTTTTCTGAGGGTGGGGAAGTTTGGCCTTTGGTGTGGGCATCTGCTCACTGCTCTGTTTCCATATTTTCACTTCTTTGGAAGAATTTCACATCCTGATGGGGTATTTGGGGAGGGCCAGAGTGCTCCCGTTTAACCAGACACAGCAACTCCCAGAAATGAGCAGCGGGTCAAAGGACCCAAAGGCCTGGTAGCACTACAAATATTGCTGCTGAATGTTTGGCACTGAGAAGTCCTCCAATTACTGCATTCACTCAGATAGAGACACTTTACACCTGATCTCCTAAAGGGGACGGGTGTTTCCATTAGGAAATACCCATCGACAGACCCAGCTTCAAAAACCAAAAAACTTCAAAAAGAATACCATAAAACGTCAAAAAACAAAACCAAATTGCTCCCCAATAGGAATAACACCCTGGTGTTGCCCTCCACAACCCAGAGCCCTGTTCTTTTTGTCACAATCCCTTCAAACAAAAACAACAATGAAAAAACAAGCCCCTCCAAGCTGTCAGAAATGCACCACTTCGTTTTTCCCACAATATTCCCCCGACACCAATAATTCCTGGTGCTCCCCACGTAGCTCCTTGCAGTTCCCCACCTCTCTTCTCCTCGTGCACTGGCTCTGACAGCCTGGATAAAGGATAGCAGAGAGTGTGTGTTAGCTGCAAAATAAAGTCATGTTTTATTGTCCTGACCTCTGTAATGCCAGATGTAAATCAGCCAATTGCCTTTATTAATGATTTGTAGACAGCAGTGTTTGAACAGAACGGTTTTGTTTTATCCCAGGGAGGAAAAAAAAAAATAAAAAGGAAAAGAATCTCGGCTCCCAGAGATTGATTCCTGCTGTCAGGAATCATTAGGTGTTTGGTGCTTCTGGAGGTGCTGGGCTGTGGGCCCACGTTGGATAATCCCTCAATCCCTAAATCATTTCACTGTAAACATAATCTTTGAATAACAAAGTCGGCGTTGGGTACGTGCCAGGATCCCAGGATGGAGCTTGTCAAACCACTTCTCCAGTCGCCTTTGGACGTAAAAGGCTTCAAATCCCGAGTGCTTGGCAGGGCTGGGGATGCTGAATCAGCAGTGGAAAAGCCACCTGCACCTGTTCTGTCCCAAAACCTGCCCTGCTTCCACCTGGGAAGTGAGGAAATCCCTGCTGGGGTCACACCAGAGTCTGACGAGCTTGTGCTCACTGAGTCATCTTATTCCAGCAGCAAATCGTCCATCCTAATAACAGTGGCTGCCTTTGGCTTGGGAGCTGTTTGCTGCCTTGGGATGGATCTTCCTCCTAGACCTGGACAGGGATCTGAACTCTTTCTCTGGGACTGAAAACACTGCTTTGCCAATGTCTTGTCTATCCAAGACCCCCACTGCAACTCCATAGCCCTTGGGGCTGCTCCCTTCCCAGGCACTGGGCAGAGGGAGTCTGATCCCTCTGGGACGTCTGGGGGATGCTGGGGAGGGGATGCAGCTTCCCTGGGTTTGTATGGCACAGGAGGGATAGGTGCTTGGTACTGCACATGGCTTATGCTGAGATTCACTGTGATCTGAAAATATAACAGATCTCTTTTTGAAATATGTTTTATTACCTTTCTATGTATCCCAGAGTAGTGAGGACTTGTCAAAAATATCCTTTACTTATTGGGTATTAGTGAGATTGAGAAGACTTTCCATGCAGCACTGAATGGCAAGAGAACAGCCCACATTTTCCTCATGTGAAAGTCTCTTTTAGGGATTATACCAAAGGAGACTTTGATGCAATGCAGAACGCGTGTTTACAGAAGGATTTATGGAAAGGTTGTTTATTTGGGGACACAGATGACCAAGAAGACCAGTCTGGACCAACCTGTTGAAAAATAAAGAGTATTTGCCATTCCTCGGGCTGCGGAGGGCTGACACCAGAGCTGGCAGCAGCCCTGCTTCCCTTTTCCCCCAGCAGGGAGCACAGAGGCTCATGTAGCTGAATGAGGGATCTCTGTTTTCTTGGAGGACAGACTGGAAAAGACACTTTTTCTCAGCCTTAGCCTCACTCTGTATCACCCAGAAGCTGCAGAAGGAGGGTCAAGATTGTCTGCTGCTTTTAACAGTCTGATTACCAGGCACCTTCCTCCAGTTCCCTGGCTTTTCCAGGTCTGTGCATGCCCACTGGATTCATGCTGGAACTACATTTTATACTATTTACTGTTTATTGGCTCTTTAGCTGCCTTGCCCAAGAGATTTATCCCATCCCAAACCAGCTGAACTCTCCTTGTCACGTTTCTGAGCCTGAGCGAAGGCAAGGGGAGCCTCTCAAATGGTCTCTGCACCCACCCCCCTTGCATTTATCTGGTCTGACCTGGGGTGGCCAAAGCTGTCACGCTGCATTCCTGATAAAAGGACATCGGGCCTTTGCATAATGCCATTAATATCTCTTGATCTCCGGGGGGAATCCTCTGCCTGGTACATCCCAGGATATCGCTTGACATTTCCGCGGACACGGCTCCTTGGTGATTCGCAGCCCTGCTTTGATCAGCTCGTGCTCGCCCGTGTTTCCCCTCCCGTGACATTTGCAGAGGATGTGTTCCCAGTCCCAACACGTGTAACAGTGGGAATGACAGCATCACACCCCAGCCCCCCGCTCCAGCCCTCGGGATCATCCAAACCTTCCTCTCCGCGGCGCCTGGCTGGGAAATCTTGTCTCCCGGCACACAGAGGCTTGATCACTGCTGAAAAATTGCAACCCAAGGTCATTCGTGAAGAAATCTTTATTAACTTCCCAAGAAAACAACTCCTCTTTCAATTTTATCCGTTATTATCTCTCCTCTAACCCCCAGCAGAGAGGAGTTTACAAGTCTTATGTTAATTCTCAGCAAAACTAATGAAACTCATACGGCTCTGTGGAAATATTCCACTGAAATCAAGATTGGTTAAATACATTAGTGTGCCTTTCTTTCTTCAAAAAAAAAAAAAAAAAAAAATTCCTCAGAGAAATGAAGTTAGTCTGGATCCATCTGTCTTTGGAAATGGAGCTGATGAGAATGATTCTGGAATGTCAGGATATCTGCTGACAGGAATGCGTCTATTTTAGGTATTTACGTAGTTCATATTGTTTTAGCGTGTGAGGCACATCATGGCTGGCAAAGTGTTCGTTTTCTACAGGCTCCTGCAAGAAGTGAGATGGTGCCCATCTTAGTGATGGCAACATTTTAGTGATGGCAACACTCATGGCCGTGTCAGAAGTATCTGTGACAGAACTAAACCCAAGTCTTTGCTCACATTTCCTGGTGGCTGTGACCGAGGGTTTCAGTCATTTGCCTCAGCATTTATCTTCCTTTTAGGCTTCTTTCCCTGGGCACCCTTGCACGTAAATGCTCTTTGGTTCTGTGTGATGACACAGGAAGAGCCCTCACCTTCTTGTAGCTGAGCTGGGACTTGGTCACTCCCAGGGAAAAGAAAGGTTGCGTGGACTTCTTTCCAAATGAAAAAGTCTTCCTTTTATTTTTCTTTATTTGACATTTGCCCTGTCACGACTTTGACCCTGCCCTGTCTGGGGGCTGCAACCACCCCTCAGAGAGGCTCTGTGGCTTTGTCCCTTTGGCCACTGTCACTGAGCAGCTCTGGTGGCTCCTTATCGATGCCACAGCCAGGTCTTTTAATGCTCCCACTAAAACACACTGATTAAATTATGTCCCTAATTGCTTTCCTCGTTGCACAGACATAAAATTCCTTTCCCTAACAGAGTGCTGAACTATTTCAGCCTGCACATCTCCGGCTCAACTTTCTCCAGCAGCTAAAGCACCTTCCCTGCTGCCCACTCCCTTCTGCTCCGCTGCAGACCCCCGGCATCCTTTCTGCTGCCTCCCCTGCTCCCTCCATCCCCCCTTTTTGGGACGTTTGGGGTCGGCTCCCTCCCTCGGGCTGCCCTCCGGTGGCCGCCAGGGAAAAATGCAGCATCAGCTCTCTGCAGGGTCCCGGGGACTTCAGAGGGGGATCTCCCTTCCCTCCTGCCCCTGCAGCCTCTGCCGGTTTCTTTTCCCTCTGGAATGTGGATGTTCCCCTGCTCCACAGCTATCCCTGCCGCCTCCATCGAGAGGACCTGTGATGCACAGAGCAGTTCGGTTCTCCCATGCTGCCCCATCACACCCAGAAGTGGAGAGGGGAGTTGGACCATGTGAGATGCTCTGACAAGATCTGAAATGCAGGAGAAATTGGAGGGGTGGCTCCCGGGATCGGGACTTGGTGGCTTCTGTAGAGGACTAAACTGTGATCACAGAGATCATCTCCAAATCCAGATCTCCAAATCTCCAGCTCTGAAGGCCATGGGGGGAATTGTGCTCACCCTCCAGGCCTGCAGGGTGCAGATTCCTGCATCCCCACGCCACGGGGACATCTCCCTGCAGCACAGGCAGTGGGAGGGTGGTGGGTGCCGTGCTCCTGCCCCTTCACCTCTTGTCCTGCTGTCTCCCCCGGCCCTGGCCAGCCCTTGGCAGAGCTGCTGGCCAAGGAGCCTGCTGGACCTCATTACGGACCCCAGTCCTGCCTGCTGGGGCTGCTGGGAGTTTCCAGCCGGGACCTCAGGCTGAAGTCATGGCACGGAGCCACCATCTTGATAACCATCCATGGAAATAGCCTTTTGCCTTCTGGAGCCAAAGCCATGTTCCCCTCAGGCCCCTCTGCTGGAAGCAGGACACGGCCATTAGCCCGTCCAGCTGCGCAGCCACATGGCTCTGCTCCTCTCTGACCCTCCTCAAGGTCACGGCTCTGCAGGAGGACAGGGAGAAACCTGTGGGCCTCGGACCTTTTTCTGCTCTACAAAACTCCTTTGGATCATTCCTGGGAAGGGATGCACACAGGCGGTGTCCAGGCTGTCCCTGCTGCTCAGGACAGGCTCTGGGTGATGCTCTGCGTTACCTCCTCGCGGGAGGGAAGGACACAAGCAGCGACGGAGCTCTGTCCATCCCCACAGGGGAAGGCCAGCGCATGGAGAGGGCCGAAGACCAGGAGATGTTACCTAAAATATCCCTTTCCAGGAGTCAGTGCTACCTCACACCTTGCAGGAGCTCCTGGTGTGCGAGCCCAGAACGTGTCAGGTTTTTCCTGCTGGGCCGTTTGTAGCTTTTCTCCCGCACTTCACACATCCATCTGCTCCTGCTGGACTGGCTGCCAAGGGCTGCCCGTGTGCCTTCACAGCCTCCAGACCCGCTCCTGGGAGCAGCCACAGCAATAGGATGGTGCCAAGGATTGCAGGAAGGTGTAACAGGGACCTGGACCAGTGGAGACAACAGGAGCCAGGAGCTCTCTGGCAAGGAGGGATGACGGGCCACAAAGTTTTCAGCCATCGGAGAACACAATCATTGAGGTGCAGCTGACAGGAGAGGCAGATCTGGAGAAATCCCAGAGGAGCTCTGTCAGAATCCCAGGGATATTTTAAGACCACATTGGATGTGTCAGAGCACAGGTAACAGGCACTGTTCTGGTGGAGATGAGCGTGTGCTGTGACTAAGCCCACCAGGTGCGAAGCTAAATCAGACACTGCTCAAGGCCTGTGTCCCATTTAATCACCATCCTGAGAAGCAGGTTGGGCCCGCATCCAGGAGACCTGGTGGACAGGAAGCGGGAGATCCGTGACCTGCTCCCACCTCAGCCACTGAAGTAGGAGGTGAATGTGGGCAGCTGAGTTCCCCATGGTGTGACCCTTCCCTCTGTCTTGGCTATTTATACCAGCCCTTTGGCCCGGGAAATGTCAGCATTGTGCCTGTTTGTGCAGCATCCTCCACCAAGCCCCGGGAGTGTTTTAATTGTGGGTTTGTTTTGCTTTAGTTTTGGGGGTTTTTTTTGGTGATGGTAAAGTCTTCCTGAAAACACTTGTGAAGTTGCTTTGGGAACAGCATCCAATTAGAGGAAAAAAAGGGGGTGACATCCACCATCAGTTCCCCTGGGGGAAGGTGGTGGAAGGATGGCACCCACTGCCATCTCCCAGGATACAAGGGGAGGAGATCTCCCTTCTTCCCAGGGCAACCCTCCCTGCTGCAGGGCACGGGCTGACCCTGCTGTCAGCTCCAGCGCTGCTCAGGAGGAGGGGACACTTTCCAATCCATGTCTGGGCAGGAGATGTGGAGGTTTCTTGGTGCAGAGCTGCCCTCCCTTCCCAGCAGACCCATCTTGTCACCTCAGATCCGCTCCGATGTCACTCATTCCAATGAAGTGGCTCCATCCCCCAGCGCCCAGGACTGGGAGCACAGCCCTCGGACGAAGGCAGCGTGTTCTGCTGGCAGGGAGGGCAGCCAGCAGCAGGCCAAGGCTGGCTGTGCTCTGCACCACGTCTGAAGGTCACAGCTTGGATGGAAGCACAGACCAAGGCAGCTGAGGGCCTTTCTCCCAAGAAGGCTTCATTTTCCTCTGGCAAGTCAGGCCCACATCCCCAAGGAGCTGCCCTATATCTAAGGATGCTCCTTTGGGAAAGCTCCAGCTCCATCAGTCTGCTTGGCGAGCTGCTTCCTGGCAAGGGACAAACAAGATGTCCCAGCATATCTTCCCAAGAGGGTTTCAGGGCCCCACGCTTGGCTGGCCCTTGTTCCCCGTGTGTCTGTGTCCCCTTACCTTGTCCCCTGCTCGCTGGCGCTGTGGTGACTCATTCATGCCTGCTGGCTCCCCGCAGTAATTACCAGCAGAGCTTTCTGTCGTCACAGCTCTTAAGGTAGGCTCACGCTGTGATAAATAAGCTGCTTAGCAGCATGGAAAGAAATGGTATTTAAAGTTTAATATCTTTTTTTAGCCCCTTTTCAAAGGATACTGATTTTGTGATCTGTTTGGGAAGATGCAGCGGGTTTTGTTTCTTTCTTTCCTGAGCAGGGAGAGGCACAAAGAGAGGAAGGAGAAATGGGTGTGTACATGTGGCATGACAGAGCCAGGCTGCCTCCCTGCCTTCTCACCTCCCTGAGCTGTGCAGAAGTGACTGACACCCTCATTATACAGTTTAATTCAGGTTGGCAGCTCCACTTGGCCTTGTGGCTCTGGCTGTATCCGAGCTTTGCACCCATGCCCCATCTGTTCCTTCCTCGGGAGCAGGAGCAGGATATGTGACCTGGCAGCAGCAGGCAGAGATTGCCACCCACGTTCCCAGGGGACCCTGGGGTCCCTGCCGGGGGTTTTCATGGTCTGTGGGTCTTGGCTTCCTGCACGGAGCGTCCAGAGGTCCAGAGCAGGGACCAGAGGGGGCTGGCACAGGAGTGAGACAGCTCAGCTTTGTGCAGCTGCTGAGATTTCTCTCCACAACTCTGTCAAAGCTCAGTGTTTACCCTCCTACCCCTAAATCTGGCAAGAAGGGGGAAAAAAGAAAGAAAGAAGGTGTCTTTCCCAGCCGTGCAACCACAAAGCTCAGCCCTCCCATGACACTGTCTGGCCAGGTGCTGCCAGCAAGGGTTGCAGCTTACTATGGAGTTTAGCCAGCACTTGGGTTTCTCTCAGCCTTCCAGAGGGGGATTTGAATAATTTCGTGTTAATCCTCCTGATATTTACCCCCATGCTTTGGGAATACTGTCCACAGCCTTGCGCTCCTGATGGGGAAACTGAAATGTGGGAAGTGGTGGTGCAGCCCTCACCCGAAGGAGATTTAAAACATCAGCGGAGCCCCAAAGGGACGCCTGGGCCTTCCTCAAGCCAAGTGCTTTGCTTTAATCACTGGGCAGTTCTGCTCCATTTGGGGTGGAGAACATATATCCTAAACCAGGATGGTTGGAATTCAAAGGCAGGCAGGACAATTCCCAAGCCCCACTGCGGTGCTTTCTCCCTGATGTGGTCACTCGAGGCAGAGGCGAGGAAGGCACCCCTGAGCAGGGGGCATGCAGGGACAAGGAGGCTGTGGTGGGCACACCTCAAAGTCACCTGTGCTGGTGAGGTGACAGACAGCATTAAGTGAAAGGGGCTGCTGCTGCTGCTGGGAATTATGCTTTCAGATTTTTATACCTCCAGAAAAGCTGGCAGACTCCAAAGAAGCTCTCTGAATTCAAAGCCCCATGCATCAAGTTACCAGGAACATGTGAGTGATTCCAAAGGCTTGTACTGCTTTGAGTAACAATTTATAACAACAAAAGCCTCATTTAAGACAGGGACCCCTGTGGGAATGTTCCTTTTCAGTTCTCTCTTCTGTGGGTAATTGCAGAAAGATGACATTTAAGTTGTTCTACAAAAGTGGCAAGGAAAAAAAATGAAAGAGGGGAAAACTGGAGAGAAAGAGGATATGGTTGGAAAGGTGAGAAGGAGCAGGATAGAAAGGAGTGGATAGTATGGCTGATATTCTCAGAGGCCAGAGAGTTTAGAAATAAGTGGAGAAAGGTTTGTTCAGAATAACAGTCTCATCTCTCAGCAGGGCAACCTCAACTACGTGTTCCTGGGACACAATGGACACAGGCTGGAGGTGGAAAAGCAACCCTGGGCATGGGAACACAGCTCATTCCTCCACCTGACAGGCAGATAGCCAGGGTGGGTGGGTGACAGACCCCAGACAGTGCTGCCCACAGGAAAGGATTGTGGTTTGGCCATGAACAGGAGAGCCCTGGATGCCTGAAAACCTCAGGACTGGGAGCAGACCTGGATGCAAGGAGCCAAAGAGGCAAAGAAGGGCGTAATCAGTGACAGGGAACTTCTCTTGCAGCATCCTCATGCAGAATGGAGAAGATGAGCAGACCAAGACACAGTGGTTGATCAAAACCTCCTTTCCAAACACCAGAGAAATCCCTGTGGGATGAAGAGCTACACTCCCCCTGGCTTGTGCGAAGGTGATAAACCCTCCTCTGTTCTGCAGATTTTCAGAGATTTACTACCTATTAGAGGAGTTTAAATGCATTCAGTGTAATTAAACCCAGGGGGAAACACAAGCCTTTAATATCTCATGTTTTCTGAAACAGGGGGAAAAAAAAAATTCCGTCTTCCCCTGCTCCGTTCCAGCACTGCCTGCGGTGACAGGTTTGGGGAAGCCACAGCTGGGAGTGGCTGAATGCAGTGAGCTGGGCAGCTGCTCATGAGTGTGTGTGTGTGTGTGCACAATCATTTTAACGATCCCTATCGGAAGGGCAAGCGGGTGAGGGAGGGGGGAAGCCCACTGGGGCACATCCCTGGAGTGCAGGGCTAATTGGCCGTGCCGTGGGAATGGCATCGTGCCGTCAGCCCCGGACGGAGCGTGCCACGGTGACACCCTGACAGGCCCGCCCTGCCTGCCCCAAACCAACCGTGGCAGCCTCTCTGCTGACATCCAGGGAACTAAATTGGAGGTAATGGCTCTCCTGAGGGGCCTGGAGTGGGGGCGGTGAGAGGGAGACTCACAGCTTTGCGTCTCACCCCGGATGTCTTCTTTTTTCCGCCCTCTTCCCGACGAGCGCGTGAGCTTTTCCCATCGGGGCACGGGCGTGGATGTGATGAGGTTATGCCTTCCCAATTTCCCCTCCACAATTATCCATGACCATTCACCCATGCCGGCTCTGACCACCCAGGGAGTCCTGGGCACAGAAATGGGACAGAGGTGACAACACTTCAGCATCAGCTGGGGGTGAATTCCCAGTCTTTGGTTTTCCTTTTCCTCCTGTGCTGTGTCTCAAAGTCCCTTCCACACTCTACTTCCTTGATTTCCATGTATTTGCAATTTTCCCTCCTTTAGAGAAGCAGGGGGCCCATGTTAGCACACAGGGAAAGGGTAGAAAATATAAATATATTTGCTATATAAACAATACAAAGCATTTGTGTAGCTCCTTCTGCAGCAGCCTGGTTGACTCCGGGTCTGCCCTAAAGCTGAGCCTTGTATCCCCAATAGTACATTTGTCATACAAGAGCAAAGTGATTAAAACTCTGTGAGTATCCAAGCAGGCTGCATTCATAGAATCATGGAATGGGTTGGGTTGGAAGGAGCCTGAAAGACCACCCCATTCCAACCACTGCCATGGGCAGGGACCCCTTCCAGTAGCCTAGGGTGGCTCCAAGCCCCGTCCAACCTGGCCTTGGACACTTCCAGGGATGGGGCAGCCACAGCTTCTCTGGGCAACCTGTGCCAGGGCCTCACCCCCCTCACAGGGAAGACTTTCTTCATGATATCCAATTTAAACCCAGTGTCTTTTGTTTTGAAGCCATTCCCCCTTGTCCTGTCACTCCAGGCCCCTGTAAAGAGTCTCTCTCCATGTTTCTTGTCAGCTCCTTCAGGCACTGGAAGGCCACAGTTAGGTCACCCCAAAGCTTCTCTTCTTCAGGCTGAACAATCCCAACTCTCCCAGCCCTTCCCCACAGCAGAGCTGCTCCATCCCTCTGATCATCCTGGTGCCTTCCCTGGACTCTTTCCAGCAGCTCCATGTTCTTCCTGTGCTGGGGTCCCCTGAACTGGATGCAATAATTCCCACTGAAATTATTTAGTGTATCTGGAATATTGTGTGGCTGTGTGCTGGGAAATTATAATCTCTCCTGTTTTTCACTGAACTCACATCATTATCACATGGAATGGCTCGTGGCTTAAACTTCCAGTGCAATGGCCATTCAAGGAATTGCATTTACTGTGACTGGGAGGAAGGGAGATGGACAGAAAAAATTAAATTTGTTGGCTGGAAAGCTTTTGCTACAGCGTGCAACAGCTCCACCTCCTCATGATATTCAAGTTCATCATATCTGAATAAATATGCTTGGAAATTGTCCATCACAGGGGAGAACAGTCATTTCAAGGGTACTGCTGAAAGCAGATGTCAAAGGTAACACCACGGGCATGTAAATTGAATCAGAGTACTTAATTGGCACTGTTTTCTTCGGCACACTGATGTCATTCCAGAGCAATCCCCACCCCCAGCGCACTAATGTCAGGGCACATTCTGAGCCCATTTACTTCACAAGGTTATTCCCTTTGACTCCAATGGATTAACCAGTTCTGCAGCGCAGGAGAGAGAGGTCAGATGTAGATCTCTTCCACTTACATCGAATTTAATTGATTTTTGTGTCTGTTTAAAAGAACTTCTATAACAGGGCATAATGGAAAATAAATTTTAATTACTGTGCCCCTCTTGAACACAGCAGAGAGCCCATTGTGCCAAGTGGGGTCTGCACACTGACAGAACCAAACCTCCCCGAGTCACGGGCAGTACGCCCCAAAGAGGGAACAGCTAAAATGTGTCAGAGCTGTTTCACACCCTGAAAACACAGACCTTCAACAAGCTCCGTCGCTTTCATGGATAATCCCTCATCTTTTCTAATCCTTCCTGAAGATCTCTTAGCTCAATGATGAGCAGAAAGCCTTTCTCTTTCTTTGGGTAATTGCCCTTTTAGGATACTTCTGATCCACGCTCCGATAAAAGCCCTGAGACAAAGCCCCGGGTGCTGCCCCCGCAGAGCCCATGGCAGGCGCCCAGTCCTGCTGTCCCCTCCCTCATCACCCCAGTTAATGCTGGCAGCTCCTCAGCAGCCTCTCAAACCACGTGGTTTGGGTTTGTTAGACCCTTCTTGAGTTCCTCTAACGATTTATTTGCCACTAAATTTTGGGAAGGTGAAAGAAGTCACTGCAGCCACCACCAGGAATTTTGCCGTGGTTATTTGCCACCATTAAACCTCTTTGGGGCTCTGGTTTCTTTTCAGCTTGGAATGTGCTTGGAAATGGTGTGGATATGAATCTTCTCATGTGAGCAGTCCTTCAGTTTCCTCCTTCAGAGTTCAGTGCAGTGACCATGAAGCAAGTCCCCTTTCCATGGGCACCCTGTGGTTCCTGCTCCAAGTGGCAACACCTGCTGGGAGCCATGGCCAATCCCCTAGTCCTGAGGGGTTTCCAGGTGTTTTTTTCTCCCCCAGTGCTGCTGACAGAAGCTGAGCTCAGCTCTGTGCTGAGCTGTTATTTTGCTGGGGCAGGTTATGGACACAACTGAGAGCAGGCTCCTTTCCATGCTCTGTGATGTGCAAAGATGGAAAGGGCTTCCCTTTCCCACAGGGCTCACCATTCCCACCCACTATTCTCCAGGTCACACCGTGTAACAAACTTATTTTTCTTTTTGACAGTCCAGCAATTGGAATCACCTCGCCTCTATCTGCCCGAATTTCAGAGGTGCTGTGAAATCATGGCTGTTTAAGGGTTTGCTGAGCTGGCACGTTCATGCCCATGGCTTTCCAAAGGTTCTACCATTGCCAGCAGAGAGGACTTTCAGGAAAGCTAATTTCGGGAACTTCTGTTGTGTGTTGTTGCCACAGAAAGAGATCTGAAACGCCCAAAGCAGTTTGCAGTGCTGATATTGGGCTACGCCCTCAAAAGCTGTGGACATTGATGATGTGCCAACACCGTAAAACAATTTCTTTCTGGTGAAAGGACTACAGAAACCTACAGAAAACGTATAGAAATGGCATCTAATAGACTGTTGAGACCATTGGGATGAAGCCCTAAACTGAAGTCCTGGTTTGAATCATGAATTTGGAAGAGATCTCCCACCTCTCCCCTGACTAATTTCTGGCAATCAGAATTTGTTTCTGACCAGAAATTTCACCTTGCACAAAACCCTTTAGTTAAAGGACATGTTTAAATGAAAAGACTGGGATTCAAAAATGCCTGTTTTGAGTGGAAAGCAGGTCTGGTCCAGCTGCACTGGCCCCTTCCAGCAGCCTGTGGTTGCTGTGCCGGAGCAGTGCCGGTGGCCCGTGAAGGACTTTGGCCGAGCCTTCCTTGTGGATCTTCATGCACGGCAGCCCCAGCCAGCGGCTGAGGAGTGGGAATCTCTGCTAATTGGTGACATCTGCCTCCGGAGCCTGGCCACCGGCTGGCACAGGCCGTGGCGTTTGCCGTGCCACCTTGGCACCCGAGCCCTGCCACTGCCATCTGCTGTCTTCCAGAGTCGGATTTCCTGGATAAGCACGGCCTTCCCCGTGGGAAATGTGACTTCTCATGTGTGATGGATGGAATGTGAGAGGCCCCTCCAGCTTTCCTGGGATCCTCAGGAAGCTGCTGTGCCACGATGTGAAGCCGTTATTTTATAATGGACATAATCCTTCTCCTTCCCACATCTCCTGTAAGAAGAACCTATTCCATTTCCAAAAAATTCATCAGGAATTCTACCTTGCCACCAAAGATTCCTGTATTTGAACAGAATCAGAAAAGAAATGAAGTTTCACTGCTTTGTTTTGGGTTTCCCATTGGACGTGCTGAATATTTAATCACAGCTTCACAAGGACATGAATTTCTCTTTGGATTCTTCCCTGAGCTGCTGTGGCTGATCCTGGCTCAGGAACAGATCTCAGGCTGTTCCCAATGGACTCTCTTGTTTTGTCCAGACTTGGCTGTTCTTGCTATTTTATTGAAAGGCCTCCAGAAGAGAAACTTCTGCACACATGTACGTACATATGTGTGGGCAATACACACATATATCCCCTGAGGGTTTATCATAATGCTTTTGTAATGGAAATTTCTTCTTGGAGCCAAAATTTAATAAAACACGAGTTTGCTTCTGAACTATTGTTCAGGGAAGGCTGTTTGGGTACCCTGGGTGTACAAGAATACCTGGAGTTACATCAGAAATTTCTAGCAAATTTATATCTGTGTCCACTGACATCCACAGAAGTCAGTGGGATCTTTCCATGGAGTTCTTCCAACAAAGGAACAGACAATGGTTGTGATATTTGCTCCAGAAGGTTGGTTATTCCCTCTAAACTTTGAATAGTGAAGTTCAAAATTTTAGAAGATGGGTCTCATCTAGGGAAATGTGGATTGTCTGTGCTGACATAATCATTCCTGACAGACTGATTAATAAATGTGACACCAGCACTCATGCCAATAGGATCACAGAGGAGCAGGTACATCAGTTAATAAATAATGCTGGTTATAGCTTCTCTCTTAATAAAAAGAGAGAGAGAAATTAATATCCAGCCTTTTTAAAAAGCAATTATTTGGGAATGATTACTTGAAAAACCCAGTACCTGCCTGCTTCAAGCATCTTAACCAAAATAAGGTTTATTGCTTTCCTTTCTTTTCTATATTTAAAACCACATTGGCGAGTTCAAAACAACAAAAAATCTCTCAGGTAATAGTGTGAAATGGAAGTTCTTTACAAGGCCCTGGCACTCTGTGGGATTAAACACATTCTGAAGGAGCAGAGAACTCTGGGGGTCTCGTATCAAACACTAAAGGGCATGTGCTGGACAAAGCACCCAGAGCGTTTCCTCTGAACCACCAACTCCCCCGGGGCTGCTGCATTCGTGTGTCGACTTCTCATAACGGAGCCCTCCAGCCTCCCTTCCCAGGCCAGGCTGCCTGTGCAGCTGAGGAATCGGGAATTGCTGTTACCAGGATCCTGGCTCCAGCGCCCCAGGGCTAAACAAGCTCAAATCTGTGTTTTACCAGTCCAAAGAGACATTTCAGGAGTTTCAACCAGCATCACAAATACGCCGGGTGGGAAACACGGTCTGGGCTGCCCCAGTTGTCAACACAGAGTCTGAGTGCTGCACTGGAGAGGGCAAGCTTCGAGTTATGTGAAAAAAAGATAGAAATACTATTGGTTTTTCCTGTGGTTTTTTTTCCCCCTCTCACTGTAAAGATTTAACACTGGGCGTTGGGCTCAATACAAAGTATGAGACTTTGCTATAAGCAATTTCATTAAAATGCCTGAAACAAAAGTTATTTAACATTTTAACCACTTAATTTTATGTACAGATGGAAATCTTGTTGATGCCAGCATGTGCTTAAAGCCCTGTTGAAGCAGAGCTTTAGTCCAGTTAGGAAGCTCATCATGAGCTGATCCTGATTTACATGAATGGGTTTATTATTTGTAAGTATTCACCAAATAGGTTGGACAAATAATTTTTCCAACCTATCAGCTTTTCCTGTTTGTTTTAGACTGTTTGCTGGGAATTCATTATTCATTACAGCTGGTCAAGTGCAACACATGGTGCTTCTGAGCAGGAAAGGTGGGGAGTAAAATGAAAAAAAAAATTAATGAATAATGAATAACAAACTTCCTGGTATGAATCTTCATGCTGAAGTGGGTGAAATGTTGCAAATTTGAAAGCTTTTTCATAGATTCTTTGTTGCTACCTCGGTGCTCAGGAAAAGAATTAATGTGACTTCAAGAATCATTGTTAACCCAGTAGGGCATTTTAATACACTCAGGGAGGATATTCGAAGGTAGTAAGTGCCAAAAAATGCCAGTGGGCACCCACAAGGCCTTTCAAAGGTGCCTAAGCCAGCAGCGAGCCCAGGGAGCACCACAAACAGCTGCTCTCAGGCACCTGAAATTCCCACTTAGGGCTCATCTCCTTCCTCTGCTCAACCCCACCCAGCTATCTCAGCACGGGGCCACAAAAGCCTCTCCTGGAATCATTATTTATGGAACAAGGAGCTGCTCACATGTTCCACCTGGAGCACACGCCTGCATCTTGCCGGAGGCTGGAGCTGCACCAGGAATTTGTATGGGAGTCCACTGAGGGGAGCAGAAAGCCAGGGAGCCAGGGAAGCTGCTGTGATCCTGCCAGGAGATGCTCAGAGATCTGCAGGTGAAATGACTCCTGCAAGGAGCCAGTGGAAGAACAGACCTAGCTGGGCCAAAGGGTTTTTTTGTTTGTTTTCTAATGGAAAGTGATCCTATTTTGTTTTTTAAATAAGAATGTAAACACTGAGATGCTTTCGCTTTTGAGCTGAAAAGCTCTTGGTTTGAACAATGTAGGAATTAATAGAGAAATCACTGTTTTCTGCAGAAAACACAGAAATACGTTCAGCTGAAAACACCATTTGTGTTTCCTGCAAACCCCTTTTCACTGAATCTTCTGGAGAAGGTTGGATGGATTTTGTTGCTAGGGTTTTGCACTCAGGGAGGTGGAATCAAATGAAACTGAGGGTTCACCAGCAAAGCCCAGCTGAGTCATTCCCACTGGGAAGAAAGAACCTTCCGTAAAACCAACCCTTCACTCCATAAAACTCCCAGCGTCTCCCTGGCCATGAGGTGTTTTCTTTTCCTTTGCAGGTGGAGGTTTTTGGAGCAGGGCAGGGGGATTTGCCTCCTGCCCAGTGTCTCCTGTGTCCTGCTGTCCGTCAGGTGCCTCAAAACTGATGGATGCAGGATCTGGATGGATGCAGGATCCTGCCACCAGCCGGGAGCTCTCTCATTAGGAACAATTTGCATGCTGAACATCAGTATGACAGCTCTAGCGAGGGATTTGTTTAGCTAATTTAGAGTAATGGAGAAGAGAAATTAATCACTTTAACACTGGTGCTCCCTGGCACGGCAAGTCTGGGAGTCACTCCCCCTCCCCACTTGCCAGCGAGGCACCCCCAGTTCTCCCCCTATTTCCGTGAGTGTTTGCCCCTGAACTGAGAGTTCAGGGATATAATAACAGGGCTGGGATACCAGGCCAGGAGCTGTCAGCGTGGAGGAAAAACAAGGCAGCTTCTGAGTGCTTCCAGCAAGGTTAAAGCAAACAGGATTATCTGCTCGGAGTGCTCGGGAATGCTGGTGCTCACAAAGCAAAGGATGGGGCAGGAATCCCCCATCCCACTCTGTCCCAGCTGGGGAGAAGCTGATTGGCAGCTCCTGCTCCATCGATGATTGATGAAGGGAACAGTGCTGGGGTGCAGGGTCCTGCACAAAGCAAGCACTGCCCCTCTCCAGGTGTCCCACTCCCCTGGGAAGCTCCCAGGGGAGGGCTCTGACAGAGCTCAGCTCACAGGGCTGGGCTCAGGCATCTGCAGGAGAAAGTCTCGCTTTGGTAGAAAGTTGGAAATACATTCATTTCCAGCTCTACGTTTTTCTATTTTTTAGTGTCTTTCAGCATGAATCTCTTTCATATTCAACTCCAGAAAAAAAAAAAATGTATAGAAAACTATTCTGCTCAACTAAGTACTGAAAACATTCCCTTTATCGCTTAAAAACCCCACAACCCTTTTCACATCTCTCCTGTGTTTTGTCACTCTCAGGTACACTTAGCATGCTTTAGGCATATACCCTTTCCAAATAAATGAAGATATAAGTTCATGGCAGCTGCGACATGAACAGAATCCATATTGTGAACTCAAACAAATGCCATTATAATTCCTTGTTTGTTTAACATTTATGATCACTCCACTCTCAGGCATTGCCATGCGTGGCACTCTGTATTCCTTCTCCCACACACTTGTTTACAAGTCTAACGTGAGGCTGCTCAGACCTCCTCAGCATGTCTAATTTCCCATGCATTGTTCCCTGGGCCTCCTCTGATGCCTGGCACAGGCAGGAATGTTCTCAAGTGGAGGCTGTTGTCTCCCATTTCCCCGTTCCAAGCCTGCCCAGGGGAAAAGCTTTGCTGACCCTCACCACCCACCCGGAGCGTGGGGTGCCGGTTGTTCGCCGTGGAGTTCCTCCAGCACGGGACTCAGAGCGTTAGAAACCCACATATCATCATTTATAGGTGCAATCCAAAACTCATCTCCTTTTATAGGCCCTGCCTTAATAATCGTGGCCGCGGAACAGCCGCCGGTGCCATTCCCAGAATAAGAACCACTGAGCTTAGACACGCGGAATGCAATAAGGGAGAGATGGAAGCACCCCAGCTTTTATGTACAGAAATGATGCCAGCTTGTGAAAATGGGAGCGCTGTGAAATAATGTCTTTAATTATAGACAGGGAGGGAAGGTTTGCAGCAGCAGATGTCTAAAGATAGGCTCTCGAAGCGCAGCCCTGCCGGTGAACTCCGTGGAAAAGGAAATGGAGAAGGCACTGAGGTGTGGGATGGCAGGGGTCATTCAGCTCGGCTCAGGTGGATGTGTGCGGGTGTGAGTGTGTAAATCCAGGATGGGACCCTTAATGACACCATTATAATCGATAGGAGTGTTTATAAGGCAGGTTAAGGAGAAAGAGCAGGAAGAATGGACCGGGAATGATGCACAGTGGTAATCCTGAGCCCTGCTCTTCCTTTTACAGTGACAGGAGGACCCAGGGAGCCCAGAGGATCCCGTGCCAGGTGCTCCCCACCTGGTCCAGAGCAGGTAAGGGCTGTCCTACCGCTTTGTCCTGGACTCTGCTTTCATTTAATCCCATTTGCCCTTCATGGTGCCCATGTAGGACCTGCAAGCTCCGGCTCTTGCAGGTCCCTGGCCAGAAGATGTTCAGGGATGAGAAGCAGGAACTAGTGGGGATTTTCTGGTGCTGGGACCAGAACATCCAGAAATATCTTTAGTGACTGAGCGTGCCCTATTTGTCTGTCTCGGGGTATGTGGTGAAATTCCCCCTAAAAGACTGATCCTAACAGGGACTTTTGGCCCTCAGGTAGGTTGGATCCAGGGCTTTCCCAGCTCCCTCCCACAGCCTAGGGAGAACCCAGCTGAGCTGCTCTCAGTGGCTCTCAGCACACCAACTGCTGAAAAATCTGGGAAAAAAGAGAAAAAGGGCCAATTACAGCCCTGGATGACTTTTTCTTGGTTTCATCGGGATTTCTTATCGTACATGAACAAAGGTATTTTTGTCCAAGGCTTTTCAGTAATTGGAGATGTGTGGGGAGTTTCACCCACCACTTAAATCAGACCAATTGCCATATTTTAAAAAGATTATCCTAATGTTGAGCTTTCTCTTTTTTTAATGTTTTATAATAAAGTCCCAGAAATAAAGGCTGTAATGTAGTTGCAATAGAATTTGCATTAGCATATTTGGAGAGTTTTTTGATCATTTTTGCATGCATTAGGATGAAATATTCCGTAAAAATTAAGCATTATATGCAAATGAGTGCAACAAACCTACATTTTGAATAATAATAATTCATTATCCCCCTCTAATATATGTAAGTGGCTTCCTCTTCTTTTTTAAATAAAAAAAAGGAAACTCACTGTAGACATTAATTCAGCACAGCAGAAGTTTACAGAGGAGATCCACTGAAATTATAATAGAACACATCCCTCATTTGCATAAATCCCAGAATCCCACCTGTCCAAACCCTCCAGCTATTAATAGGTGATATGAATGTCACTTGATGCTCATTTATAATATTGTTGCCGTAATATAATGCATATTTAGGGCAGATTTTAAGAATCCTTGTAATTAACAAAGCACACCATTACCAGCAAGTGTTTATTTGTGTTACAGGATAAAGATGTTGCATTTGGAAACAATTATAACTCCAGAAGTGTTGAATTACCCCCTTTGGAAGCGTTGCCTTCCTTGAGTGAGTGCAGTTGCTTTCCACAGGCGGGTTGCATGTAAAACACGGTTTAAAGGGACGCCATATCTGTGTATCTGCAATGATAATGATCACTCCTGTGCCAGGCTGTGTCTGTAGGACTTGAATTTATTCCTCACCCCAGGGCTGTCTGTGCTTGAAAGGTTTATTTCTCCTTTCATAGTTCTTTATGGGGAAATTCACTGAAATTCCACTCCGTGAGAGCGGGATCTTTGGGAGAGTTAAAGGCGCGTCCAGGACAGAGTGAATCACACAGTCACAGAACCATGGAATATCCTGAGCTGGAAGGGACTCACAAGGATCATCAAAGTCCAACCCCTGGCCCTGCACAGACACCCCAACAATCCCACCCTGTGCATCCCTGGGAGCGTTGTCCAAATGCTCCTGGAGCTCTGGCAGCCTTGGGGCTGGGACCATTCCCTGGGGAGCCTGTTCAGTGCCCACCACCCTCTGGGGGAAGAACCTTTTCCTGATCTCCAACCTAAATCTCCCCTGACACAAGTGTGACTTACTTAAGTGTGACTTACTCCAAACTTTCTGGAATCGAAATGGCTTTTTGGTAGAAATTACACAGGAGAGTTGTATTGCTCAGGTTGATACTGAATTCCTCCCAGAATAATTCTCTGGTTTATTCCAGCATAAATAAGGCCTCACTAAATGCCTCACAATTACACAGAATCACAGAATGGGTTGGGTTGGAAGGGATCTTAAAGCCCATCCCATTCCAACCCCTGCCATGTGCAGGGACACCTCCCACTGTTCCAGGTTGCTCCAAGCCCTGTCCAACCTGGCCTTGGACACTTCCAGAGATGGGGCAGCCACAGCTTCTCTGGGCAGCCTGTGCCAGGGCCTCCCCACCCTCACAGGGGACAATTTCTTCCTGATATCCAATCTAAACTTCCTCCCTGTCAGTTTGAAGCCATTCCCTGTGTCCTGTCACTCCAGGCCCTTGTCCAAAGTCCCTCTCCAGCTCTCTTGGAGTCCATTTAGGGACTGGAAGGTGCTGCAACATCTCTCCCTAAATCCCAAACATCACTGTGAATCTCCATGCTCAGCCTTGCTGTACAATCTCTCTCCTTGCACCCACAAGTATTTTTACCCCACTCAACAGATGATACCAGGACAGAGACCCTTCCTCCAGCTGTCCCCTCTGCCAGGGGCTCTGCTAAGCCACCAAAACCCCCCAGGACTGCACACAGTCCCTCCTTGCTGCTGAATTAACTCCCCTGCTGGTGGAGATGCTGTCATAGGTCCCACCTTGGGGAGCAGCCCCCACATCCCAGCTGAGGAGGACTAGAATTAAATCCATTCCAGCACCAGCAGAGCCGTAGGAAAAGAGGAGGCAAAACTCTCACATCTTTTATGTGAGTGGATTTATTCATCCAAATTTGAATTTTTAATGGAAATCTCTTTAAAATTTCAGTTTTTCAAGCATTTCTACCTCTCTCTTTATAAAATTGGTTCTATCCCGCCTACAGTGCAGAGTTGATTGAGGCAGACATAGCTATGGATTTAGTAGTCTCCAGGCTCTGCTTAGGACAGATTTCAGTTTAGATTTTAACTAACTGACATGTCAAGAAAATACCGTGCTTTTCCCCTCCCCACCTCCTTTTCTCTGTTCCTTCTGAAATATTTCAACAACACTGAAAAATAATCTTCAGCACTTTCCACAGGGAAGACAACAAAAAAAGCAACATTTTTTTTTTTTGTCAGGAAAACCAAATTTGATAGAGATACATCTGTTCAGAGGCTCCAGGAGCAAAAAAAAAAAAAGACAAATGGAAACTCTCCCAGTGCTCGCCTGAGCACTGCTGAGAACAGAGACTTGTTGATCCTCAGGCTTTCCGCTCGCCCGAGGAAAAGAAATAATTAAAAACATTAAGTGAACAAAACACTCTGTGAAAAACAGGGCCAATCTCTTTAGCTGAAAACCCATCTTGTCTTTCAAAGTCCTTCAGATGGCAGCTCCAAGCTCGGGCCCCGGCACGGACCCTTCCAGCAGCAGGATGTTTGCAACACCCCAATTATTCCGGAGTGCCTTTCCTTCCTACAGCAGCCCATCCTTACATGTCACCCTCAGCTCAGGGAGAGCAGTGAGACCAACAGTTTGATAGGATCAAATCCATCTCTGTTGTGGTCTCCCTCCTCAGCCGTGGCCCTGCTTTGTGAGGGATGTTACAGGTCACAATCACCGGGAAGTCACCCTGGGTCACCCGTGGGTTCAGATGTGCTTTATAGGATTGATGCCACTTCTCCTCCTTGTCCCATCCTCCAGCAGCTTTCTCGCTGTGATGCCTTCATCCAAGCTCCCCACTGGAGATCTCCCACCCCAGAAGGGCTGGAGGGAGGAACATCCCTGTGTAAGGGTGATCAGAGTGCCAGAGCAGTGGAGGAGGCTCTGAGCTTTCCGTGTTCCCGGTGAAGTGGCTGAGGAAACAATCCCAGAGCTTTGGCCTTGTGCCTGCCCTGGTGTCCTGCAGGCTGCCCCTCCTGACTCCCAGGCACGGCTTTGGAAAAAAGGAAATTAAATTTAAAAAAATTAATAAAAGAGAGAAAATAAGGAGAAGAAAGAAATAAGCCAGCAAAGGAGAGTATGCCCTGGAGAAGTGGCTTGGCCAGGAATCAGGCACAGGGGCTGCGAGGGGCCAGCGCAGCTCACGGAGAGCAGCAGTGTTTGAAGGGCAGGGATTTCACTCTGGTAGTTGTTTTGCTGCTCTCAGGGAGCTTTGACATCTGAAGGCAGAGCCTTGGAGCCTTGGAGCTGCCTCCTTCTGCCCCTGGCAGCTCCCCCCACCCCCGGGGGCTGTGTCCCTGCTCCTGCCCGGTGTCTGCAGGACACACAACATCTCCCCTGCCTGGGGGCACCACACAAACCAGATCCCAGGGGATTCCACGAGTGCATTCCTGTGCATTCCAGTGCCCACCTCCACCACACGTGGAAAATCCAAAGCCAAGCAGCTGCAGGCTCACGGACCCCCAGCCTGTCACCCCGACGGACCCGGGCACAGGGGTGCCCCCAACATCCCAAACCCACGGGGAGATGGTGGCACCGAGCCCCCCACCAACCCTCCGAGCTCCCTGGCTGTGCCCAGGCTCCCTCACATGCAGCTGCCTATAAATAAACCCAGCAGCCTCAATGTCAGCTCCCCTCAGCCTTTGGGTTTAAATATAGGCATTGGCTCTGCTCCAGGAGGAGGTACAAGTGGTTTCAGACTCAAACAAATTGTTATGAATCCCATTTGCAGTGTGAATATGCTTAGTGAATGTTTCTTGAGCTAATGAGACCAAAATAGCAATTAGCAGGAGTCCTAATGCTGCAAATCCCGAGGAATGGACACAAATGTATTTTTATCCCTAAGGTTATTCACATCTGGCTTCAAATGCAGAGGCCATCGTGCCTAAACGTGTGTCCCACATCACACCTGTACCTGCACCCTGCTCCTTCCCACTAAGGCAGGGTCAGATTGAGATGTCCAGGGGAAAAATACCGGCTTTGAATCCCAGCAAGTCCAAGGCCTTGTTGCTGGTAAATCCCAGCACCCTTTTTTCTCCTGGTTTTGTTGTTTTTTTGTCTCGAAGATGATATAGAAGCAGAGCTTTTTCTCCCCCTTTCTTTGCTTGCTGCATTCAGGTTTTGCTATCAGGGTTTTCTTTTCTTTTTTTTTTTTATCTCCTCTTTTTTTTCTCTCCCTTTCCCTACAGCCAACAGAGTGGTTGGTGAATACAAAATTAGCCGATTCAGACAGAGGCCAAACATCCCAGGAGAGCAGGAGTGAGAGAGAGAGAGAGAGAAACGATCAGCCCTTGCCAAATAGTCTCTCTCAACTCCATCGTCTATTTTTCCCTTTCTCTGAAAACCACATGAAACAAACGAGAATTATGGGGAATGCAAATTCCTGGTGTATTCAGGGACTGGCCAGCAGTGACCCCGCTCTGCCCACGGACTCTCACAGTACAGGGCATTCCCATCCCAGCCCTCTGCCTGCTGCTCCTGGCCTTGGAATATCTGCAGGGAAAACAGCAGATTTTACCTTTTCCTTATGAACAATCTGACCAAACCCCTCTGAGATCAAGCCACACATGCAAATGCCCCTGCTGCTAATTCTGCTCGTTTAAGCTGTGTGTAGGTCTGGCTTGTCGTGTTAAGGGGGATGTGTCGGCCTGAATTCCATCTGGGATGAGCTCTGGAGGTCACTGCTGGGTTGTGGCCCCGGGGACAGCCAGGCTGTGTCTGTGCAGGGAGGCAGGGCTGCTCTCTGATGCTCCCTGCTCTCCTGGCTGCCACCCCAAGCACCTGCTGCACAGAATTAATGAAAATCATGGCCTTCAGAGCCAGGTTTTATCCTGATCCAGGGCTGGGACACATCTTGAGGCTTCCAGCTGGGATTGCACGGTGGAGCCCATCCATGCAAATCTTGGAACACAGGCGTGATGAGGCTGCTCTGCAGCTCAGCTGAACTTCACAGGGCCACTGCTTCTCCAGGGAGCCAAGGGATCATAGCATGGTTTGGGCTGGAAGGGACCTCAAAGATCAACTGCTTCCAACCCCCTGCCATGGACAGGGACACCTTCCACTAGACAAGGTTGCTCAAACTCCATCTAACCTGGCCTTAAACACCCTCCTCAGCTTATTAATATTTACTTAGTCCTTTGAGTCCTCTGACAGTCTGAGTGGTAGCTTAAAAGATGATTTTAAACATTTTTCTTGCCCATTCCTAGTTTTGGGAGGAACTGATCATGACTATTATGAATAACGGCCTCCATGAAGTGGTCAGTCAGCTGGGAAACACCAGGACTGCCCTGGAATATCCTTTTCCTGTATTGCATCCTGTGGGTAGGGGGAGCAAGGAACTTTAAATGGAAGAGGAATCTTCAGGAGACCATCTACACTGAGTTGTTGCAATATCCTTTCAATATCCACATTAAGTGCCAGGGCATCCAGTCCGTGGAGTCCCCTGGAAGGCCAAGTCAATAACGTTATTGAATAGCATCAGGAAAGGCTCCTCAGGTGGGCAGAGCTGGGACTTTGCTGTAAGAACAGGAAATAAATCCATCCTAAGCAGAGCTCTGCTGCAGCATGTGTGGAATAACAACACTGGGCAGCAGCAGGAGTGTGTAGGTACAAGGCCACCAGGCATCCCTGGAACTCACGGGATGGGGTTTTACCTGGACTGGTTTCCAGCTGTGCAGACTGCTTTGGCCTTGCCAGAGTCCCTGAGTTTTCCAATCACCCCTTCCCTCACGTTTCTCCTCTCCCCTTTCACCAGTTCCTCAGCCAGCTCCATCTCCCAAGAACGGCTGATTTCCAAAGTGCCAGCAAGTGCCTGAGAATTGTGTAATTGCGATATAATTAATGAATTAAAAGAATGAGATGTTTTAAGTGCTTTCAATATGCCAGTCCCTATAATTATCTGCAGAAAACGTGTTCATTAACAGAGTGTGAGGCTGTGGCTCTTGCCTCTCGGTGCTTCTTTCTCTGCTGAGGCTGGAGGTGGAGGCGGGAGCAGGGAAATGGCTTTTGAAAATCTTTCGTAAGCTTTGCTTTCTTCCTTGGTTTGGAGCAAGGAAGAGGAGTGAGAGTCTGCAGAGGATCTGACAGCTCCCAGAAGATGTGAAGGCAGCAGGGTTTGCTAGATCAGGGTCACAGGACCTGTGTCCAAATCCCGGTTCTGCCATGTGAGTCCCGTGCACGAACTCCGAAGGGAGGGCTGTGTTTTAGAGGCAGAGGGTTCACCCTGCCCCAGGCAGCCCTGTGCCATGGATGGAAAGGGCAGTCATTTCTGCTGGAATAGGAGAGCTTTAAGTAGAAATAATTGGACACCATTTTCCATTGTAATATCATGGCTAGAGAGGGAATTGGGTCCTCTCATTTTTACTGGTGGGGAAATACTGGGCATTTTCTCTCCTGGATTTGCTGAGCAGGAGCAGGGAGAGGGGAGGGGAGGCTCGGTCCAGCTGGAGCACTGGCCATTGGGAGGTTTGCAGTGCTTTCCTCAGGATGTGGTGGGTGCTGGAAGAGCCTGATTTTACTTCCCTGGGTGTAAATCAAGAGCAATTCCCTCGATGCCAACGGAGTGGCTGAGACAAGTGAGAGGTGAACACAGACTATTGGTATGGAAAGCACTTAAAAGATGTCCTGAGGGCACTCCTGGGAGAGAGCTGCTCTGGGAGGCTGATGGACAGGGCACAGCTCTGCTCAATGTCCATCCTTCCCAGGATGCCAAATTGTAAATTAACTCAGACCCAGACGTGATGAACACGTTCTCTGTCTGGAACATTTCAGCAGGCTGCAGGCTCCCAAAATTGTTTTCTGTTAAACTTGGGGAATAAAGGGCTGGTTCATTTGGAAGGATTGAGCAGGCAGCACACAGAGATCAGCCCCGTGTCCAGTTTAGGGAAATGACAAAGGCTCAATTACAGGCTTAATTCCATACCTCACCAAATCCCCGTGTTCCTGGTGCAGCCACCTGTTCTTGCTGCAAAGGAAACATCCCCCAGCAGACAGGGTTAAACATCCAGTGCTGAGGAGGAAGCTTAAAGAACTACACTGAGGGCAAGAGCTAATGAAGGAAGGTCTTGGCTGGGAAAAAAAGCAGTCACAAACTGCCAGGGTTGGGTCCTGGTGGGCAGGAGAGCCGTGACATCCTCGCTCACAGAGACCTGTGTCTGGAGTATCTCCTCTCCTTGGCTTCCAGCATCCTTAAACCACCAAGGGAAGAGGCAAGATTTGGTGTGATTGTGCTTTTTAAGCTTAATGGGGCAGAATTAAGTGAAAGGACACGATTACAGGCAGGGCTGCTCCCTGTCAGTGTCCCCACGGGGGAGCGGGTGGCAGCAGCAGCCCAGCTCTGCAATTACAGCCGCACATCCCAACCTCCCAAAATACTGGGTTTGACTTTCCAAGCCTGGGAGCCCAAGGAGGCTGTTCCCATCCTGTGTGTGAAGGATTAATCAGTCACTTGGTATTATAGAAAGTAGAGCATTTCAGTGGAATAGGGAGAAAAATGTTTCCTTGTCTCGCAAACCCCTTTTTGTCACATTCCCCTGTCTCGTCCTCAGACAGAATGAGAAGCCAGAATTGTGCAAATGTTCACGAAACTGAGCTCTGGAAAATATAATTTGAATAATTTTGAAATATCATGCTTTGATTTGGGCATTTTCTAAAAAACTATTTCAGTTTGTAACAGACTAGTAATTTTAAAGGGGAAATCTGGAAGGTTTTGTTTCAAAGTGAGAAAATGGAAATTTTGGCAATCTTAAAAGGAATAATGTTTTTGCTTTGTGTAAAAAAGCCATGAAAACTGTCTCTTTACTGCAAATATTTTCATTTTTGACAGTTTGCTATTTTTCAACCAAAAAGTGTTATTAGAAACATCTGAAAATAAACACAGAAGGAAAGAACTTTCCTATGGTAGGGAAGACAGGTACATTTCTATGAAATAAAATGAGCTTCTTGATGTCTGCTGAGCACTGCTCTCAGGCTAAATCACAAGCACAGAAAACATGGTTTATTGGGGGTTTTTTTGTTGTTTTTCTCACTGCATCAGGAGGTCAGGTCATACGACTGCTCGCAATATTTCGGTGCTACCTCAATCCAGCAAACACATCCTGAATAGCAAATACTCATTAATATAAAATGGGCACAGAGGCCTGGCTGATTTACCCGTGGGATGAACCAGGGTGGTGGTGCCAACCCAACCATTCCCCCTCGGTGCACTTTAATTGTGTTCCCAGCTCCCATGTCCATCTGCCAGCCCCGAGCCGAGCGCGGCGCCGGCGGTGCCAGCGCGGGGCCGTGGCAGAGCGGGGCCATCTGGCCACCCTGTCCCCGGTGCCATCTGGCCACCCTGTCCCCGGTGCCACCACCAGCAGCGGGCTGGGACGGAGCCACACTCAGCCCGGCCGCAGCAGAAGGCAGCGCTCGGCGGGCGCTCCCGGCTGGACGGCGGCTCTGCCTAAAATCTGGGAATTTGCAGGGCGCTGAGCCATGGCCTGAAAAGCCAGGATAGCATCTGAGCCGTTCAGCACATAGCACAGAAGAGCAGCCTTTTGATTTGCTTTTTTTTTTATTATTTTTTTAAAGTTTTTTTGAATATCCTCTGATGGCTCCGAGTGTTGTGTCCGTGGTAACATCTGCGGGAAGAGCAGCTCGTGGCCAGGGGAAAGCTGGAGGATAATCCAGAAGAATTGAAGGGGAGACAATGTTAAAATATAAAATATCTGCTGCATCCAGAAGCAAGAAAAAGTTGATCATGGACAGGACCTAAAAATCATAAAAGTGTTGGTTTGGATGGGGCCTTAAAGATCATCCAGTCCAACTCCCTTGTCATGGGCAGGAACACCTTCCCTAGGACAGGTTGCTCTTTGGACATCAAAATCTATTCCTTCTTCTGCTACAGGTTCAAAGCACAGCCTTGAAGAAGAATTTTAACCAAACTAGGTCTTGGTTTCCTTATCTGAAGAATATAAATTATAACACTGCTTCCTGACACAGTTCTCAGCAAGCACAATTCATTAACTTTCCTGAAGTGCTTTTAAATCTCCTATTTCAGGCACTACACAGGTATTCAAAACAGAGTTCACAGAGCTAGCTGAAACCACTTAAAATGAAATTAAAATGCCATAATTCCAGATTAGGAGAAATCATGCTCAGAAAAGTTCGGATGACAAGTTTATGAATTTTTCTGTGTTTGTGGGGGCTGCAGGAGTCCTAGGAGATATAAAAAAGCAATTTTTTTGACAATCATTCTGAGACTGAAAATTTCACAGCACTTTTGGAATTTAAAATTTCAGCTCCACGTTGCAAAGCTGAGAAAGGATGGAGGAAGAGCTGGGAAGACGGAGAAAAAAAGACAGTGAGTCATGTCCAACCTCTCTCCCTGTCCTGATCTCCAGGAAAGCTGCTGATACCGAAATTGAGACCCAAAACATTTCAGTGATGAGGTCTGCTCAGCAAAAGAGATGAAGAGCTGCTTCTGCCCTGGGATCCAGGTGGGAATGACCTGTTCTCCATCCCTAAATTTGCCTGGGGAAGATGCCTCAGCCATAAGTGATCTGAGAGTCCTGTGGTTAATATTGAAGGGATAGGCAAGCTGTCCTTTTAATATGTGAGCATGTCTGCCTGACACTGTCTGTTCTCCCTGTGTTCAATAATGTAAATAAAGTCTTTAAGGAGCCCATTACTTTCATCTGCAGTTCTGAGAGAATTGCTCAGGCTCTCCCCTGGCAGTTCTGTTTGCGCATAATAACAATACCAATAAAAAACCTCGGGAAAACAGCCGACCCAAACCAAAAAAAGATAATAATAGTAAGAGCAGTAATAAAATAAAGTTTGGCCTTTATAGATGTTTCCTTCATTTGAAATAATAAAAAAAAAGTTTTTTTGAAAGCTTTGCTGCAATTGAATTCTTCTTTTGGCACTCGGGAATTTAATGAGGGGCAGGATTTGCCTTTCCAGAGACAGGGATGCAAGGATCAGTCTCCCAGCACTGGCAGCCTCCATGGGTCAGCCAGGGCAGACTGTGGTTTTTATTTCTCTCTTTCACACTAATTTCAATCTGCCTTTCAAATTCTGGGAGTGTTTTCATTTTTTATTTTTCCCTTTCACTCTTTAAGATTCTCTTCTCACCTCTCATGCTGCTTCCTTTGTCACCTCATCCAGCCTCCACCTGCTGGTCACACCTCTTTGATTTGGGCCTTGAGCTGGTCACTGGAACCAGAGGTGATGGGAATGTGCTTCCCCACTGTGCTCTGAGCTGTCCAAATCCAGCACCAGTGACCTGAAACCTTTCCCTTCCAACCCGAGAGGACAAAATCTCTGTTCCCTCAGATGCTGTTCCTCCAGCTCAACACCATTTTCCTGGTTGTATCCAGAAAGTCTTGCTTTTCCACTGCCAAAACCTCATGTTTTTAAAGGAGTTGTTTTAAGGTCAAGTTTGTTCTGTTCCACTTTTCCTGTGTAAATTGAACCAGAATCGTTGGTCCTCACACTGTTCACTCGTTGTTTACTCAGCTCATCACCTTGGTCCCTCTTCCCTGGGCCAGCCTATTTCCCAGGGAAGGAACTTATAAATATTTTATTGTGCATTTTTGTGAGTCCGCCTTTTCTTTGATTGAATTCAACAAGTTAGTGAACACCAAACAACCTCTGTGGCTGGAACAGGTGGTGAGGCAGGCAAGGGATCCTCCATTCCAGCTGCTGGGGGGAGCACTCAGCAGACACAGAGCAAAACAGGGGCCTCCCCATCCTCTTTGTGGACCCCCTTGGAGTGCAAATACTCATCAAAGATCTGAAAAACTCTTTAGGCAACATTTCTGCCTTTAAACATCCACTGGAGTCAAGGAAGGTGCCAGGAAACAATAAGCCAGGCACAAAGTTCAAGGCATGGAGTTCAAGCCCCATCTCTCTGGGATCCTGCTCTCTGCTGCTTCATCCCCGCCTCCACCACCTCCCCTATCCCTTGGGCATAACCTCCAGCAGGATTATTGGAGGTTTAAGAGAACAGGTTTAGTCTATGATTAAAACAAACCCTTTTTCCTCATCATTGCATTGAAACAAAAGGATAATTCTATCGAAACAAAAGCGTGCCAGAGTAATGCTTCAAATTCCATCACATTTCCAGCAGAAGGAAATACAAACACCTAGTCTTGCTTTTCATTTTGTTGAAGTGGGATTTTTTTTTTTTCCTTTGGCTGTGGTAGGAATGTTCATTTTGATGATATTGTTGAAGTCATACTCTTTAAACACATGGCTTATGTTGAAACAATGAACAAATATTATTTGATGTTTTCTGCGATGTTCGCTTTTCATTACAATGGCTCGACGTTGTTGGAGCTGAAGATGTTCACAAGAATCCAACATCACGATGCTTCCAGAGAATATTTTTACAGTTTTGATCTGGGGGTAATTTTGCATTTGGATTTTGATGTGTAACAAAAACAAGAGTTAAAATTTCAGGAAATCAGCTCTGCCTGTTCTGACCAAGGGGGATGGAGATTTCCCAGTGGTGATGTTCGGACAGTGACTGTGATGAGAAGCCCTTCTTCAACTGATCCAGTAAAAGAGGACTTTTTTTTCTATAATTAAAGAGGGTTGGCAGTTTAAATTTGTGATGATAAAGAACTAAAGGTTAGCACAAATAAAACAGCTTTAGAAATCCAATAATATTTTATTTAGCAAAAAGAAGAGTATTTAAGGGGGAAAAACCATATTTTTTTTCCAACCAGTTTAAATTGGAACGAATAGCATGGGAAAAGCCCCACATCCATCACTCAGCATTCCTAAAACCACTGATTTAAGACAACAACTCTGTCTTGTTTCTTAAATTAAGGTATTAGAACCTGTCTCTCTGCTCATCTTTTCCTCTCCAGGCCAGGATTATGTTTTGATTTGTAATAAAATTTGACACAAATCTGACAATATTTTGACCAGGCTTTTGCATTCAGGAGATTAAAATGAGCAGCTGAAAAAGGCACTTACATCCCTGGTCTCCTCTCCTTGCCACTGTTCCTGTGCCTGGTGCCCTCTGTCTCCCCCATCCCCGACACCTCTGTGCTTGTCACCATTTCTGGCCAGGTTCGAGGAGCCTCCCTGGTCCCTTCCCTCTGCTTGAGCCCCTCAGGTCACCTGGAGGGGAAGGATTTTCACCCTGTCCCTCCCTCCCGGGGCCGTGTCCTCACATCACGGCAGCATCACGCGGGTGCCATCCCTGTCCCTCACATTTCCCCACAAATTGAATTCATCACCGACGTATGAATAAATCCCCAAGAGAATAAAAGTTCTCGGAGGTAATTGAATCACACAAGAGTGATGGGGCTTGCTTTTTTTTTTTTTTTTTCCCCTTGACTCATTCCCAGCCGAGGTTCAATCAGCATTCATTACTCCCACCTCCCTCCATCTGAGAACGGCAGAGGGATCGGGGGAAGGAGGACTCTTCATCTTCTGATTAAATCTTCCCAACATGATGGCCTATCAAGCTCGGTAATTTGTGAGCCAGGAAACGCGAGATTTTAATTCAAGGCGGATAAAAAGGCACGACCCGTGGAACCAGCTGAGGAGAACAGAGCAGCGGGATTGTCTTGAGCTTATGATGCCTTAAAATTTTCTTAACAAAGGACAGTTTGATTAGAATGTGTTTAAAAATATTTTCGAGCGTGGAGCCACTCACAGTGTTGAAACAATTAGCAATCAAAAGAAAATCTTTTGATTTGACATTTTTGCCCTCTTATTTGATTTTATTTCACTTTAAGGGAAATATTAGGGAAAAAAAAACCCCTAAAAGTGAATGAAAATAATAGCAATATTCCACACATATGCGCCACTTGATTAAACATTTAGATTGCAGCGTTCTGACATCCTCAAAACGGAACATTTTTGACATTATGAAGTGGAATTTTTCAATAAGCTTGTTTTGATCTTTCCAGATCAAAAATATCCCGAATCCTCCATCAAAACAGCGCTTCGAGAATTCACTTCCCAGGCTGATTCTCGGGAATGAGATGCGCTCTCCGTGGAGGCTCCAGCAGCCGGCGAGGCGGAGGCTGCGGGGATGGAGAGGCGCATCCCACCGCCGCCCCCGGCCCGGGCTGCCATGTGGCACCTCGGGATGTCACACCCAGCCCGGGACGTGTGTCGGGAACGCCACGTGCCTTTCCCGGCTGGAAGGAGCCGCCGCGAGGGCTCCGCTGCGCTCGGCCGGGAGCGCGCCCGTGACCCGCAGCGCCGCAAGCGCAGCGCTCGGCTGCCCGAGCTCCGGAACGCGTTCCGCGCCTGCCGGAGAATCCCGGGCTCGGCAGAGCTTTTCCCCACTAGAGGGAAGTGCATTCCCACGCTCAGGGGTGAGCGGCCAGCAGCGCACATGCCATGGCTCTGTGCGCCCGCTCCCCGCTCTGGACCCGTCGGGAATGCCGCTGGAAGGCTCGGCTGCCCATCCCCATGTCCCTGCCCAGCGCGGCTGAAGGGGAACATGCATTCCTGAGCGCCTCTATCCACACTCCCATCCCTTGCTGTAACTACCAAACCACCCCCACCGTTGGCAGATGTGTCCCCAGTCTTGGCACAGCTGCCCAGGAGTCACCATCCCCGGAGGGATGGAAAAGATGCGTGGATGTGGCACTTGGGGACATGGTTCTTCCAAGCAACTCGTGATAGTGCAAGGGAAATGGGTTAAAGTCACACTACCACAGGCTCAGGTTGGATATCAGCAAAATTTTCGTCTCTGAAAGAGTGGTGAAGCATTGGAACAGACTGCCCAGGGAAGGGGTGGAGTCACCATCCCTGGAGGTGTTCAAAAAATGAGTGTATGCGGCACTTTGTGATAAGGTTTAGTGGGCATGGTGATATTTGCTTGAAGATTGGACTTGAATATTTTGGAGGTCTTTTCTAATATTAATGATCTTGTGATTCTGTGGTTTAGTCATTGACCTGGCAGTGCTGGGTTAATGAAGATCTGAAAGGTCTTTTCCAGCCTAAACCATTTGATGATTCTGTGTCCCCTTAGTGGATAAAAACACAGGCAAAACTTGAACCTTGCAGGGAAAGAAAGGCTTGAGCCGCTTTATCACTCAAAGGATGTCTGTAAAGCTGTGCTTGAGCTGGTGGAAGTGCCCTGAGGATCTGGCCCTGAGCCATTTCAGCTCTGCCTGCACTTGGAAAGCTGCTCCGTGCCCAGATGTGATCCCTGCAGCTGGGCTGGAACACGCGCAGCCGAGGCGGTGCAGCAGTGACAGCGTGGGCATGTGAGCAGTGAAAGCCAGGCTGTGTGCAATGATGGATATGTGACCAAATCCACGGGCTGGCTGTTTGTTCAGCCAGCAAGGCTCACAGATCTTCTCCTGAGCACATTGGCTTTTCAAAGCTGCTCCGTGTTATGCAAATGTAAGAAGAGACGTGTCTCCACGAGCACCAAGTGAGGCAAACGCGTCTGGGAGAGGCAGATTTAAGTGAGCTGCACAAACCTCAGGATATAAACTACCCAATTGCCTGGATAAAACTGGGAATCCTGACATTTGAGTATGCACAGGAACCCAGGCAGCACTCCCTGGTCCTTTGTGGATGTGCTGCACGGTCTGCACAAGTGCACAGCCTCCCTCCCTCCTTCCCTTCACACCACCGTGCTCCAGGTGGGAAAACCCTCAAAAAGGGCTACAGGCAAAGCCAGCCAAATGTATCTTTACAAATCCCAGCCTAGGATCTCAGGTCTGAAGAAGCAATGAGCAAAGCAGGAGAGAGAGAACTCAGCTGGAGAGGAGAGGGTGAGGGCTCATGGTAAGGAAACCTTCGGGTGGTCTGAGGAACCGTGTCCCCCCAGGATGTTCAACAGCACATGGACATGAGTGTCTCTTCTGGTGGCTGGGGAGTTGGGGGACGTGGTGAACAGTGTCCCTCACACCTTGAGAGGGGAAATCACTCTGTCCTTGCTCCCAAGGCGTCTCTGTCTCCCCATGGCTCCACTTCCGAGCAAGGTCAGTGATGCTCATGGATATATTGCACGGAGAATGAGTCCAGCACTTTCGAGCACAAGGTAGAACACCTTGATTCTCAACTTTCAGCTTAAAACAAACTTTTGGGCAAGAGTGGGCATCATAATTAACCCATTGATTGCTCCTGCTCTTCCCAAGTGTTCAAATTTCTGTGAGCTTTAACACTTCAGCTGTTTTTTTTTTTTGCTGCTTGAAGGGCTGTCACCTTTCCTGGGGAAAACCCATTTCTTTTCCACTCCTGTTTTGGCATTTTGTTGCAAAACCTGATAAAATGTGCGATTTTCCCCTGGTCCACTCCAAAGGCTCTCAAGAGCAAAGTCTTCAGCCAATTTAAATTTGTGATACCCTGTGGAAGGCGATAGAAATTTAATGGAGCTACTTCGTGTTAAAGCATCTGGCCCCAAACTCTCCAGGGAAGCAGAGTATCATGTACTGGATCAAAGGGCCAGCTTGATGTGTGCTGCAAACAGGGAATGGGCAAATCCGTTAAGATGGAAAATGATTTTGCCACCTGCTTCCTCACCTTGAGCAGGGCCTGAAACAAGGTCCTGGCAGGGTTCCTAAATGGAGTTGTATTACAATAATTAACAGGTATATTATTATGACTAACAGTAGTTCTTGCTTGTTCTTCATGGTTGTTCTCCACTTCTGTAATTCTTTGCTGCTGAAAGGAAGAAGCAGTAGCCTATTATGAGATGAGAGTGCCTGATGTCACATTTTATGTGTATTTGACAGCTAGAAATACGGAAAACCCATAAAGGAAGCCTGTCTGCATATAGTGAATTTCCAGGGTAATTTTTTCCTGATCTGGATACAATGGTGAAAACTCAGCTCAGATTTAGGGCGTTTTTCCAACAAGAAGATTCTTGGTCTTATTTCTTGTCTCAGATACCAAGTTGTCTCTGTCTGCTGTATCACTGGTGTGGGATCACTGCACAACTCCAGAACAGGAAGATGTTTTTATCATTGTGTTAATCCCACACAATAATAGCAGGCACCAGCTGGGACAGGACGAGCAGTGCTGCTTTGTGGCCTGGAATTTTCCAATTCAGAAACAGGTACTAGTGGATAACTGAGTGTTTGGGTCCATGCTGAAAGATGAAAGAACAGTGTCCAACCCTGCACGTGAGCAGCAAAACCTAGGCATGGGTTAAAATGCAAGCTGAGTTTTAAGAGATCAAAAGTAAAATAGAGAATTTATCCTGGAGTATTTAAAGTGACTCATGGACACTGTGAGCAGCAGGTCTGGGGTGAGAGATCCTATCTTGATGTCACCAAATTTTCTGCTATTTTGTGGTCCGAATTCCCTACTCAGCACCAGCCTTGACCATCTGAAACACGGCCCATCCCCTCCAGCAGATCAGCAGAGCAGTTTATACCGGCCCTGGGAGGGATTTTTTTCTCGTCAAATTTCTTCTTCCCCCTTTTTTCCATCCTGTTGTGGGAACGGTTGCCAGATCTCCGCTCTCATTCTGTAACTGGAAGCCCTGAGCAGGAGCAGCCTGAGGAAGAGCCAGTTTATTTCATTTACTGATGCTCTGAGCCCTGCCCAGCTGCTGTCCTCCTGCTGGTGGGCAGAGCACCAGAACTGCTGCTGTCTCCACATGGCCTCTGTCAGGGTGATCAGCACACGGAGAATCCATCCAGGAGCAGTCAGGACAGACCCCCTGACTCTGTGCTGAGGAAAACACAGCCCTGCAGAGGGATGTGTGCACAGACCTGCGCTGGGGGGTGTGGGCATTTGTGTTGGTGCTGATATATAAATGTACACACTCATCTGCCTACTCCTCAAAAGTCTACACTCCAAGGTTATCTATGGAAAAAAGTGTGTAAATCTGCCCCACAGGACTGAAAAGGAATATATTTTATCGGTCTGACAAGCTCTGTGTTGCAGACAACAGGACAAGTACCAGAAATGGCAGAACCAACTCCTGTGCAGGGTGTAATGCCACCAGCTGAGGCTGTGGCAGAGCACAAGGCATTCTTTCCAAAAACACAGGGCAGCTGCCTTTTCATTAGCTTTGGGGGGTGGAGTTCTGAGTCTGCTGCCACTGGTCAGAAGATTGATCCTGGTTGGCTTCCACCCAGTGAAAACCTTTTATTGTATCTGTGCTATTACCAGAAACAAAATCAGTAAAAAGCATTTTAGAATGTTTTTTTTTTTTTCCTGATCTGAGCATCTTGGGGTTTAATTCTTAAGTCCTGTATGATCCCAGTGTGACCCTTAGCATGGCTAAGTCAGCGTTACAAAAGATTTCATGTGGTAAAGAAAATAATGTCTTTAGTGGTCTGCAGGAGGGCTTGCAGAATCGAAAAACATTTGGACCATTTATTTCCCTGTTTATTTAACTTGCATGTGTATTTTTGAAAATTCCACTAACCATCCAATCACCTCTGTGAGTCTTAGTCCATCTCCCTAATGTGGAAAATCAGTCTGAAGGGCAAAAAAGGCACGATGTGGTACGGGCTCAACTACAATGTGAAGTTTGCCAGCTGGGATCGAAATGGCACAAAGGCCCCCCCGTGGGGTATCTGAGGCTTTTTCAAACTTCTTGTCCCTAATAATTTGCCAAAATGGATGGACAATACCAGCAGAGCAGGTTTTCTTCCGAATTTTGGCCATTCTTTTTCCTTACCCTTCAAAAATGCTGTCAGAATTAGCTTCATTGCTGGTGTTTCAGGACATCTGCATGCGATTCCAGGAGGATTCAGAATGATTGAAAAACACTGAAATGAAGAGTGGAATGTTATTTTAATGAAAAAGAAGACTCTTGGGTAGGAGTTAGAGACTTACTTTATTAATTTTCTTTCATTAATCTGAACCAAGATTCTTCCACCCTTAAATCTCAACCAACATCTTTATCCTTCTTTACCAGGAAACCTGTCCCAATAAATCCCCTCTTTAGCAATGCTTCTTACCTAAACTCTGTCTGAAGTGGAGGAAAAGCGACTGCATCTGTTTGGGCTTCTTTTTTCCCCAGTCCTTTTTTGTTCTGTTCTTTTTGTTTACACAGGCTAATGACAAATTAAAGGGCTAAACCAAAGGCCTTGCTGGAACAGCTGTAAACTCCAAGCAGGAAGTCATTCAAAGCCTCCAAAAGCTGGCTGTGCCATGCTGGAGGAGTTAATGATGGAGAACCGAACCCTCAGCTGGAGCAAACTGGCAGAGTTTGGTCGAAACACCCGAGTTTCACTGATTTACAGCAGTTCAGAACGTGGCCTGAAGTGTCTCACTATTCTCTTTGTTTGCATTTTAAAGTGATCTCTGCTGGTTTCCTAATGGCTTTGTCTCCTGTTGATGGATTCGCGGGATGCCAGGAGCCGAGCGGGTCTCCAGCAAGCGCAGATGGCAGAGCACGGAAAGGCAGTCGCTCAGTTCCCTGGGAAAAGCTTTTTCTAAGGATTTCGGAATAGCAGCGAGGCTATTCCTGTCCCTGCAAAGGTTTCTGTGGGCTGACAGCTGGTGCTGCCAGGAGATCGAGGATCTGAGGCTCCTCCGTGCTCTTCGAAACATGAGGCAGTTTAATTTTGGCGTGGCTCAGAGATAAACCTGTGTTATAGGGGATATCTAGACTGCCCTTCTGACACTACTGAGAGTCTAGTGCTGCAAAAAATATCCCAGGAAATGGTGGAATCATGAGAGTTTGAAGGCCAGACTGGAGAACACCCTGTGGGTCAAGCCTCTCTTGGACAAGAGGGATTGACTTGAAACACTGGTTGTGTTCCTTTGTGACATTACAAATCCTAAAACTAAAATTAACCCTGTTCAAAAGATTGCTAAATCTACCAGGGGAAAGAGAGAATAAGCAATGAGCTATCAATTTGATCTTGGGCAGAGGCAGAGCTTGATCAGTCAGCCAAACCAAGAGTCCTTGTTGTGCTGACCACATCACCCGACGTTTCCAGCAGCATCTGGATCTCCAGCCTGTGAGGGAAAAATTGTCAGCAGTGGCAGAGAATATTTTCTCAACACTTATTATGAAGGGGTTTTAGAGGAGGGCACATGAGCATTCAGCTCTGGTTTTGCCTGAAAATGAAAGACTTAAAAATTGGAGGAAACCACCTTGTTGCAATTAAGCCCAGGCAAAATTGCCCACAGTTATTTGCAGCTACTGAACTGGAGGCCACTCTCTGAAAGCCAGGCTATCAGAGGGAGCAGCTACTTCCAATTATATCCTACTGGAGGGGACTCCTAAGCTGCCAAGATTCATGGAGGAAAGCCATTCAAAAAAGGAAAAAAAAAAAATCATGACAAACTTCCCCCCCTGGAAAGAAAAAAAAAAAAAAAAAAAAAAAAAACACCGAAAAATTGCTTTATGAAAGTCTAAATGTTTCTTGGAAAGGTGCCAAGTGCACAAATATTTCCATAAGGGAGATTTATGTGATCCAAAGAGAAATTTCAAAAAGCAGGAGAGGAAGAGAGACAAACAAACAAAGTGACAGAGGCTGATTTAGAAAGGGGGTGATGAAGGAATAGGCCTGGGGTGCAGAGAACAAGGCTGAACCTCCAGAGCCCGGAGAAGGAGTCTGAAAATGGGGATCTCTCACCTGAAGCAGCTCTGGGAAAGGCTGAAAGGTGTCAGTTTTGCTCCAGATTGGATCAAAAATGTAAATATACTCTGCATATTTCATATTTCCTCCCCAGCCAGGGAAGGGATCTGTCTGCTCTGGCCATAACAACTCAGTCCCCTCCCTCAACACGTAGATAAAGAGAGGAACCCAAATATCCTCTGCAGGGGGGAGGTGGATGAAGTGCCTTGCTGAAGCCTTTGGGATTTAAAATCTGTCACATCAGGAGAGTGACTAGTCAGGGTGTGGCACCTGGATGCAGAGAAAAGAGAATACTCCAACAAAAAACCCAAAAATTTTCAATTCTGATTTTTTTCTTTCTTGGATAATTTGTGGAGGGCAGGAAGACAAAATTCCTGGAGTTTTATGTTGTGAAGTATGACTAGAATTTGCTGTTTCTGATTTGGTTTAAAGAGAGCTTTGATTTCGAAAATGGGATGTCTGCACGGATATATTGTACAAGGTGGTAGCAAGAAGGGCAGGAAGCAAGAAGTCAACAGGGAAATAAACCAGAAGTCTTTGCAACAGATTGTTTGGTACAACTTGTTCTGAGTTCTTCCCCCGAATTATTGGTTCACACTGCCCTTAACATTTAGATTTTCATCTGTTTGCTTCTTTTTGTGAGAGGAAAACTATGTTAGGCATCTCATAAATGCTTACATGGAGATGTTTCCCATCTGCTTGCAGATGCACCATGCCTGCTTTCTGCAGGGACCTGGCAGTTCTCAGCGCTTAAATGAAACCGAACCCACTCCATTTGCTGGATGGGCACAATCCAAGGAGCAAAAATGAACATTTCTCAGTGCTGATGATTCTGTTACAGCGCACTGAGCTCTGAAAATCTCTCCAAACATCCTCTGCAGGTTGCTTTCTTGAGGAAGGACCCCTTCAATTAAGGCCAAGAATTAAGACAGACAAAGGCATTCAAGACGCACACGCGCATTTCTGCTTTGTGCGTAAACAGAATTATTATTTCCTTTTTTTGGCCACCTTCCAACTAACTCTCTTCCTTCGCTGTGTGTTATATCCATCTCTTTCTGGTCATGCAGCACCATGGAACTTCTCCATGCCTTGTTCATCGTGGGCTGCCTCCACCCCGGGCTGGTTTCGCTCCAGCAGTGGGTGGGCAGCCCCCGTTTGCCGCGTTCCCTGTGACTCTGCTCTTCGCTGGGCAGGGTTAGTCACTGCTTTTGGCACGCTCTGAAACGCTCAGATGTGGAGGGCTCTGCTCTACCCTCTTCTCTGCAGGCAGCCCAGCCAAAATCCAGCAGCGCCATCCAAACCCTCCGAACTTTCCCAGTTCCCTGCTCTCGCGGATCTCATCTGTCTCCTTCTCTTTTGATTCGCCTGCCTGGGAGAGGTTTGTGCGTTTTTGCAGACAGCGTGGGGGCGGAGGGCGGGGGTGGCAGGGAAGATGAAGAACTCAGTGATATACTGAGTATATAGAACAGTGGATAATGTACCGAGTGATGCAACAGCGAGGGAACTAAGTGGATGCTGCTGCCTTGTGATTTACTGCTTGCAAATGGCTCCTCTTCTCCTGAAATACTGTTAATTTAATAGACAAACATCCCAGGATAAAGGCTCGCCAGAGACGCGGCTGATGGGATAAACATCGAGAGATTAAAGACCTGTGGGCAAAGTGTATAATTCTGTTATTAAAATCCCAAAGTGCTCCCTCAAAATTAGACCCTAGTAAAGGAAGAGGAGTGGAAAAACCTATGCTTAAAAGGGGGAGTTATTGTGTTGAGCACTTCAGAATCATTTGCTAAGCAAAGTTAAAAGGAATAATAGCACCGAGCTCTGTCTTCTGCTTGTTTTCCTCCTGCTGTCCCTAACTATCAAAGTGGCATCAAAGAAACCTACTTATTAGCCATGTGTTGAGAACATTTTCCAAAGGCAGCCGGAAAGCCATCAGTGACAGCATTTCTGTGACCTCCTAATTGTGCCTCACATGACGTGTGGCTGCTGTTAGGCCCAGGAGGCAGCTGCATTTGCAAAGTGAGTCCCATGTCATTATTTCCCAGCTCAGGGGCGAGCCTGGCATGTGAACGATGCCCCTTAGGGCTCGTCTGTGCGGTGTCTGGTGATTTCAGCCGGGATCAGGCACACAGCACGCTCGCTGCTGCCCAGCTCTGGCACTGGCTGTGCCAGTCTGTGCTGTGCTTTGAGGCCACACGAAAGGGTTTATCACCAGCAAAGTGGACAGCCAGTGGAAGCTGAGTCATAGGGAGCCCAATCCTCTGGATAAGGCCAATCTGAACAAGTCCAGCCCTTAATTTGTTGTACACCATCGATGGGTTTCACCGGATTCCCTAAACAACAGACCAAGGTGGTTGGCTTGGGCTTCCTCAGCATTGATGATGTGCGGGTTGTGGAGAGAGCTGATTGGGTTTTCCTGGATGAGACAAGGTGCTGATCTGAGAGAGGGGAAATGCTCAAGTAACTGGAATGACATCCAGGAGGGGTTTGAGGAGGAGCACTGGAAAGTAAGAGGGGTTTTGGCACATCACCCAGAGGGACACTGCTGCTGTTGGTGACCAAGGCACAGAGCCTGGGGGGGACAAGGGGCAGCCAAAGCCGAAGGCAAGGAGAGCCACAGCAGCTGGCTCTGCTTCCTGCTGGGAGCTGGGGGCTCTGACTGCTGCCCCTGCAGGAGCAGCACTGGGGGTGTCAGTCATTGATGAGGATTTAATTGATGATTGCTCTGGTCAGTAGAACTGGGTACAGGAGAGGTTTATTGACAGGAGGTTTCTCTGGATGCAGCTACTGATTGGCTGGGCCTTTCACTCCAAAGGAATTGTCAGTGCTCTGGTCAAAATTTAGAAAGTCTCTTTCACTACACATTCTGGTTTTTGAACTTTTTTTCTCCCCCAAATCCAACATTTTCCCATGACCTATGATGGCAAAGCTCTGCAGAAAATAATGTTTTATGAATCTCCAACAGTTTTTTCCACAACACACGCACTTGCTTGTTTGTTTTTGTTGTTTGGGGCTTTTTGTGTATGAGAAGTATAACGTGCATTAAGGGGAAGAAAATTCTGTAAGACTGAAAAAACATCAAATATCCTATTATCACAAACTAAACAGCTGTCTTCAATTGAAATTTTGCTTAAATCCGTGTTTGTTCCTGTAGCACATTTTGATTTTGACAAATGGATGTTTTCCAGTGGGAGAACATCCCATCAAGATGCCAGCTACTTCTGTGCTCCATGGAAATGAAGCTTGCTTTCCCATGAATATGTATCCTGTGTTTGAATCCTTGGGTGGGTAGTTAATTAGGAACTCCAACAGAATCAGCTTCTTCGTGAAACTTGTGAGAACTCAATATTTTTGAGGCTGTTAATCTCTCTATCACATCTGATTAAAGGTAGTCAGTCAGTATAAAAGTTTTTGGATAGGACTGTGCAGTGGAGTAGATGGACAAAGGAATTCTCATTCCTTCTCACGTCCGAACACAGAGCATGATTTTTTAGGAAATCAGGCCAACATTGCACCTTTCAAAGGTTAATTCTGGCTTTCACTCCACTCAGGATGAGTTTCATGCAAGGATATTGTGCAAGGATGTTGTACCAGCCACAGCCAGAGCAGGAATCCCTCCAGACACATCTTCTGGAGCCGCATCGGGAGTGAGTGGAAGAGAACCCCCGGATTAACAATCGCCAGTGACAGATTACTCCGAAACCAACCGCTCATGACAAAATGCACTTTACTCTGTATTAGTCACATACCACTGATAGCAATATTGGAGTCCATAAACATGCTTTTAATAGTCAAATATTCTTTAATGTATGCCGAATCTCGCAGTAAGTGGAAATTAAATGGACAATTTAGTGTATCATCTCCACGCAGAGGCTCGGGAGCGTTTCTCCAGCAGACAAACGCTGACAGCAAAGCTGTTGTTCGACACAAAACAGCAGCTGCCAGATGTTAAAGGTCCTGGCCTTTGAATGTGTTGTCCCAAAGAAAAGGGTTGACATTTGCTGCTGTACTGGCATGCATTCTGTAGCGAGGAAAAAGGCATTCCAAATCTATTCTGAAGGTAGGAAGGGCTGGTGGGTACAGGAGAGGACCTAAAAGGCCTAAAGATCCCTGTTTTCAGGCCTGGTTTGGGTCAATGGAATGGTTAATCCAGTCTTTTTTTCCCCCCATCCTTGTCTTTTGTGCAACAGCAACCAAATGACACCAACAGCTCAGCCAGGTACCAGCCCTGACATTGAAACCAAGTTCCAGCAAGGGGAAAACCAATTTATTTAACTTTCCTTGGCATGATTCTGTTCATCAGCAGTTGCATGACCCCCCCCTCACCTCAGGAGAGAAGGTTTCCATGTGTTTGCTCCTCGTAACTTGTACCATTCCTGCGAAGCGACACAGTAATAAAAAGTATTAAATTAATTTGGCATGCGAGACAGAGAGCACCTGTTAACTCCCTGGTACCACACTGCGTTTGCAGAGGAGGCTGTTAAGAAAACAAATTTCTTTTTTGATTTGTAGACTGAACAAATTTAAACTGGAGTCCTTGAACACAGTCACTGAACCTCATTGTGCTTTTTTTTTTGTTTAAAGACCAAGAAAAGAGACACTCTTCTCAAGAAAATGTTTTAAATACAATGAACTCTCTGCAATTCTGCAGTTCTTTCAGGGTCCAGCACACTGCAAAAATGCTGTTAAATCCACATAGTCACACAGTGCTGTAGGTACAGGTCTTGGAATACCTGTTCACATTGAAGTAAATCAGGGGAAAAAATTCCAGGTGGGGAAGGAAATGAAAAACAGACCCAGACAACAGTGCCAAGAATGTCCTTGGACAGACTGCATTCACATCAGGATTCCTTCTCCTGGAGTGGTTTGGATGGACATTTAAAACTAAACCAAATTAAGGACCTTTGGCAGGTGTCCCATATTAATGGAATTTCAGTTCCCAGTACCTTCCTTTTCTATCTGTGCTGTGATCTCAATGTATGACCAAAGCTACAGCTTCCAGTGGGAAAAAATCTGCACGAGAATTCCTGCAGACACAGTGAGCGAGGCATTCTCCTCTGGGGAGGATATTTACAACCCCAAATCAAAATAACTGACTTGCACCATAAAACTCCCCGACTCAAGCTGCACCTTCAACCCCGCAAATGCTAAAGGTGGCACATGATGCATTTCCCACTCTCTGACTTTCAGAAAATCCATTTAAGATTCTTTGAATAAATGTCCAAAGAGAGGGCACAGGAGCAGCTCTTAACTCCTTGTGCTCTGTGGTGGCACCTGTACAGGAGGCAGCCTTACCCCAGGTCTTATCACGAGCAGATGATTAGATCCTTCTGATAACCTGCTCCGGAATAAACTCACAAGAGTCTTCCCACTGTTTGCTCAGACTCTTATACACAAATCCTCAGTTTATCCATAAGATCACAATGATGCACTGGAGTGGAAAAAAAAAAAAAATTGAATTTTTGTGCCTCCCGTCTTAATATTTCAGTTTGTCCCTTTGCACAGGCTTGCCTCCACGCAGAGGAGCCATAAATCTGGCCTGTCACTTTTATGATTATTAGTGGTTAGACCTGATGAATATTGATATGTGGCAAGCGCTCTTTCGACATTAAATACATTTGCCAATTTTCCTCCTCCAAACTCCACCCGTTAATGCTTCATCCAATATGAATCAATATTGGTTTAATAATTAACATGTTTAAACATTTTTTAATGTATATTTCATGATGAGAAGATCTATGTTTATTTTATGATGATAAAATATTTAGAGCCCAGGGAATTTTACTGTGCTGTCATCACGGCGTTCGTCGGGCCCTTCTCACTCTGCCTGAGGGGGCATCTCTGGCTCCTCTCAGCACAGCCCGGGCTGAAAAGGTTCCAGATCCTTCTGCAGGAGGGCTGTTTATGGGGTCTGAAGGTATCTGAAATATGTTGTAGGGCTGGGAGGGAAGGGCAGCAGCACGATGGCTGCAGAGGTACAGCGCCCACTGCCAGCTCCAAACAGCCACGGAGGCGGGCAGGGATCTGACCCGGGGAGACTGGGAACAGCTTCAGCTTCAAAAGCAGTCCAGACTCTTGGAAAACATGCACAAAAGTAAGGAAAGAGAGAGACTCAGCCTGGCACTGGGAAGGCTTTAAAGAGCCCATGGTGCTTGCTGCATGAGTGGGGGCTCACTCTTCTTCTTGAAGGCAGTGAGTTTGACTTCCCAGGGCTGTTTCTGTCCTGGGAAAAGCAGTGTTAAAACAAGTTGCCTGGAGTGGGAAGGTTTGGTGGGAGTTAAACCTCCCTAAAGAAGTGAAGCAGTTATTCTTCTGTAGCTTGCAGAGGATCTTGGCAGCCTGACAGGAAAGAAAAACACCTGTAGGGTGGAAAAGGCTTAAGAAACTGAAATTTGGTGATTTTGGTTGGCCTGAGAGGTGTCTGGCTCCTCACATCTTACAAGACCTCACCACCACCTCACTTTGCAGAGGACAAAGAGCCCAGGCTGCAGATCCATGGCAGTGGCATTCAGGGCATGCTCTGCCTTTGCACTGCCTCTTACAGGAGAGTGAATTCTGCTCCAGCTGCCCAGGATCCCCAGGGAATCTGAGATAATGAAAAACTGGCTGGGAATTCATTGCAATCCAGGTGAAGGTTTCCTGCGAGACCGTGATTAATGTGATAAGGATGATTATGTTTATTTCCATGGATTTGTTCAGAATTATTCAACTGGTCACAGTCCAGTGGCTCCTGATGTTCCACTTCTGGGCAGCAGAACAAACACCTTGTAGTGCGTCTGATCTGATCAGGCCCAGTCCTCTCACAGAGGGGCTGGAGGGGTGCTGCAAGCAGGATTGCAGGAAAACACTTTCCTTGCAAGATTTGCTGTGGAACGTGTTTATTCCAGAAACGGATTTAAAAAAAGGAAAAAAAAAAAGAAAAAAAAAGAATGTATCAAAGTCACAATGTCTCCTGGGAAGAGATTTCCCTGTCAAGGTGTGTTTGCTTGATAGCACATCCAGAAGGTGGAAATGTAATGTGGTTTCACACTTTACTTTTTGAACCCATGTAAACTTCTGGCATTCACAAAAAAAGCACAGTTTTACAGCTTAACTATGCATTTTGTGAAGCTGTTAGATACTTCATGGAAGAAAAAGATCCATCAAGGGCATTAAACTGGAAGATAACACCTCTGCCTCCGGCAGTCCCTGGGCTGCTCATCGCTGGAGGCTGAGAAAGACTGGGAGATAGAAATAGTGCCACGTGCTTGCCCTGTTTGCACAGCCTTTCCTAGTGCCAATTTCTGGCCACTATTGAATTTATAATTCCAGGTTAGGTGGACTTTTCCTTCCATTTGACAAAATTTCTTTTATTCTTATGGAATGAAACGTGAAACAGAGCTGAGGCAAGGCCAGTTGGGGAGTTGCTCCCTAAAATTACCCTGTTCTTTGACTTGAGCTTTAAAACCTTTCTGAAAAGAGGGAGGAGAAGATGAATGCTTGCACATCCTGTTTGACATCGGGGAAATTCCTGCAAGATTTACAAAATAAATACATTTAAAAGATTACAAAAAAAAAATTTAAATACCACCCCAAATCCCTAACAGTTTTCAAACGTTCTTATTTAACTTCATTGTGATTATTTTCCACAGCTCTGGTTAGGAGTAGCAATTATATTAATCCTTCTCCTCCAGGTTGTTAATCCTAGTAAAGCAACCTGTTGCTTGGAAGACCGTACGTTGTTAAGGATCTCCCTGAGAACATTTATTCATGCTTGGGGAGCGTGTTCCTAATGCACACAAGCACTGTTCACTTAGGCTGGGACTCACCCCCAGGAAGGGGGGGCCGTGCTCAAAGCCAAGGTATGACTTAATTCACACTTAAACCCTTCAAATCGGAGGATAAAATGAAATCCAATGCAAAACTCCACTGGTGCGGTTTGGAGACCTCAGCGGAGAAATCAGTGGGGCTTTGGGCAAGAAAAGGAAGATCACTGAAATTAAAATCCCTTCCTCTGGATCTGATGGATCCGAGCCGGTGTGAGAGAGGCAAGACAGAAGATGCTCTCATAGTTATATGAGCCTGGATATTTATGCTGCAGACCTGAGTGCACGGCGTAAATCGGATGAGACAAGTAAATTGCACCCAACGAGCGGTGAAAGCAGGCAGCAGCATCCATGTGGAATCTCAATTTACACCGCAGCTGGGGGCCGGGGGAGCTGCTCCAGGAGAGCAGGGCTCTGAACCACAATCTGCTTTTCCTTCCCTCTTTTTTCTCCCAGTTACAGTAGATGTGCTCCAGTGGGATTGGCAACACTGCGAGCCGGCCACCCGGTGCCTGCCAATGCGTGTCCTGCATCTGAGCGCGGGGTTCCACACGCTGCTGATAGCCTAGGAAAGGTTTCTGTGCTCTGACATGGACTGCTGTCATTTCCATGCTAATACCCTGCTGTCCAGCAGCCAGCAACCTTTGTCCTTGTGAAACGCTCCTGTGGCTTTGTCACAGCGGAGCCGCTCAGGCCGAGCCAAGTGGAGTCACTGCTCAGTGCAAGTGGTGATCTGTTCCCTGGCTTCTCCTCTCTAACCTTTTGGCAAAAATAGTCGAAGTTTGGCTGCTCTGAGCCTGTCTGAAACTCTTCATCCATTGCTATGTCCCTGCCCCTGGCAGAGCTTTCCACCACTCACATCCCAGAGATGTGCACCCTGCTGCCCTGCACGATGGCCAAGGGGTTCTGTGGGGATGGAGCCAGGAATGGGCTCATGGAGATGAGGGCAGACACTGTGGGATGGCCTGGCTGCACACTAGGGCTGGGATTTGAGCAACTTGGTCTAGAGGAAGGTGTCCCTACCCATGGCAAGGGAGTTGGAATGAGGTGATCTTTAAGGTCCCTTCTAACCCAAGCCATTATGTGATCCTGTGGTTCTGTGATTTGTCTCCTGTTCCTTTCAGCAGCCCCATCACAGCTCTCCTCAGCCCAGCCAGTTGCCTGGACTCCCCTTGGAGTCGGGAAAGAGAAACAAGCAATTCCACAGCACAATTCATCTGACTTGTTTCAGACGTCTGCCTTGGAGAGAGATGAATTGGGCCCTACCAGTGACAGGTTCTGTGCTTTGATCACAAGAGGAGGCTCTCCAGCCTGCAGGGACAGATCTGTGAGCTCCACATACCTGTGCAGGGCCAGATCAGCCCCAGAGCACGTGCCCTGAACCGCCCAGGCACCTGCACCCCAGGCTGTGGGGCAGCACCCACAGTTGTGCCCTCCCTGAATCTCCTGTGCCCCGAGAAGTGTGAGGTCCCAGCTCGCAGTGCCTCGTTTCTCTTGATCACGGTGCTTTGCTGTGACAGATATTCCGACCTGTCCCTGTATAAATCTCTTCTGAAAAGCTGTCAGGCCCCGTAAGAAAGAAAGATGGAGCTCCTTCTCGCAAAGTGCTGACAGGGTGTTGCCTGTACAGCAACAGGGGTCTCTGCATGAACCAGCCACTTCTCTTCCCCCACCTCTTGTCCCCTTCCTCAGCTCCTCCTGCCCCCAGCTGAAGCACAAGGTGGCTTTGTGCTTTGATCTTTATTGTAAATCCATCAATAAAATGCGATTTTTTTTCATCTTATCATATTTTAACCGGTGCTTGATTCAATTCTGTTGCTTGCACGTGTTTGTTTATTTTATCCAATCCCTGACTACAAAGATATTGTTGCTCATGGACATATTTCCAGGGGAGGTTTTATTCAGTGACAGGAGCTGTCTTTCTCTGGAAAGTATTGGTGTAGATATTGAGGCCCAACTGTCCTTGGATCAGGAGGCATTTTAGACCAGTTCTCTACACCCTGCTCTTCATAAGTGTCTCCAGCAAGATGCAACTTGCAACTCTTCCCAGAATCTCATCACCCACTGGTCCCAATCTCCTCAGTGCTGATCCAGCTCACTGACCGCTGTACCAGAGCTGGTTGGCATCTGACAACACACTCCTAAAGAAAGAAGCAAGAGAAGCCCAAGAAGAGAGAACACATTTTCAAAAAAATTCTTCCCTGTGAGGGTGGGGAGGCCCTGGCACAGGTTGCCCAGAGAAGCTGTGGCTGTCCCATCCCTGGAAGTGTCCAAGGTCAGGTTGGACGGGGCTTGGAGCAACCTGGGCTAGTGGGAGGTGTCCCTGCCCATGGTGGGGAGTGGAATGGGATGGGCTTTGAGGTCCCTTCCAACCCAAACCGTTCTGTGATTCTGTGATTCTGTGAAATATGTGAACATCAACCACACACACAGAGCACGGGGACACACAAGAATGGGGGGAGTCATGTACAGAATCCCAGAATTATAGAATCCCAGAATTACAGAATCATAGAATCATCTACTTCCTAGTACACACACCTACATACAAACACAGGGAGAGACACTACATGAGCAACCAGACTATAATTATTTGCTGCCAAGTGGTCCTGTAGAGATCCACAGCACCCACATACCCGCAGCCTCAGCCCCGTGCCCACACGTGCACGCTCAGACTCCTTCCCCTGGAGTTCTGTGCCGTGCAGACTCCAAGAGCGAACGTACCTCCTCTGCCTCCCAGATCTATCACATTCCAGGGCTTTATCCAGACCACTTCAATGAGGTTTCAAAGGTTTCCGTGCGTGTTTCAATCAGTTCAGGCATGTCAGACAAGTAAGTGCTGTGGAGGTACCTGCAAATCACACCATCTGGCTGCCTCAGTGAGCCAGACGAGAGGCAGACTGCGGGGAAAGGGAGAATCCAGACCCAAAAGGAACGAGGGGAACATAAACCCAACCATTTGCAGAGGAGGAACGCTTAAAAATCACGCCAAATAATCTTGCAGTAAAGGTTTACCCATTTTATTAAGCGAATCTGATAAGTGTGAAAGAATTTTCTCTGGAGTGAAGTCGGTTCACCGGAAGATGGTTCCCAGCTTCGAGTAATGCCAGGGAATGTCCTGTGTGGCGGAATCTGCAGATTCCCAGGTCTGGGCCTCTGGGGGTGAGAAATGCTTTGTAATAGGATGAGAGTGGGTTCAGTACCACTGATATAAATAAATATCTCCAGGGGTAGATAACAGGCAACTGAGCCTTTTTCCCCCAGACCCATTTAAAAATAGTATAGGTGAATTTTCATGCATGAGCCTGCATGAAACAATGACATTTCCATCCAAAGAACAAGCTGGACAGGCTTTTTGTCTTGTGTACAGCAGTTCTAGCTCTCATTAAAAATGAAACCCCTCACAGCACCTTTGCAAGGTTGTTTCAAATCAGAACTGGAGGATTATTACAGGGTTATGGGGTATTTTCAGGGGAAATAAATTATTTTCAGACAAAGTAGATCTTTACTTTCAGAAAGTTAAAAAAGAGGGGGAAGAAATAGTTTTCTGGTAGAAAAATAAAGAAAACCAGTTAAGCAGGCTTGGACTGGGTTCTCAGACCGGGGTAGATGGATAACCCCCGACTGGGATCAGGGATCAGGGTTAGGATCAGCCATCCAGGCTGAGGGACAGGAAGCGCTGGTGTCACCACGACGCCAACTGTACCTAATCAGGAGATAAATCAAAGATGCTCCTCGGCTGCCAGGCTGATCCGACCATTTCCCTCAGCAGAAAGCTCCTAGCGGGAAAAGCAAGGAAGGGGAATAACAGCATTTGTTTGTTTGTTGAAAGGCAAGCACGTTTCTGTTGACTCAGCCTCCATTAAATGCATCTCATTATTGCCCAGTGTGAGCTGCTGGCACCAGCCTCACGCTGTCCCCCCAAAGCCATCTGGAAAGGGAAGAGAAGGGAAGCAGGGCAGGAGAGCCTGGGCGCCCATCCCTCTTCCCAGACCCCGATCCCGAGCCTGTCCCGATCTGAAGGAGCAGCGCAGCGCTGGGAGGTGCCGGCGGCCCCGTGGCTGGGCCATAAATCTCACTCAGTCAGAGAGGAAGATTTATGCTCGCAGCCTGGGAACAGCGCCTGTGGCACACACACGCTCGCGCACTCCGACGCGCACCCGCATTCCCGCCCCGCACAGCCCAGCAGCTCTGCCAGAAGCCAGGCCCAGGAGAAGGTGCGGTCCCAGCAACAGCTAAATTGCTTTCATGACTTTCCAGCAGCGTTTTGAAGACAAATTGGGGGCTTGCGTTTTAAAAGCAGCCCGAATTTGCATTTTGATTGGCTAACGGGCCATGCAAATTCCACGGCAAAGTACTGATCTGTCAAAGGCATCTGACAGTTTTCAACAATTGCTGAAATGGCTTTAAAACAGACCTGGGAGAGCTGGGGAGAGGGGGAAAAAAAAAAATCAAAAAACTTCTGCCTGATGAGTGAGTTCTTTCATCTGCTAAAAGCTCTCCAAGCCCACAAGCCTGAGGCTGACTTTAAATGGAGTCAATGGAGAAATATCTTCTAGACAGGGGAATGATGAAGCTCTCCAATAGTTGCTCTCCCTGTCGTTCCCTCTGTCCCTCTCTCTCTTACATTTATTTACCCTTGCTCTCTTCCTCCCTCCAGAAAATTCCTATCCAGGCTGGTGCTGGGTGCCCTCACTGCTCGTGGAAGTCAGAGATGAGTCTCACCTTCAGCATCTTGTGGGGTTGAACTTCAGGATGGTCCTGCAGCCACAGGGTCACGGGATCTCGTCCAGTTGTGAGTGACATTGATGGTTTAAGGTAATTTATGTAATGACAAAGGGGTTTGTCAATTTATGGCATCTTTAAATGAGGCACAAGGGGTTTTCCACGGAGTTGCCAATCAGACACAACTGGATTCAACCAAGAAAGAAGATATTTCCTAAGGACATGTCCTAGGGAGGAATTAACTGCCCTGAAATAGCACTTGGCAGTGAGAGATGAGGTCAGTTGCATTTAGGAGAATGATGGATACTGAAATCTGGAGTTTCAAGCTACCAAGGCTCCAAACTGTTTCTGACTCTGGAGATTTAAAGATCTCACCCACTCCTTTTCCATGTGAAAGAAGTGAGCTCATCTTTGGGTGCCTTTTTATGGATCAGCCCACTGACCTCTGCAGAGCCCTTGGGCCGTCTCCGTGCAGAGTGACATAATAATGATGGATAAGCATCATTTACCATTTTGGGGAGAGGCAGCGCAGAAAACAAAGTTTCCCAGGCCTGTCCCAAACCGTGGAGCCCGGCTCTGCACCGACCTGCCCCCTTTCCCAGAGCAGTGAGCCACTTCTCAACCCTACAGCACATTCCTGTCCCTGCCCCACAGCTCAGCCCTCATACCCCAGCACTCCTATCCTTTTGACCTCCCCAGCATTGCACAATCTGCCCACGAGCCTGTTCCCCCCTCTGCTTCAGCTCAGCCACGCAGCACCAGCCTTGGGCAAAACTCAGCTGTGAAGAAATGACTTCTCCTTGAGGCTCCAAACCTCTTGAGACAGACACGTAGACCCTACATCCTCCAAAAGGCACCTTAACCTGCTTGGTTTGCTCCTCCTGCTCTTTGTGGGGAGCTGACCTTGGCTGGAGGTGCCCACCAAGCTGCTCTATCACTCCCCTCCTCAGCAGGGTGGAGAAGGTGAAAAAGAAGATGGAAAAAACTTTTGTGTCATGGTACAGGCAGTTTAATAAAACCAAAGCAAATGCCACAAGCAGAGGCAAGAAATAAAAGATTTATTCTCTACTTTGCATCAGGAGGAAGCAGGGGTTCAGTACACGTAGCAGGCACTCCAGAAGACAAATGTCATAACAAATGCTCCCCTGCTCCTCCTTTCTCTAAGCTTTTATTGCTGAGCAGATATCATGTAGCATCCATTTGGTCAGCGTGGGTCAGCTGTCCTGGCTGTGTCCCCTCCCAAAATCTTGCCCACCCCCAGCCTGCTGCTGAGGGGGGAGTGTTGGAGAGACTGCCTTGGTGCTCAGCAGAACCAACACGCCAGTGTGTCACCAGAGCTGCTGTGGGGAAAATTAGCTCCATCTCAGCCACACCCCACACACTCTTACTGGTTTCAAGTGGGATGCGTTCCTTCTGCACGGCTCCTAGCACAAATCCTGCTGGATGCTGCTGTGGGTCGTGAAGTGATGTGTAAAGTCATCATGACATGGTGGCATGAGGAAAGAAGGTTGGCACTGAACTCATGTGGGCTGGGAGGGAGCAGTGGTACCCTTGGATTAGCCATGTGGAGAGGAAAAGATGAGGTAATTGTAGGATATCTCTGGGTGTGAATTACAGGCTGGGAGGGCAGCACGTTGTGTGATCCCCGACTGCTGCAGTACTTGGACCTCTGTGGCCCATGGGGACGGTGAATGTTCCCTCCGGGTGAGATGATCCCAGCAGGAGGTGCAGAGGAGGCAGAGCTGCAGTCGAGGGGCTCCGTCCCAGAGCAGATATCCCTGAAGCAGCTGATTCCAGCCCAGCCCTGCACAAGGATGTGTGACTTTCTCAGCTTGCATGAGCAATGAGTGATGAATCTCTGCACCACTTGGCTTTGCGTGCTCTGGGTGAGGCAAATCACCTCAATCATCCACTTCTCCTACACACAGCTCTGCCCCTCTCCTGTTCAACACACAGTCCTGCCTTCCCTCAATCACTCCTTCCCCTGATGTTCCTCACTGTCTAACCCAGCCATCATTAGTGACTTGGTCATCTATTCAATCCCTAGCTAAGGCCACTGGAGCTGTATCCTTGAGAGAGGAAGAGATTTTTCTCTCTGCTTTCCCCCTTTCCCCAGGCCTCCCTCCAGGGGGATTTCCCTTTGACCTCAGCTAATGAAATGCTCCAGATCAGTGACTGGGGAAAGCAGCCTCAGGACAAAGTTCAAACCTTTTCCTTCTCAACAGGCTCTCTGTGACAGTTCCTATTCAGCATTTACCAGGTATTTATTATTAATTTCTATTAATGTTCTTGGGGCTTATAGAAGTTTTCCACTTGGGAACGAACAGGACACCTCAGTGGGTTAAACATGAAGATGAGGAGGAGGTTGGCAGGAGAGGACAATGTGACTCCCATGTGCAACTCAGCAATCAGAACTGGATTGTTCTTTTCTTGTTCTTTCCCACTCTCCCCTCGTGCCTTGTAATGGTCATTGGTAGCAATTTGTGTCATGGCATCCTGGGCCCCGGGGTTCTACAAATCCATTCATTACCACCCCCAGAAACAAATCCCATCAAATCACCAGCTTATAAACTGCATTTCAGACGTGTTACTTGAGCACTGATTGCAAATCTGAAGACATTTCCATTTTGCCTGAGGCCAAGTTTTTTAATTTAAAAAAAAAAGTCCCGTCAGGGTCTGTGCGAAGGCTCTTTAGATATTCCAACCAGCACAGTTTATTTAAAAATTCAATAAGGCAATTTTCATGGCAGCAAGGAAATAGAAACAGTGCTGGTGTCTGCACACCCAGTGAAGAGGAAGAAGCAGCCAGGATTTCATCTCCCAGATCCACTCAAGCCAGACTTTGCTGCTGCCTCATTCTAACAGCCAAAACCTGAAGTACCCTTCCTGCTTGGCAATTAAATTTTCTCCAACAGCAGAATGAGGATTAGGAATTGGTGAGCAGAAATGGCCCTTTTAGAACAATCTGGTGCCCAGGAATCCCATTAGCTAACACAGAACAAAGATGATCAGACCCATTTCTGGACTTCATGAGGCTGGGGAGGACACTCAGAGGAAGAGAGGGGTTAACTTTGCATAGACACAGCCCCGGGAAGAGGACAGAAGGTAAGTAGGATGTCAAAAGTGGTTGTTCTCTGCTTCCTGTGAACCATAAAGACTCCTTGGGAAGCAGAGACAAAACTGGATTGCTGTTTATAGACCAGAGGTGAAGAAACAACCTTGGCTGCTCTAGGCCACATAGCAGAGGCATTTTTTGCTGCCTTATGGCCACTGCTAACTGGCAATCTGTCCTCAGCCAGGCACAGACGACAGCCAAGACATCCCCTTGCCTTGGCGTGGCAGCAGGACACAGCTAAGGCCAGACCTTGGAGGCTTGGAAGGTTCCCATGGAGAGAAGAGAGCAAAGACCTCTGTCACTCACCCATTCCCTGGAAAGCTCAGCCTGAAAACTCACCCAGCCCGGGAGCAGAGGCAAATGGGTGACTTCCCCCACCCCAAGCACCCAGGTCCCAGCTCCCTAGCAGAGGAGCTGAAGGGCTTTCCGAGCCTGCTGCTAACGAGACCATTACGGCAAACGCATGAGCCTTTCCAGTCAGAAGGATGAGGTGGGGTTTTAATTAAGGTAATTATGCTCAGCTGGAAGGGCCATTTGCAGAGGCATTTCGAGTCTCCAGGAGGGTTTAAAGATGGTAATACTGAGAGAGCATGGGGGAGCTGCTGCCTGGGCTCGGGCTGCAGACACTGCTGGGGTGTTGCTTGGGAAACCTGAGGCTGCACTGAGGAGTCAGGTGATGCTTTGCCGGTGGCAAAGTCAAGGATGGCCATTCTGGAGAGGACAGGGCTCTCTCAGGTCAGGGGAGGGAGTTTTCAGAGCATCAGCACCTTTTTCCTCTCGAAAGAGGACAAAAACTTCTAAGTTCAGAAATGCAAGGGCAGTAATTTGTGGGGAGTGGCCGGTATCTTTGTCAGGTCAGTTGGCATTTTGGGTTTGAAATGAAGCGATTTGGGTTGGTGGTTTTTTTCCCTTTAAACTCTTCTAGTGCAGTGATTTACAATTTCTATACAAAAAGTCATTACAACTTGAAATTGGGAACTTGGCACTTTGACAGAGTCACACTCCTGACAATTCAAAACTTATGAATTGTAGAAGGTGGGTCAGAGCTGACCCTGGCCTGCAAGAAGCTGGGATTTTGACAAACCAATGCTTTCCTTTACAAGCTTCCATGAGAATTTTCCAGTTAGCTGTGATTGCATCCACTTTATTATCTTTTTTCACTTTTTCTGACTAAAAGTCACTTACACCTATCACCCCTTGCTAGAGGCCTGTCCTGCTCTTCCTTTGTAGGGGCTTTGGGGAGTGTTGGGGGTCCAGTAAGGACCTCTCATTGTTTCCTCATCCCCAGTGAGACAGACAGAGCAGATCAATGTGACTTACACTTCACCTTTTCCCATTTGGTGCTGCCTCTCATTTTGTTCTACTTTTAATATCATCTTTATTGCGAGGCTGTTCTAATGCTGCTGTTTATTTATGGCTATTACTGAGCTGATGCTTTAATTGTCGGATCAGCGCCTCCAGTCCATCAGGCAAAGGAGCAGCTCTTTATAAACATCATTTTTTATTTAGCTCTGCCACACTCACACACCGCACACACACGCACAATTAGGAGCAACAATGGTGCTGTTCCAAATGAACCCTTGTGCAGCTCTTTGTGATTTCACCCCGCCTCAGAAAGGACAGCCTTTGAGTCTGTTTACTGTTCTTTCTGCACTGAGCATTTTGCTTTGTAGATCTGGAAAAAGGAAATTCAATTAGAGTAGTATTCAGGATGGTTTTTATATATATTTTCTACCAATTAGCATTTCATTAAGGCAGTTAAATTGCGTTTGCCAGAGACAGACACAACCCATTGCAGAGCATTATTTTAAGATCCCTTTTTTTTTTTTTTTTCCTTCCATCTTGCAGGCTGAAAATGAAATCAGGGAGTGATTGATTAATTATTAATTCATTACTGGTGATTGGGTTGAAGCTGGTCAGAAGGGAAAAGTGCTAAGACACAATCTTGGTTTAGGTCTTCAGACAACTTTTGCTGCTCAGATATTGTGAGGATGAGCAGAGATGCTGGAATGCCTTGGATGCTTGGCATTCCGAGGACCTAAAGATCATCCAGGTCCAATCCCCCTGTCCCCAATCCTCCAATTCCCGGGCAGGGGAAACCTTTCACTAACAACCTGGTCTAGAGGAAAGTGTCCCTGCCCATGGCAAGGGGTTTGGAGTCAGGTGATCTTTAAGGTGCCTTCCAACCGCGGCCGTTCTACAATTCTCTGATTTCCCCATCCTGCCCTCCCTGCAGGAAGTCGATAGGCAATAGTGATAACTCATCCAGTATCACTCTAAAAATCCTTTGGGCAAGAACCATCCCACTCCTTGGTTAATCCCCCTTCTCCTCGGGATGCAGCTGATCAGGGGGATGAGCAATTGCTGCTCCTCCTGGAGGGCTGCAGACACAGGGCACAGGCTGCTGGCTGTCCCCAGCTGTCCAGGCTCACCTCTGCCTGCCTCTAGAATGTTAAGCTCAGCTTTCCCTTTCATTCCCGCCCGCGCCAAAGGCTCCTCTCCGTCCCTCCCCCTGTTTGCAGTGTGGCTTTGTCTCTTCATTGCTCTCAAGGTCACCATTGATCAGATTGTGAGCACTTTACATCTGCAGCCTTGGACGGGCAGAGGGAGGAATTGATTGCAGTCAATTCAGCTGCAGATTGGACTGTATTGACTTGTCCCCTATTCATGCAGACGAGGAGCTGTGCTACCTTTTAATTACCATGGCCAGCCCTTCCCAGCACCAATGGGGTGCCTGGGGTGTGCACGGGAGCGTGGGGGGATCATGTGGCCTCGAGGAAAGACTTTGGGGAGGGATGTTGGGATTTTTTTCTGTCAGTCAGGACCACAGGAGGACCAGTCCTGTCTGTTATTCAGTGAGGGAATCCCAGGGACAGAAAGTCATCTTTCCTCTCTTTACAATGGCTCTTCCTGAAGGAGTCTGTCATGGGAAGTGATTTATTTTCCATATTGGAAGCCAACCATTTCAAAGAGTGGCACTGCTGAAGGAATAGCAGCCACAGGTGAGGTGAGGCTGCTGCTGCTTTGAACCAGACACACTTGGCAAGGCAGGCAGAGGTCACACTGGGAGAAACATTTTACCTTTCCTGCCCCTGAGCACCCAGGGGAGTAGGGTGCTGCTGCAAACTCCCCTTAATCCCTGGATAAGCTACTCTCCTGTTTAGGAGTCCTCTGCCCAAATCCTGAGTTCTCTTGTGGAGGAGGAAGAGCTGTTTTTGTGATCCTCGCTCACACCTCGGAACCAGGAGAGACTGGGGTGTGTCCAACTGGCTCTGGTGGAAAACAAGATGTACATGATTGATTTCCATGGAGCAGCCCAGGCTTCCCAGCCTGGATTCTGCTGCTGGCTCCATCCGTGGGCTTCAGGCTGTGCCTGCACCAGCACAGCAATTCCCTGCTCTCACAGAAAGTGCAGTTGGCATTTCCAAAAGGTGTGGGATTGGCATCTTCAGAAGACTGAAATCCTCTGTTCATCTGCTGAATTGATGCCAGTAGTACCAGCACTGGGAGTGAGGGAAGAGGAGCGATTCCAGCAGGGCTGGTGAATAACAGCTTTCTTAGCAAATTGAAAAGTACAAAAAAAAAAAAAAATCCAACCAGAACAACAAAATTACTTCCATTTAGGGTCAGGGAAAGTATTGCATGGTTTTTTTTTACCATTGAAACTATTTTGAGTGAGACAGCAACATTAAAGGAAATGTCAAAAGAGAGTAATTTTCAAACAACAGCTAAAATCAACATTTTAAAGACAAGTGGGGAAAAACATTAATTTTTTTTTATTTTCAGGTTTTTTTACCTCTTGCTTCCTTCTCCCGCTGTTTCTACAAAGATATCAGAAATTCTCTGCAGTGTTCTGATGTGCCCAAATCCGCCATTTTACCCTCCTCCCTGAGGCTGATGTTCAACACATTTCTCCCATCTCCAGGACTTTTTAAGCCTAGACATGACTCTTTCTGCAAGGATGCTGACCCCAGGCTGGACTTGTGTAATTCCTACCCAGTCATGGGCAGCTGAGCTGAGACAAACAATTAATTTTTACATGAACTATGAAACACCATTGGCTGGTGACAAACACAGGCCACACCTTCCCTTAGAACCCAGGCTGATGATCTGTAGGACTCTTTCCTAGCCCTCTCCATAAAATGTGGGGTTTTTTGGTTCTTTTTTGGCTGACTGGGTAGGGAATGGTGCAGGAATCCTGACTTTATAGGCTCAGATGAAATAGACAGAGGGGCTTCACCTTTTCAATGACATGACAAGAATAATAATCCTCTATTTTAACCTTGCAGCAGGCAAAGGTACTGAGATATTGAATGCGTATATGCGTGATTATGGGTTTAGTCCCTGCTTTCCAAGCGATCTTTGTAGGGAAGCCATCCCTTATCTTAACAAAAATCCCAAACCCTCTGGACAAAATATAAATGGGCTCAGCCTTCCAGCTTCCATGGTGCAGAGATGGGGTTGTTACGGTTTGCAGACCAAGGATATCCCTTGACCATTGCAATCTAAATTTAAGGCTACCACAGACACCAGCTTTTAAGCACAAAGCCCTTCCTCCTGCCCTTGCAGAGAGACCCTTCCCCTCTTCTTTGCAGCATCCCAAAGGGGAGAAGCGAATTCCAGCAGTTTACAACTCCCAGGGAGAGAATGTGCTGTGCTAATCTGCCCCGGTCTCTAGCTGTTAAAATAAATTCTTCCCATGTTAGTAAGACTCCCCCGGGGGCCTCGGCAGAACAGGTGCTCGCTCGACCCGAGTGTCACCTGCACCTCGTATATCACAGCAGCCCCGGGGGGGGGAAACGCAGCCAAGGCTCCCTCCTCGCACCCGCCCGGGGCAGGCCTGGCTCAGCACGGCCGCAGATGGAGAGCTGGGTGTGTGCTGGGAAGCGCGGGGAGCGCTCCTCTCCGGAGACGCGGGATTTGCTCACCGAGCCCCTCGGCCAGCCCGTGCGCTGCCCTGCCTCCGGTGATGGATGGCTCGCTGGGAGGCTCCAAAGGATTCTACAGGGCTCCTTTTCTTTCCAGAGCAGTTTTTGAGGTGATGCATCTATACTAAATGTCCTTCTACCAGGTGGCCTTGCACCGATTTTTGGAGAACACCTCTGGATTCTCATGGCATTAGGATGCATAACTACTGCTGCTGGTCTAGGCCATGGAGATGAGCAGCTTCCTCTGCTTTTGGTGAATGAGCATATTCTTGTGCAACTCTCTCAGAAGTAGAAAGACATGAAAAACTAAACACTTCCATCCATGGAAGTGTCCAAGGCCAGGCTGGACGGGGCCTGGAGCAACCTGGTCTAGTGGGAGGTGTCCCTGCCCATGGCAAGGAGTGGAATGAGATGAGCTTTGAGGTCCCTTCCAACCTAAACCAATCTGTGGTTCTGTGTTTGAAAAATTTTTCAGGGGGTGCGTTCCTTCCTGAAGAATATCAAGACCCTCGTTACATCATTCCAACAGTTTTCCCAAAGTCCCACAGCCAGGTTATGCAACGAGGGCTGACAGCTTCGTTGACATTCCGAGCTTGTTCGCCACGACCCAAACTCCAGGAGCACACGTACTTAATGCTCCCGATTTTGTCCATACCTAATTACGTGTGCTAATTATTTGGCAGGTTATTAATTATTTTGCTAATTATTTAGACGCTGCATGCGACTGGTCATTCCAAATGATGTACAACACAGGTTGATTTCACACTTCATGCTGTGTTTATCCCAAAGTCAAAAGGGTTTTTATTTTTTTTTCATGATTAGAGGGGCAATTGTGGAACTGTTGTTCAACACAAGGTTCCTGGGAACCTCAGCTGGAATTTTTAAGTATCCAGCTCTCTTTGTGTTCACTTCCAGGCTGAATGGTCCTGTTTTGCTGGATGCAATGTTGCATAAAGACTTGCATAAACTTTTTATGAGCCCCCAATTGCAAGTGTTTGTGAGCCATCATCTAATATGGAAACAGGTTCAACAGGGATTTAAGGGACTAATTCTGCACAGTGACGATCAGCTTCTGAACATTCCCAAGCATCTGCTGGAATGGGAGTCTGGATTGTGATCCTGATGGATTTGCACAGCAAAGATGCTTCAGAAAATTAAAATCTATTCATGGAATACTCTGGCAGCAGCAAAAGAGTTTATATATGGCTTGTAAATTCTTCACCAAGCTCTGAGAATAACTGGCTGCTCACAGGGAAAAAGATTGGGGATGCTCACATAGGAACATGAGCAGAGAGGAATTGCTGCATTTATTTGGGATGAAATGGGGAACATAAGAAGCAGATAAGAAATACACCAGTGCTTTCAAGAGACTTCAGGATGGTTTTTCTGAGTGGCTGTTGGCAATTTACTTCTCTGCCTCACTTCCCGTGTCTTGGCGAATATTGATATGCATTCAGGGATGGATGTCCAGGGGGATGAGGTGGGAAAAGAGGAAGGACAGAAAAGGGAAGTAAGCCTTGTCATCACCAAGGCACTGGAGAAGGCAGGACAGCCAGCTCCAGAGCAGGGCTTAAAAAGGTTTGGAGAAACGATTTTAGAGCAATGATTTTCCGTGATTCTCATCTCACCCCCAACACAAAGGCACAGGAAAAATCCACTCCTCTGCTAAAAGTCTGTGTGTGTTTTCCCTTGGAGCAGCCTTGCAAACTTTTCCTGAGGGCCACCTGTCAGGCAGAGGCTCCTCGCTGCAGCCACTGGAGGCAGGCTCAGTATTGATATTATTTATTTCTCCGCTTGCTGTAACCAATTAAACAAAAGCTTACTCAGTCCATAAAGAGCAACAGCCTGGGGAGAATGGGAGGGAGAGGCATTCCAAAGAGGCATTTTATCTTTGACACACACTCCTGGGCAGGGGATTGAAGGTCAATGCATACACATCATCCCGGGCTGATTGCAGCGCTGACAGCCCCTCGCTTGGCTTTATGAAATTATCAATTGATCTGTGATTGCACAATCTAATCAAGGCTTGGAAAACACCGCGGGTGGAGGAGCCAGTTGGGCTGGTTTGTTCTCCTACCTCTGGTTCCATGGGAGAGGGCTCTGCAGGAACCCTGCAGCTTCCTGGGACAGGGGTTAATGGACAAGCTTTGCTGTCAGCAGCCTTGTTTACGGGTCAGCCTGGCCCTTTGTGGGGTTGTTTTTCTCACTCACTGCTGAAATGACAGAGAATTGTGGCCATATTCACGTTACAAAGACACTCACCGGGGTTTGGCTCCGGGTGAAAGGTTTGCACATCACGAAAGAAGTCTCTGGAAACATTTTGAGGTAATTAAAGATCAGTGGATATTGGTAATTCCTATCCCCAAGAAAACAGTGTTTGCTGGAGCCTGACAAGGGAGTCGGAGAGGAGGATGGAACATCAGCAAGGGAAAATGTGAGAATTTGTATTATTTGAAAAATGATGAAAAAGTGGAAGGTTTATCACGAGTCATCCTGACAAAATACGGAAAGAAGGACTTCATCAGTGATGTGCAGATATAATTTTCAGTGAGTTATTATAAATCTGATAATATCAATTGCTTTCAGAAAAACACCCAGATCCAGGTGCCATATTATAATTTGGATAGTTCATCTTCCAGCTACCTACATTAAGAATCAAGTTTTCAGTTTTCATAGCAAGGCAAAAAAATCAGAAAATATATTTTCTGATCATTGCAAAGGATCAGAAAGTAGAAGTCAAAATATCCTTTTCTGTTTAAATTAATTTTATATTTTACACAAAACACCTTACACAGAATCTAGAGGAAAATGCTGTAATTTTTTAAAATGCCTTAACTTAGCAGAACTGAGCAACATGGAGCTGGTATAAATCCATGGATATTCTCCTGGAGCTTTCCCTTCTCAAGGCTGGACAGATCTGCTGTATCACCACCCTCTTTTTAGCAGGATTTAGTGTTTTCTAGCTATCCATACTATTTTCTAATCTTAATACACAGAATTTTCCTTTCACCTCCTTTGCTCTCTCTCTGAAAGTGCAGTGGTCAGAGAAATTATGCAGAAGTCGGGATCCAGCATTAACCAACCATTAATTAAAATAATAATGGCAAGGATGTTATTTGTACACTTCTGTAAGCATTCCTGCCTGCCTCAGCCTTCCAAAGCTGGGGAGCTTGACAGCACCCAGCACTCCAGGTGGGGAGATATTGATGTTTTTTCCTGCTCTGAATAACCTTCAAAAGGCAGAGAGAACACCCATTAAAGCCTTGGGAACATTCTCCATGTTTCATGTAGCAACCAACAAAATGACTCCAGTGAAAAATCAGGAAAAAATTACCATTAATTGCAGTACAGGGGGAATTCAGAATTCTTGCAAAGATCAGGGCTCTGTTGTACCAGAGGATGTTCAGACACATAAGGAGAGACATTTTTGCTCTGAGGAGCTTCATGTGTGGAAGGCAAGAAGAGCTTTTGGAATCCAGAATATTCTAAAATGAAGAGTCTGTTCTTAAAAGTAGCAAAGTAGCAATAATGACTTAAGAGTACAAGGCTTTTAAAGTCAATAACAAAGGAATTTGGAGCACTGGAGTGTGCTGTGCTCTCTTGCTAAATAAAACTTAGATTTTTTTTTTTTTACCAGTGTAAGGAGCTATGAATGGACTATTTCTCTATTTTTTTTTTCCCAAATGAAGGAAGCAAGAAAGCAGCTGCATTGCTTAAATCCCACCACTTCGTTTCCAAGACCATGGTCCTCCTCAGAAGGCAGCAGAGGGATGGGAGAAGTTATCCCACTCTCCTGATCTGAGCAAGGTGGCTCCAGCAAGCTCATGTATTTCCTCTCTCCTTTGAAAATGCTTTACAGTTTAATAAAACAAAGTCAAATTGCAAGAGAACATAATGATTTTCATAAACATTGCTGCGGGCAAAGGGGCCCTTTGGATAATAGAACTTTTATCTCTGTTTTTGAATCTTCAGGCTGCCCTAACCACACGCAATAACAGTAAGTCATTCACAACATGCACATTCTCCCCGAATTACTGTATTAAACAACTGTGTTAAACAGCTGGGGAGGGAAGGTATATCTTGTTTTATTATCCCTGCACAGGGAAGCTGACTGGGAGGAGCTGGCCTTGCTGCCAGGGATAGATAAGATCTGAGCCTGTGGAGGTCAGCTCGGACAGACATCATTTACCACTCCAAGGCACCGTCCTGGGCTCACATCAAACTGCAGGTGCAGGGATGGGAATAAATGGGGACTTTTGGGGAGCCACGGTGGAGAAGAGGGTTCTTTTTTTAATGGTAGAGATTTATACTTATGGACTGCAAGTCAAACTGGGGAGTCATGGGGATGAGGTTTCCCTCTTAATCAGAAATGTTAAAAAAATCCTCCGTCATCAGTCTCTGCACAACCTATAGTGTCAATAACTAAGGTCAGGCTTTGGGTAAAGCTGAAATGGAGTCTTCCCATCCCAGCTGAGCCACAGAACTGGAGAGCACCGTGTGATGATGGGGTGGGACAATGGTCCTGTCTCAAGTCACTCCTGTAATAGGTTGTGTGAAGGGGCAGGGGCTGTGGCTGCAGATGTGGTTGTGCTCCAGGACTAAAATTTGGCCATTCCTCAGTGCCAGCCTGGGGATTGTGGGGAGGAGTGGGACAGAAATCACATTGCAGTCCCACTCTCTGCATCAAAGACCCCACAGGGATCACACAAGGACTGAGTAAGACCCAAGCTGGAGTCCCAGCCTCTGACCTCCTGCACATCCCACGGGGCCAGACTGAAAGTTTATTTCTCTTTGTTTTTAATGGAAGTAGAATCCTGTGTTGAGAAGCTTTGTCGAAACAAAAGCCTTTTCCATGCAAAGTTTGGTGTCAAAATATTGATGATTTTTAATAAAATCCCATTCCACCAGGGAATGTACATCCATCTCTATCCTGTAGATATTAGTCTGTGTGTTTATAACTATAAGAACATTGTGTGGTGGAAATATTTCCTGCCACATTGAGAGCTCTTCAGTAAAAGTTTGGTGGAAAATAATTTTCAGTTCTTCCTTTTCCCTTAAATTGTAGAACCTTTGCTAGCAGACCCTCAGGAGAAGCACTGGCAGAGCTGAGGTGATGAAAATCGAACAAACAGTTATCTCCAGGGCCTTCTCCAGACTCCCTGCATACACAAAGCCACAATGGTTAATTCTTCACTTATTTCTGGTGATATGAAGTCATGGGATTTAAGGCTGAAAGCTTCCATTAGAAGAAGGTTGATCCAAGGGTTAGGAATCAGGGCTGATATTTTGGAAGCAACAGTTAAATTTGCTGTCTGGACACATCTCTTCTGTGTTCCTTTACAGATAAGTGCCCTCAGCCTGTCAGGTTCTCATCTATAAAAATGATAAGAATATTTCCACCTTATCCTAAATGTGTTAGGAAGTAAATCTGCAAGATTGAGGCTTTCTGTCTCTGCGAGCACAGACATCCACCTGCAGTTCCTCCTCCCTTTCCACGGAGACATTACTTCATTCTTACAGCAGATTCCCAGATTGTAAGAGGCAAAAGTGTTGGCTTTTCCCTGAACCTCCTTTTCTCTTTGCTGTGCACAATGACATTCTAAAGATGACACAGAATTCTGCCACCAGACATCAATGTCATGGTGCTCTCTCTGGCTGAGGCACGGCCTGGGTGAATGTGACTGGGAATAAGCTCATGGAAAGAGGAGTTTGTCCACATTGTCTGGATCAAGTAGTGCAATGTGGGTCAAACACCCTTAACTGTATTTCCTAGTTGTTGTTAAATAAAATATCATATATGTTACATTTAATATACAATTTGATTAAAATTTGAGCATTATCTGTGTACTAATACTTATCTTTCCTATTATTTGAGTCTGAAGAACAATACTATATTTTGACCTAGACATAGGTGCTTTCTTCTTTTATCCTAGAACAAGCTGATGTTTCTTTCTGCATGGAGAACACAAAGCCTGAGATGGCATAACTGGGCCTGGGAAAGCTAAAATCTATTCCAGTGATCCGTGGGGCAATTCTGATTAATGCTCTGACGGGTCTTGCTTGAGTTTCCCTGCCTGCTGAAGTAATATAGAAACCACGTCTCATTAGAGTGCAGCTAAATTTATGCTTAATTGCCTCCAGAACAGAGGTGTTTGGAGGTGCACAAAGCAAAGTGTGCACCTCTGCACATTCTGAGAGCCTCTGAGAGGCTGTAATAGGATACTTTGCCCAGTCAGAGGATTTGGAACCATCTCACCTTCAGCATCAGGGTCAGAACAACCCAATGTCCCACGTGGTGCTCCTGTGCAAGTCTAGGGAACATCTCACCCTGTCCCCCAAGGGACCCTCAGGGTGCTGCGGAGATACAAACAGGACCAGCCCATGTTTGGGGATATCTTGTATGTAATTAACTCCCTATAATTTCGTTGGTGAATGCACCAATCAGGAATTTGGTCTGGCATTAGAAACCCACTTCAAATCAATGGGAGCCTTTCCTTTCAGCAGGCAGGATTTGAAAGCAGGAGTTTGTGAGACTGCTTTGGCCTCGCTGGATGAAAGGCCCAGCGCTGAACTGCGATACAAAAAAAGTTCCTTCTTCCACACATTCCTATTCACGGGAATATAGGTGCCTCCACCTCCTTCAGCACACTGCAACGAACCTCTGCCACCAGAATAAAGCTTATCAAAGCCCAAACACGGCACAATCAGCCTTCTATGGAGATGCTAAACCTTCCTGAGCAGCAGCAATGCGAATTAAACCCAACACAGGAAGGCAGAGACTCATTAAAAGGAGTTATAACGAATCAGTTATCAGATGTTTAAAGAATAAACTTGTTAGAATAAACCTGTTAAATAAATCCTCAGCAAAGCTAATCAGGTCGGTATTACAGTGGCACAATGGCTCCCTTCTTCCACAGGAGACTTAATGGCAGCAGAAACCTGTTAAAGGCACACACTAAACACACAATAAGCCAGCTATTTAAAGGATATCTCAGTCAGTTCATCCTCTAAACCTGACCTACCTACAAATTGCCCCGTGTGAGAGAGCTCTCCTGGGCTCCAAAAGCCTATTGAAAACCCAGGGCCGTGTGTGCCTTGTTGTTTGGGAAAGAGACATCCATGGATGTGCCCCTTTTCCCAAACAAAGGGACTGGTGATGGCCGTGGAAGAGCTACATGATTGAGGGGTTTTTGTTTTCCTTTCTCTCCGTGTTGTACTCAAGGCACAGATTAACCAACAGAACCTGTTCTCAGAGCTTTAATGACAATATTGATCGGGTATTGGTGAAGCAGCAAGGAAAGGAAGAGAATAAAAATAATTACTTTGCCCCTATAGAGTGGTTTTTGTCAACACGTGTGTAGGGATGGATGATTGGGAGATTAAAGACATTTAGCTGGGGCCTGGCACTGTGTTTGTCCAAGTTCTGCCTCTGGTTTTGTGTAAAACAGGCTCTTTCTACATCCCTCTCATGTTCAAGAGGGTCAATGCTGCTTCCTTTTGATTTCACCCTTTGCCATACTGAGGTCTGTGAGGGAAACCTTAGAACTTTCCTCAGGATAATCTACAAAGCCAAATGAGGCTTTGGTAGAGGTTGTTGGAATTCCCACGATGGTTTAATCTTGCTAGTGTGGGTAACTGCACAACACAGTGCTCTCAGTTGAAACACATTGCCCATAAACACCTCAATATTTTGCTGCCATCGTTCCTTTTATGTTGTGTAGACAAAAGGGCTGGGTGGGCAACAGCAGTTAGCTCAGTTCTGGCTTCCAGGTGGAAGTTGAACAAACAGCAATAATCCTGCCAAGAGGATTAGACCCGTGCATTACCACTTGAGTTACACAGATGCCAGGAGAAGGGAGGAAGAGTAAAGTGATCCCCTTGAGATTATGTGGCTATCAGCAGCAGCAGAGCTAAAAATAGATCCCAGGTGTCCAAGCTGGTCCTGCACACTCTGTGCAATGGATCACTCCCTCCAGAGGTGAGCTGGGTGATTTTCCTCCAGAAATGCTGGAAGAGTTAAATGCTGACTGGCTGGGAGGGAACTGGTCTGTAACTAACGGGGAAAGAAATGTTTATTCCTGGAGAAGGTGTCACAAGCAAAAGGCAAGCTTGAAAACAAAGACTGAACACGACATAAAGAAACGCTTGACAGCCACAGCCCTTTCAGTTGCCTTGAGTGTCTGTGCAGAATTCATTGCTGGCATCCAAAAAATAGTGTCGGCTCTAAAGACTGAACTCGGGCCGTGAATCCACTGCAGCAGCACTGGGACACCGGGATGACAGTGCTCTGGGGGGGACATCTGGGCTGCTTCAGAGCTGCCATGGACAAATGGATATCCAGAGGGGAAAACAGAGGAAAAAAGAACCCGTAGGATCCCCTAGGCTGAATTTCTGCTTAATATATAACCCACAGACAATGAAGTGATGGGTATGGAAAGCCGGAACATGCTGGTACCGGGGCATGTCTGGGCAGCAGGAGGTGAAGAAGCATGGAGGATATTCCTTGTTAGGAATATCATGATTTCCATGGAAAGGCAGCAGCTGAGCTCAGGACTGCTCAGGGAGAGGTGTGCACACACAGAGTCAGTAGCAGTCTTTGCTTTGGGAAGCATCCAAATAAAATAAACAAACTCCCTCTTTAACACGCTGCTTGGGAAACGGTGCCATAAAAGCTGCATCTCAACAGCTGTGTTTCACACGGAGATCTCGGTCCTGAACACCTGGATAGGGTACACACACCACGGCTCCTTCTTGGTTTATTTGACCACGTTTCTGTGAATAGGTTCCTGAATATTTTGTTTTGTCCTCTCCTGCTCTGACCACGAACCAGAACAGCCCAAGAGACTGCGTTTATGCAGGGAGTTTTTGTAAAGCCCTTTCAGCGTAAATCGATGGCATCACGTTTTTCTTAACAAGATAAAAAGTCCCTATTGTAGGTGAGAAATAACATTGCTCAAGGCATGTGGTTACTGTAAGGTAACAACAGCTCCACTTCTCAGGGTGCCGGAATGCACCAGCCATCAACCTGGTGACTCACTGCATACCTGAGGCAAAGTGCACTTATCTCAGAGTAGCAGCACACTCTAAAACATGTCATTCCTCACTGATTCAGATTTTCTCCCAAATAAATAATAAATAATACCCAGCGGTGAAAAAATAAAAATTACTTTTTATTCCCCTTCCTATATTCAATACTTGCCAGGTGTATTGGTTTGTCCAAAGGTAATGGTGATAGTCCATTCTGGCCTAGACTTCTGCATTTTGGTTGCATGAATCTGTTGTAACACGCTGGACTCCCTGTCCTGGAGATTTGGACCCTCAGGCTCCAGAAAACAGAGTTTACCCCCTGTGTTGTGTGCCAGAGAGCCAGCTGGCTTGGGCATTATTTATAATCCAGGGAGAAAAAGACAGAGCCATCCCTTCCAGAGGCTGAAAACAACAGAGATATCCAGGCCTCCTGCTTTGCCATCTCCTTTGCAGCGAATGTTTGGGGGCTCTGTGAGGTATGAAATCGTTGCAAAAACATGGATATGTTGGAGTGAGGAATAAGGAAAGACAAAAAATGTCCATTGAACATTCTAGTCCCTGCATTTGACTGCGCATGGGTTTCATCTGCCAATATTTTTTTTTGAGTGGTCTGAAGTGCTGAGTGATTGCAGATAGAGGCAGAGTGAGGCTTGAAGCCTTCTGTGCAGCTCGTGATGGGCTGGGAGTTACAAGTAGTTCCCTTTTGAAAGCCTCAGTCCAAGTTCAGAAGGAAACCAAACTGCAGGTGATGAATACTGATGACTTGTGCTTGGTCCTGCACAATAGTAACAATGGTGGATATGAAAGACTGCTAATAAAGAGGATGGATTTGTGCCTAAATGGGAAAATCAGCAGATACAGGTTCATTTGCTTGCTCTTCCATGCACCTCAGCGAGCTCTAAAGGAAAGTATTCAAATCCCCTGGCTTCATCCTTCTAAAATTTAGGAATTCAGTCTAAGCACTGAGTTGGTTCCCTTTAGAGTCAACAGAGAGACAGTTTCAAAGGGAAATTCATGCCATGTCAAAGACGGTGTCTAAGATAACAGGAAGATTACACCTGTAGAGTTAAAATTACCACTTTCTGTTAACTGGAGAGAATGTTTAGATGAATACCTGAAGCCAAATGTCTGGCCCGTTCTAATTCCCCATGAATTCGATGGATCAAATCCTTAATTTGCATCAGCTACTCTTGGCCAGGAGCTGTCATATCAATGACAGTCAGGAAGCAATATTGGGAGCTGGGAAACAACCAGTTCACTGTTCTTTCTGCCCACTATACTCCCCTAGATTTGACCTTAGAGTGGTGGCTGCCTTATTTCAAACTTCAATGAAAGACAAATCACTATCATTTCCTTTTCGCAAGACATCTGCTAAGAAGCAGACCAGCAGGAAAAAATGCTAAAAATACTCATCAGAAAACTTGACCTCAGGAAATTGAAAATCTCATTCTGCAACCCCAAGAACTCCCAAAAGGTGGGTGCCCAGAACAGCTGAAGTTCAATTTTGAAGTTACAGCATTTCTTCCCTTATTAGTTTGAGGCTGGAAGGGGATTTATCTCGAATGATAAATTTGGGATATGTTAATTTAGGAACAATACAAAAATGGGGAAGCAGCTATTTGGAAAGATTACTGAGTTCAGAATTTTTAAGGCATCTAAGAGCTGCACTGAGGATCATGATTCAGTTTAATGCAGAGGAACCAGATATCAGAAACTCTTTTTAGAAAAAAACATCCCAAACATTCCCTGACTGCTTCTTCCCACTCTGTTGGGACCTGCCAACATTTTTTCTTGGCAGGGGGCTCCAGCCTTCCCCCAACCCCTACTCAAGACATGACTTAAACCTTTAATTCTGCATTTGGGGGTGATGGAAACATTCTCTGCTTGCTCCTTGCCTCTTAGCCCTGAGCCTTGAGCCCACACCCAGCCTTCTTGCTACCACCCACCAAAACAGCCTGGGTGGGACTTGTCCGGCCACAGAGCCCTTCGTGTCACCATCCTGCTCAGGGAACACTGAGACACCCACCCAGGTGTTCAGGGATACCAACTCCAGATGGATCTGGTCGGTGCTTAGGATATCTCTGCAAGGAGCACAAAGCACAGCCTGAGGAAGATCAGTGCGTGCTGTGATATTGTTTGCAGAGGAGAAAGAGGAAATGTATTTCACAAGAGACTGGGAGAGCACCAGAATATCAATACAATGCTCACAAAGCAAGTTTAATCCATTTTTAGCCTGTAATAAACAATGAAGTCTGCAAAACCTTGACAAGAATACATTGTGCATCCTCAAGGAGGACAACACAACAGGATATGTGGGAAAGAAAAGTTTGCCGGTAGCACGGGAGGAACTCAGAGTGGAGTCTGAATATCTTCACCAGCTCATGGGACTCTGAAGTGAGTTTTGCTGTAGAATCACAAATAGAGATGAGGAATTCACGGTGTGCAGCTCCTTCTGCCAGAGATATTAATGGCACTTTGAGCTGGCCTGTTTGGGATACAGTGAATTTCCCTTATAGCAGCTCATAGGATCCTGTTGTAGGTCTGTGACCAAAGCACTGCTGTTAACACACTGATGATTTAGATGCTGAGCATCATACTCAGCAATAAAAAGGGGGAAAAGATGATTTCAGTTTGGTTAGTCATCTTTTGCCTGAGAACCAGCTGGGTATTGGTCTGTCTGTGGGACATGGTGAGTGGTTGCCTTTGTCTCACTCCTTTTTTTTTTCTTTTAGTCATCTTCTGCTGCTTCACTTATGAACCATTTTTCTCTTGACCATGAAGTTTTCTTGCTTTTATCTGCCCTTTCCTCTTGCCCCAGGCCCCAGGGGCGAGGGCTGGAGGGCAGGAGGGGATGACTGTGCAGTGCTGAGTTGAGTGCTGGGGTTAACCCACACCCACAGCACACCTGGAGCACTCCGGGGAAACCTCTTTGTCCATCTTTGTGGCTGTTATGTGAACAACATGGACACTTCTCTGCTTTCTTGGTCTCTCAGTTCCACGTGATTTCTTCCTAAACTTCTAACTGAGACCTTCAATTACTGTTTCCCCATGCTCACCACCACCATAATTGTTTTGTTTGCCTAATGCTTGCAAATAGGAGACTGTCTCTTTTCACCATGGGTGTTGTGAATTTCCGTTCTCCTCCATATCCTCCCCTGACAGATTGGTTTCTATTTTCTTCATGGGAACAATATTACAGTTGAAAGAAATCTAAACATTGCTTTTAAAACATCTGTGGAAAGAAGGGTGAAAGGAGTGAGGATTGGACATGCTAAAATTGTTAACAGCTCGAAAAAAATTTCCTTTCTGGAAGAAGAAATAGAAATTCTTGTTCAATGGAGCTTTGCTTATTTGGAGTGAAGATCCAGGCTTTGTTCATGGTAGGGGGAAGGTGAGTTGAAATATCCAAGACTAAAAAGAAGAGACCACTGAAAAGAGAAACCTACTGAAGTGAAATAATTTTGTTTTCAAAAATGGCATCCAGAAACCTTATCTTTGACACATAAGAACAGACACATAGCTAAATATGCTGTAACCTGCTTAGGTTTCCAAAGCAGCAAATTAAACCAGTGGACTATGCAGTGAGTGTCCATTCAGATGAGCAAAGCTCATTGAACACAACAATACTGTAAGAGAACATGTTGAATACTCAATGCACCAAATAATCCGCTTTTGATACAGAGACAGTCAAAGCTTTGGGAAAAGAGGCAGCAACAGTGCGTGTGTGAATTGGGGGGGAAGAGGGAAAACATTCTGGGACGGGAAAATCATATGCAAAACTACTCTCCTTGCTTTATGCTTTCCTCTAATTATATTTTTCTTATATTGATAACAATTTTTATTTCCAGGCTGGGAAACCTGTCCCAGGAGTTGGTTGACTTTGACTCTCTGGAAGAAGGTGTTACTTTGCAGAGAGCGTTTGTCACAGAATCATGGAATATCCTGAGTGGGAAGGGACCCACAAGAATTATCCAGTCCAACCTCTGTCCCTGCGCAGACACCCCAACAGTCCCACCCTGTGCATCCCTGAGAGTGTTGTCCAAACACTCCTGGAGCTCTGGCAGCCTTGGGGCCGTGACAATTCCCTGGGGAGCCTGTTCAGTGCCCACCACCCTCTGGGGGAGGAACCTTTTCCCAAAATCCAACCTAAACCTCCCTTGACACAGCCCCAGCCCTCGGGTGTTGAGTTGTTCCCTAGGTCTGTGAGACCTTTGGGCGACTGAAGAGAATCACCTCACTTGTTTTTTCTCTCTCCCTCTCCACAGGAATATGAAATATCATTCGGGGTGGTGCCAAATCCTGCTAGACCAAATCACACAAGCCTTTCCAGGTGTAGTGAGGAAAGACACCCAGGATTGCTGCACTGGTTGGGTTGGCAAATCCCATGTGGCTGCAGTGCAGGTTTCTGGAGCCTCTGCTTTAATTTCAAGCAGCCTCTTGTAAGACTCAAGGATTCCGCTTTCATTTCTGGCAAATGCCAAATTTAGATGGAAGAACACAGTAGTGATAACCCCAAACACCACTTACTTGTTTAAACAAATGCTTTGCCCTTGTTTATATGTTCTCTATAAGACCTGATCCCGGAATTTTCCCTGCTGTGGAGTTTCCTCTGCGGCCTTGTACCAGGGGAATCTGTGAGAATCATTTCAGCCTTTTATTTGAGCCAGGGTGACAGAATCCGAGGTGGCTTACCAAGAACTGCGCTTTGTGGCTGAACAGTCACTTGGAAAAAAGTACAGCTCGGGAGCTTTGGGCACCCTGTAAGTGAGATAAGCTAAGCTTCGGCCCTATCGGAGCAGCTCGGAGTTTAACCAAACAGCCTCTAATTCTGCTTAGGAAAGATTTGCTGAAGATTTAGCTTAAGACAATGTTCTGTAGCCACAGGGGATGGGTGGGAGAAGGACAGAATGTCCTTGCAGGCCAGAGAAGGGCCTGTGCTTGCAGGAAGGAGGGCATCTCCCATTGCCCTCCTTGCCCTACATACCCTGCACAAGGTGGCTGACTTTTTTCCCTCTGTCACAGCCCAGCCCA